>OZ023264.1:55035419-55570419 GCA_964006375.1 Tillus elongatus | reverse complement strand
ATCCGCCGCCGGTGAGTCTTGAACCGTCTTCCGCCGAGTCCGTATTGATAAGTCGGAATCGACTTTCCCGCACGGCCACGGAGGCGCCCCAATTTAAGCTAAGTAGCATAGATATTTTATCGGATATTTCAAAACATAGTTGGTGATAATATATATATATATATATATATATATATATATATATATATATATATATATATATATATATATATATATATATATATATATATATATATAAAACAGCAGAATAAATAATAACGGTACACATATTTATGAAGCATTAGAGGTATTAACTCACGATCAAAACAAGGTCCATGAACTAATGAATTCACAGATAACGTTAATCAAAGAGGCAATTTCAGAATTTAACCAAACCATAGAAAATTTAAATCATCATCAAAAAACAATAGTGACAAGAATAAAGGAATTATAATGCACGATTAACTAGTAATATGCATAATCTGACTCGTCTACGAATGGTATTTCTAATTAAAAAATAATGTTGAAGTTAACTTGGACCGTTTTTATTTTAAATATTTTTTCATACATGTGTAAATTGTTTGTTGTTATCAATCTCGAATTGGTTCTTTTATTATGAAATTGGGTTTTAATATAGATGTGTGAAATATTCATGATTTCGAAAAGATAATAACATTTTCTGTTGTGAGAATTAATTCTTGTATGCTGCTTAACAAGTGTGTGTGTACAGGGTGTACAACTGTACACTCTGCCAATAACCAAACATCCTTATACATTCACGATGATAATTCCAAGAACAAAATGCCTCATCCTTAGTAGCAAACAATATGCTTACCAGCTGCATTTTTGCGAAAACGATAGTCCAACAACACTCAGCGACCAAAATCCATGCGAAATTAAACTAATCAACTTTCAGAAGCCTATAGACAATTAAACAAGAAACAGTCAAAAACCTCAAAATATGGACACAGTCAAAATATTATACTAGCACCAGAAGAAACGAAGATCAAAGTAATTTGCGAGGAACAAGAATAAACCAATATAATTAAGAGAACAAAACTAATAACACTGAAACCAAATTGTAATTTACAGGCAGGGAACAGAATTTACAAAACTACTCAAACAATTTTGGAAACTCAACAAATATTTAGTCCCAACCAAAATTAGAAGTCACGGCGCAAGAAGGCCCCAAAATTTCCGAAGAACTACCAGAATTTAAATTAGACAACGTACAACTACACGATATTAATCACATCCAAAATCAATTAATCAATCCAATCGATTAAAAAGAATATACCTGGCCAAATTAACATATCAATCCATCACCTAAGCATATGGACCATCCTGCCATATGCAGCGGTAGCAATAGTCATCATAGCTGCCATAACAAAACTAACAATCAGTAAATTGAAGAAGACCAATGAAGGAACTCCAAAGAATATCGAGACCGGATTTCCCTTGAAAATCCGGAACAAACCATAGCTTCTTCTTCAAAGAGAGGAGGAGATAAATAGACACATAACAAGCCATTATTACAACAATATAGCAACCCAAGTATGCAGACGCCAGAACCAGCGGATCAGAAGGCACCTTAGGAAACTAAGCCGTAAAGTGTGAGAAGCTGAGCCAGCAGAGTAGAAGTCACCTCTAAAGAACAATAGTGCCACTTCCGAGGTGAACATTATAAATAGATCACTCGCCTTCAGCGGGGGGTTGATTCCTGTTCCTAACATAGGACTTTGCACATCGCGTATTGCAGTATAGTATTTTATTAGTATCACACTTATATTGATATCGATTATTTTTATTATTCTATTTTTTATATATTAGTTGTGTAATAGTTAAATAAAAATTGTTTAAAAAGCTTAACGTTTTAACCGTAAAGTTGTGTCACGGTCTCTTCTTTAACGAATTTTTTCTACGAAAATTAGCTGAAAATTATAGACCGGTCAACCATAAAACTACTGACAAAGCACCAGAGTAGTGTTTTATTTGAAATTAATTTTCTGGAAATATTTTAGTAAAATGAACAGCAATGATGGTTGAAGCTGAAACTTAACGGTTTGTAGAACACTCTTCTTGCGCCATTTCTTTACACAACCCGTATTCATTTCCGGTTCTTTGCCTAAATGTTGCCAATTTTGACGTTTCAAATCCAGACTTTGACGTTTTGAACAAAACCTCAATTATATATATATATATATATATATATATATATATATATATATATATATATATATATATATATATATATATACAGTGTGGAACAGCCAAATGGAATAAATTCGATAACGGATAAATGAGGGCGTGTTGGGAAAAACGCTTGGACACGTCGATTTGTATTTTTAACTGCGCATCTTTTTCAAGAAAAAAAAATTATATAGGGTGCGTCATGTGACAGTGGCCAATACCAACTTTCTTATTTTAAATACAAGCCCCTATATATTATTAATTTTTTGGATTCTTCTGAAAATTCTAGACATAATTCATGTACAATGTCCTATACCTATCTTCAACTGTTTCGGAAATATTAAGTATTTTCAGATTTATTACAAAAATTAACATTAAAAATAGAAAATTATTTTATTTCACAAATTCGCTACATTGCATTCAATACTTATTTCCCATTCAGCTCTTGATAATGAGAAAGTAAACAAAAATCATTCCTGCGTTTCTTTTTACTGATATGAAATGAAACAAAAACAAAAACAGTTTTCTTTCTGTTCGTATAAAACTCGTAGCCTTAGCAACTTGTTGTCTGCCTGCATGACAGTAGTGATTAGTGTCAGTGCTATTGTCGTTTGAATTTCGTTAACTGTACGTAATAATATCAGAAAAATGGTCCATTTAACAGAAATGCACAAAATAACCATTCTACAAATGATTGGTTATGGAGATAACACACGGACACAGATGGAAGTGTCTCGCTTATTTCACGAAAAATTTCCAAATTTGCCGCCTGTATCCCAAGGAACAATTAGCAAAATAGAAAAGCAGTTTCGCGAGCTTGGTCATGTGAGACAGATAAAAAAAGTAGCTGCCAATGCAGTAAGTGATGATACGAAATTGGATATTACGCTTGAGTTTCAAGAAAACCCACATACTTCTGGTCGACAAGCAGCCCAACTATTCAACGTTAGCCACACAGCAATTTTTCGAACATTAAAGGAAAGTAAAATGCATCCCTATAAAATGATACCAACTCAGGAGCTCATGGAGGACGATTTCGATAGGAGAACGTATTTTTGTGAACAAATGATGGCAATGTTAGATAACAATGTGATCCAATTAGAAGATGTTTTGTTTTCTGATGAGAGCACATTTACACTTCACGGTCATGTTAATCGTCAAAATTGCCGCTATTGGTCTAATGAGAATCCTCATTGGATGAGAGAGGAACATACGCAATATCCTGAAAAAGTTAATGTTTGGGCAGGAATTGTTGGAAATCATATCGTAGGTCCCTTTTTCATTGATGGCAACTTGAATGGGGATAAATATTTAGAACTGCTCCAAAATAATGTCGTGCCAACTTTGACAAACTTATATCCAGATCCAGCAAACCCACAAGTTCCTGCCAATAAAATATGGTTTCAGCAAGATGGAGCACCGCCCCATTACCAAATCAATGTCCGGCAGTACCTGAACCAAATTTTTCCAAATCGGTGGATAGGGAGACGCGGATCGATAGAATGGCCAGCACGATCTCCTGATCTGTCGCTATTAGACTACTTTTTGTGGGGATATGTCAAAAGTATTGTATACAAAACTAAGCCCCTCAACTTAGATGACTTAAAAAGACGAATCACGCTTGCGATTAGATCAGTCACGCCTGAGATGTTGAGTAATGTTAGAAGACATTTCTATACCAGATTAGCATGTTGCCAAGATGTTCGTGGCGAGCATTTTGAACATTTACTACATTGACATTAATTTTTTTTTGTTTTTTTAAATTATTAAGAAATAATCAGTATTTCTTATTAGAATTTGTGAAATAAAATAATTTTCTATTTTTAATGTTAATTTTTGTAATAAATCTGAAAATACTTAATATTTCCGAAACAGTTGAAGATAGGTATAGGACATTGTACATGAATTATGTCTAGAATTTTCTGAAGAATCCAAAAAATTAATAATATACAGGGGCTTGTATTTAAAATAAGAAAGTTGGTATTGGCCACTGTCACATGACGCACCCTAAATAATTTTTTTTTCTTGAAAAAGATGCGCAGTTAAAAATACAAATCGACGTGTCCAAGCGTTTTTCCCAACACGTCCTCATTTATCCGTTATCGAATTTATTCCATTTGGCTGTTCCACACTGTATATATATATATATATATATATATATATATATATATATATATATATATATATATATATATATATATATATATATATATATATATGTACATAGGTCTCCTCATATTCGCTCATAAAAATAAGCTTTGGACCAGTTTTATTCTAAATCAAACTAGTAAGTATACGCAAAAGTGTTTTTAAATTGCAGCGGTGTATACATATGTAATATTGTAAGGTATCTTATTATTACTATTATTAAGTAAGAAACTACCCAATCTTCTCAATAATGAGGACTTAGTGGGAGAGCCGGAAGTTGTTTCGCTCGGCGTGACCAGATTTAGTTTTTTCCTAAGTGCTCAAGGCAGCTGATGAGAAAGATACCGGGTTGAAGTGAGTGGAAACCCCTTCCTTCTGCTTGTGGCAAATTAGATGAAGACGCTAGATGAACACAAAATCTAGTTAACTCGGATTGACTGGCTGCATTTCTCTCTTCTCATGCATTTTATAAATTTATCTTGTTCTAATACATACGGTGTCAGAGACAAATATAAAAATTGTTTCTGGCTTAATTCTTAAAGATTTTTGGTTTAAAATGTGTGACTATTGCTATCTCTGAGACGGTAAGATTTTCGAGATCGGTTAAATTATAAAAAAGTTGTCATTTTTTAAGCCTCTTAACAAGACGTTTACATTGTTGCCAAATTATTTTTACGTCTCGGGATATTAAGGTAAATGTGCTAAAATTTCTCAAATTTTCAATCGATAATATTTCAAGAACTATCAATATGATAAAGAAAAGGTCAATACATACTTTTTTTTTTATTCTCTGTAACATAGGCTTATCATTTTCGTAGAATGACGATTGAAATATTAAAGCCAACGCCGTTTTTTAAATACGGCCCTGAATTTTTTATATCACCATATGAAAGGCAATTTAATTATAAATTCAATCAGCTATCACAAATATATTCCTTCCGGCGTTTCGGTACCGAAAAAATCATTATGAGTATATTAGTTGTGAATTGCGCCCTTTATCCTGTATCATGAGTTTCGTAATGTAGGAAGACTTTTAATTTACGTTTTACTACGTCTACAATTAACAATAAGTGAATTTCATGTTTTATTGAATTCCAATTATTGATAAAAACAATAACTAAATAATATACGCAGTTGACTTAGTAGAACATGAGGGAGCCAATTAAAAGTAATCTTAAATTGATTACAAAATTATATATATATATATATATATATATATATATATATATATATATATATATATATATATATATATATGTAATAAGACAATTTTGTAATCAATTTAAGATTACTTTTAATTGGCTCCCTCATGTTCTACTAAGTCAACTGCGTATATATCCTGGGTGTTAAGAATGACACTCGTTATTTTACAAACACAGTTTTCAAATGAGGCTTGGTAAACAGTTGAAGAACTTAAGTTGTTGACTTGTCAAATTGAGTCGGATAATGTCAGATTTGTTGCATGAAAAGTAATAATAATTGATTTTCCTTTGGAATAAAGTCTTTTAAAGTTAAAATTTTATTAAAATGAATTTCTCTAATAAAGAAAAGTTAGATATGTTTTTTGTTTATTCGTAATGCTAACAATGCTCTTGAAACTTATCATAATTTTTACACGGATAGAAGGGTTACAAATACGACAATCTTTTGCGGCTAGTCAGAAACTTACGAGATTATGGTTCTTTCAGTAAGCCACAAAAAGGAAATGAAATTGCTACATTAGGCGATGGTGAAGATGAATTACGTGTATTAGGTAGGTACCTATTCCATTATTCTAATTAAGTTATAATACTTTTTTACAATCCATAATATAACATTGATTTTAGCAAATACTGTTTATAAAAATAATATTAACGGGGATGTGTTGCTCTAAGAGAGATTAAAAGAGAAGTAGGAGTGTCAAAAACATCCGCAGGAAGGATTTTGCGTCGGAATAAATTTAGATCTCATCGCCGCCGAAAGGTTCAACATTTACGACCGACAGATTATCAACGAAGAAGGATATTTTGTCGGTGTATTTTGAGATGGAAACGGCAAGATTCTGTTATTTGCAGAAGAAGTTTATGGACTGACGAAAGCAAATTTTATAATAATGGATGGTTTAACAGAAATCTTCATTATCGTTGGACGCAGGGAAATCAACACATTCATGGCGAAACATCATTCCAAAAAAGGTTTGACATTCATGTTTGGTTTGGAATACTGGATTCAAAATAACGGGTCCTTTCTTTTTCGACAAACATTTCACAGGGAAAACGTATCTAAGTTGTCTAATATATACTTCACCCTATTTGTTAGATGATCTGCCACTTGACGTGCTTCGGAATTTTGTTTACTTCCAACAAGATGCGGCTCCACCACACCGCGACCGGCGTTGTGTTCGATTTCTTAACCAACTCAAGCCTAGTTATTAGATTGGCAACAATGAGCCTATAAACTGGCCTGCGCGGTTACTGGATATCACTTCTATGAACTCTTCCATATGGGGTTTTATTAAAGATAATGTTTGTAAAACAACACCTCTAGACTTGTACGATTTAATTTTGGAAATACGGGAGGCATGTAAGAAAATTAATCCAACAATGGCACAGAATATTTAAAGAAGAGTAAAAAGAAATGCACAAATGTGTCTGAGAAGTAATAGGAGTCACTTTGAACATCTAGACTGATTAGCTTAATGTAGAAATGCAGGTTATTAATTTTAACACCTTCTAATAGTGCTTTGAATTGGCTTCCTCATGTTCTGCTAAGTCAACTGCATGTATTATTTAGTTATTGCTTATACCAAATTGTAATTAGATGAAACATCAAATTCGCTTTTTTTATTTGCAGACGTGTAAAACGTAAATTTAAAGTCTTCCTATACTACGAAACTCATGATAAAAGGGCCCAATTCAGAAAAACACTGATTATTTTTTGGTAACGAAATGTCGCAAGAGATATATTTGTTACATAGTTGAATTTATAATTTAAATGCCATTTATACAATGATATAAAAAATCCAGGTCCGTATTTGAAAAAAAGTGAGTTGACATCAATGTTTCAAACGCTAAACGTTACTCGGAGAAAGTGATAAGCCTATTTTATAGAGAATAAAAAGTTGAAGAAATTATGTATTGAACGTTTTTATCAGATGGACAGTTTTTGAAATATTATCGATTGAAAATTTTAGGCATTTTCACATTTTTCTTGATATCTCGAAGAATAAAAACAATTTGCGCTGTAAAAGTCATATTAAAAGGCATAAAAAATTATAACTTTCCTTTAATTTAACCAACCTCGAAACTCTTACCGTTTCAGAAATATCAATAGTCAGACATGGTATTTGGACTAGCTTGTATAAGACGTATTATGCTAAAAACTGCCTACGGAACGCAGCTGCCTAATTTTATATTTAAATAACTTATATTTTTTATTTGGCAGTGTTGGAGTGTTCTGGTGTTTGTATTTCTATTGATGTACCAAATACAAATCTATAAACTTCTTCTCTGAGGTCACAAGAGTTGGTTTTCTTCTCTGTAACCTGTTTCGCCATGAACCGTCTCTACATATGTATACAGTATGGATCGGTTTCTCCAAGCCAGGGCAACAACAATTGAGAAATTTCTCTAACCTATTTTATTGCCATCTAAAGGCTAATAGAATGGTCTTGGTTGTACTAAACCCTTATGGTGTAATTTGGTTTGAAATTCCAAGAAACTGAATCATAAATAAGAACGTAGAGGCTTATTTTCTGGCTTCATAAGCGCTTGTTTCCCTTTCTGCAACCGGCTTTGCTTTTTACGACATCCTAGAAAGCGAAACTGGTTGCAGAAGAAACAAAGACTTGTGGACTTAGTTAAGTAAAGAGTGCACCCGGGTAGTTAAAAAAAGCCTGAACGCAGCAAGTGCGTTATGGTAGGCAATTTTTATAGAAATGTTCTTAATGAATGTAATGTATATATATATATATATATATATATATATATATATATATATATATATATATATATATATATATATATATATATATATATATATATATACAGTGTGTCCATGATAAGGAGGGCCACCATGGGAATCTCCAAAACGGTAGATACAGAATTGGTTAAATGGGAGAAAAGTTGCCCACTCAAAAGCCCAACAAATTGGCGGTTAGACATCTCCGAATTTTTTATTTTGTTTTTTAAGATATTTTGAAAAATTTTGATGTTTCGATTTTACATCCTATATTTGTCTGGCCTTAATGGTGGACATACACCAATAAGTTCTCCACAGCAACTTTTCATGATTTTTTGTGTAATATTGCTAATTTTTGAATCCCACGTTTCGTCACCATCATCAACTTTTTTTAATACGGCCCTCATTTTCTGATATCATATTGTAAAAGACCTTTTTATTCCAAATTCAGCGACGTGTCACACTTTGTGGTTTAGTACTATTTTAATCGTTTTTTCGATCATAATTAAGAAAATTCCTATTAAACTTAAGTGCTAAACAAATAGCTATATCAATTAAAACATTATGTCATTTAGGCGTTTAATAATAATCTACTTGATGAATTGAGGCAATAATTAAAAAATTTTTACCCATACAACTATTTCACTCAAATTGGCAAACATTTTTATACGATAACTTATTAAACATTAATTCCTAGCCTTCCACAAAAATTTAACAAAGAATGCTTTTTGCGAAAACACTAAAAAAAACATTTCTTAATACTAGCTAAATATATTTTATACGAAAATTTGCTGGAAAATATAGACAAAATTTAAATTATATAGGTATTCTCTAATTAAAATGGAAAAAAGATGAAAACTGAAAAAAGTTGCTTCTTTCAACTTTTCAAAGAAATTTAAGGGGTGGAAGTAAAGTGGAAGTAAAAAAAAACTATATGAGAAAAAATACTAATTTTCATGTCACAAGCTGTCAAAATATGTCTGTCACTTTCAAATTTAATTTAACATTTCTGAAAACAATTTATCGCTTACGTATATATTATGCAAATGTAAAAATAGATGATCCTATAAAATTAATCTTTTCAATTCTTGGACAAAATTAATTTAAATATTTAATTATTTTTTTTTAAATTCGCTAAATAATCCCATAATCTGATCGTGTATTAGAATTGAGAAAAACTGAAAATTTTCTTTCTTAAACTGATCCCTACATGAATCATGACTTCACAAATGTTTTTTTTTTCTCTGTAACCGGTTTCACTGCTTGACAGTATGATTTGAGAGCATAAATTCGTCATTTTCATGGAACTGCGCTATCTTTTGGTAAAAACGCCGTATCATAATTTGTGTGGCGCCGAAAACGTGAAAAGTCGCAAAAAAAATGAAGTAACTCGAAAAATATGAACTATATAATTTTTTTCGTTACAAACATATAAGTTGATGGAAAATGAAAAATGTAATAATATAAGTCGTGTTCCATTAAAAAAAGAAAATTTATATCACTAGCGACTTATGGGCCACTTATGATTGGCAAAATATTTTTATAAGCTGCAGCTCAAGACACCCTGTAATTAACGTCTACCAATTCTTTTCATATTTTGTATAATAACGGCTATATTAAGCTTTATCGTAGAAATGCGCCACCCTGATTATATGTAAACATATAAAAACTGACCCACATATAAGCTGTAGTAGGCCTAGTTCACACTGTGTTGAGGAAATCCTTGCAAACTTCGAAAGCCGTGATCCCCTCGATAACGAATTTTAGCTACGAAAATTTGCCAAAAATGATGATAGACTATTAAATCACCACCTCTATAAGTGAAACTACTGCCAAACCATCAGAGAAAAGGTCTATTTGATATTAATGTTTAGGCTTTGTAAAACACTTTTTTTTTATCACATTCGTTCTACATAACTCGTATTCCTTTCAGGTTCTTTGTCTGAAAATTGCAAATGTTGATTTTTCAAATCGCGGCTTTGACGTTTTAAGAAGAAAACTATTTTTTCTGGTATTTGTTGACCTTTTTGCGTCAAGAAAACCTACCCAACCCATGGTACGTAACATTCAATGGGTTTTGTTATCCACACAAAATATTTTGTTCCGTGCTTTTATCTAATCACCAGTGGCACTCTTTTTTTTTAAATGCCTATGACGTTTTTGTTTTAACGTAGAGACCTAAATCTCGGTAAGTTTGATAGTAGAAACTTGAGTGCCAAATTTAGTTGCCATGGCCTTGTTATTTTCAGAGAGGCAAAAAATTTTCGAAAAAAATCCAAAATGTTTCCGCACAAACTGGTCCAATTTCCCTGGCTTACGAACCTATCCAAGCAACTCACAAAAGGTTGGTACCTACCAAATTTGATAAGAATAGGGCCATTATTTGTAGTGAACTTTCTTTAAAAAAAATTCTTCAAATGAGCGCTAATTAGGCCCCCTAGAACACATATCCGGGGTCAGTTTCGATTTTTATATATATTTATTTATATATATATATATATATATATATATATATATATATATATATATATATATATATATATATATATATATATATATATATATATATATATATATATATATATATATATATATCACACCGATAACTCAAAAAATAATATGCCGATTTTGATTAAATTTGGCGAATACCTTCCCTTTGCAAGTGGCTTAAATAAGTTCGTTATCCAGGAAAATCGGGCAAAGTTTTTCCTGAAAATTTTGTGTTTTCTTTCGAAAAAAAATTATATCTCCGGTAATAACACAGTGCGGGCAACCAAATTTGGTACACGAGTTTATACAATTATAGGTAAATTACTTACCAAAATTTAGCTCTGTAGGTCAAAAGATAAAAAGTTATAGGCATTTAAAGAAAAATAAATTAGGGTTTTCCTCAAAACGTCAAAGTCGCGATTTAAAACGTCAAAATTGGCAACATCTAGGCAAATAACTTGAATTTAATACGGGCTATGGAAAGAAAATGTCTCAAGAAGAATGTTTGACAAACCCTAAAGTTCTTTTAGTTTCAACCGTCATTGTCCTTCATTTTACTAAAATGTTTCCCGAAAATTCATTTCAAATAGACCCTTTCTCTGATGCTTGGCAGTAGCCTTAGCTATAGAGTTTATCGTTTAATGGTATATAATTTTTGTCGAATTTTCGTACAAAATCAATAAAGCTCAATATATTCGTTATTATACAAGCTATGAAAAAAAAATGTATACATTAATTATAGGGTGTCTTGAGCTACACCTTAAAAATATTTCTACAATCACAGGCTGGCCCATAAGTCGTTGGTGATACAAATTTTCTATATTTTTTTAGTCGAACACGTCTTATGTTATTGCATTTTTGCATTTTTCATCGAAATATATTGCATGTTTGTAAGAAAACGAATTCTAGACGCAGCAAGTGCGTTATGGTAGCGAACTTTGATCAAATGCTTCATATTTGAATAGCTCAATTTGCTATTAACCTATAAAGTTGACCAAGAAACGAGTTTTCTCGGGCACATCTAAAGTTTACTTTCGTAAATTTTTGTACATTTTCAAACAATAAAGTCATTTTTATGAAATATGGCACATTGTTTTTACTATATAGGTTACATTGGTAACCAAATTTGATGCCTGCTTTCTTAAAAAAACACATATTTGCTATTAAAAACATTTTAATGAAAATTGACTACCATAATGCACTTGCTGCGTCCAGAGTTTTTGATGTATCGAAACTATATATATATATATATATATATATATATATATATATATATATATATATATATATATATATATATATATACAGATCTCCTCCTCCTCAACCTAAAAAGTGTTCAATTCAGTGAGAGGCAGCCTAAGGTAGTACAAAAGAGAATAGTTACTTGTTTTCTTTTAGTAAAACACCATAAAACAGATAAAACCAACCAAGCACTGTGGCACCCTTTAGCGTGAAGTTTTAGTATTGGCTCCTCCATCAAAAATGCTATCGTTTATCGCTGATTGCAACACAGTATATTACTATATCAGAGTCTTCCAATGTTTTGTTCGCTGGAAGGTGAATGCTCGAATACCCCTGTTCAAGTATTATATATATATATATATATATATATATATATATATATATATATATATATATATATATATATATATATATATATATATATAGCCACCTTTCTAAATGACCTCAGTCTAAGTAGAGAAGGTCTACCCAAGGAATTCGTTCCTTAATATTCCACCACTACCCGTACCATTTTCTGAAAGTTACAATGTTATCACCCAGATTGTCAGCACACTTACAAGCAGTTCGTTTGAAGCTAAACCAAACGTATTCTTATATACACGTAGGCAGCAAAAATATTTCTTGTCCATTATAACCTTGATTGCACACAACCACATTATTGGGTAGATAATGTTCTTTGCATCACATAAATCCATTAACACACCGTTTTTTCCGGGTTGCGATTACAAATGTTATTTTCCTCGCAGTGTACATGATGCGTTTCTCAAAGCAGAATGTGGTTACTCTATACCGGTATTTGTAGAACCCTCTTGGATCTTCGGTAAAAGGTAAGTGTCTGCGTGTGTGACAAACAACGGTTTCTTTTTAGGTCATGTAGAACATTATTATTATTATTATTTGTCGTTTTCCAGACTTTATTTAAAAGCAATGAGACATCGGTCGCGATAGCTGGTTTGTACGCATTAAAGATACTGAGGAATGTTGCCCGTTACCTTCTGGGAGAGACTGCAAGCATCTAGTAGATCAAAATTCTCAATATATACGTATACTTTCCATTCTGGGCACAGCTGTTCAATGCCTTTTTTCCAGCTTTGGCATTTTGCATGTGGTTTCGATGAAAATATTGCAACAGTATTCTTATTACACATTTGGATTAACTCATCAAAGATGTTATTACTAGTAGTCCTCTCGGTGTATGTTCTTTTGGGGGCTACCAGGGAGTAGTGTCGCTAAATCTAGCAAAAACTTTTTTGTTAGCATTTTCCTGTTTCAATAAAGACAGATTTCCTCATCTTCGCAGACGTTTGGAAGATCAGGATTTATAAGGCCTGTGTAGTTCTTTCGTACATTCAAGTGTATGATCTTCCGAAGTCTGTTGCGACGATCTAGCATTTCAAAACTAGCACTGGGCGCCTGGCCGAGACGAGATGAGCGACCTGGCTGGGCACCCTCATCTCGGTGCCGAGTCACTCGGGCGTCAAAGGCAATGAAGAAGCTGACAGCATCGCGAAGAGAGGGTCAACAGAACCATTTATGGGACCAGAATCGGTCCTGGGCGTGACGAAGAGCACTGTCAGAGGATCCATTAAGTCCTGGGTCAGAAACGAGCATAAGGTGTACTAGGCAGACTGTCCAGGGCTCATACATGGTAAGTCAGTAATTGAGGAATACAGTTCAAAGAGAGCTATGGGGCTGCTTAAACTTAGCAGAGAACAGCTCAGGAACATAGCAGGAGTCTTGAGGGGACACATGGCCGTCAAGAAACACCTGCATAAAATGGGGCGGTTCGAGGCGGACCTCGCATGCAGACTCTGCGGTGAGTGGGAGGAATCAGCCCAGCACATATTGTGCGAGTGTAAAGTTCTGGACTGCAAAAGACAACTGATCTAGGGAAAGCCTAGACTGGAGACAGAGCAATATAAAACTTCACCCTACCAATTGCTGTGCAGACTAGTTCAAGGCACAGTGATTTTGGATTGGATGGAGTAGAAAAGACAAAGGGCATGCACAATAAGCCAAAGGCTGCGATGCTATCGGGGCTGCGAAGACGCAGACGAGCCCCAAGGGAAAATACTCGGCACCTGGAAAGGGTGTGGTCCAAGCTTTCCTACATCTGATCAAACATACGACATTTGGTATTCCCCAGAGATTCTTACAGTCTCTATATGCCCTTATTGGGTTTGCCTAGGTGTATATATAGCTAATATGCAGCCTTTAGTTTTGAATTTATGATTATTTATAAATACTTATTATTAATTTTGTTATTCTCCATTTACCCTGAAGGAATGTCACATTGCCTCAAAAAAAATCAGTCACTTATGGCAGGTATCTCAGATACCAAAGAAATTCAGCTCAGGTGAGGCCCCTTTCAATGTCCAACACTCTTCTTCCACCTTGGTCTCTAGGTAAAATCACTCGTTCGATGGTACTATGGTGGTGATCCTTTTTGGATGTTGTTAGAAGTGTTTGCAGCTTTTATTGTAGATTTCATTTTTGTTAATGCTCACAATCCCAAATTAATAACTAAGTGCAAACATGCATATGTATTAAAAGCTTTAGTCAAAGCCTTGCTGTTAAGCTGTGTTCCGACTACCTATTTTATTATTGACTACTCGGTCTTTATTACTAGGCTGTTATTTTTCTCGCTTTATAACACTCTCCGTCATCTATTGACGCAAATTTCTCGCTATTCTGCATTTCATATACGCCTTGTTCAATTGTGCCTCTAGCTACATAAGGTAAGATATTTCTCAAGCCCAATTTGCATGTAAATATCTCTAGAAAATCTGGCACGATTCCAATAAGTTGCTCCTTTTGTGGCCATAAGCTAAAAATTATCCGTTATACAGCCTTAGGCCTTATTTTCATACCAAACCCTTATCTGGTAAAGTTCAAATGGTTTGATAATGTATTCAATGCAAGGCAGACTGATAAGGAATACAAGTTTTATTAATATTTTGATTGTTATTTCTCTTGCTATTGTCTCGCTTTCTGTAAATTTCCAGTTTTTCGATAAATAGACGCATTGGCAAAAAGATCAAATCTTATCCAGCGTGACGCACCTGCTTCTATAATTATATATTTTTTTATTTCAACAATAAACCACGAGGGCTTACAGCCTAAATACCATCGTACCGTGGGTGTCGACAAGGAGGAAAGAGGCAACTTGTTAATTCTGGACTTGAAGCTTTGGAGGTTCGGATGAGAAGGAAAAACATGCGCCGGCAAGGAATTCCACAACCTGGAAGTCCTCGGGACAAAAGAGCGGGCATAACAAGATGTTTTATGTCTGGTGACCTGAACAGTAAGATAATTCAATCGCTCTGTTCCCCTGGTAGATCTGTTGGGGGTAGCAGGTGAAGGAACTGTGGAAGAAAGCTC
Organism: Tillus elongatus; assembly: GCA_964006375.1. Classification (NCBI taxonomy): domain Eukaryota; kingdom Metazoa; phylum Arthropoda; class Insecta; order Coleoptera; family Cleridae; genus Tillus; species Tillus elongatus. The sequence continues at coordinate 55,555,050 of OZ023264.1, read as the reverse complement.
CTCTGAGCAGTGCCCGTGCAGATATCTATAAACGAGAGAGAGGTCACCAACGGCACGTCAGTGGGCATGGAAAGGCAGCATTTGGGTGAGGGTAGGGTCACCAATGAGACGTATAGCTCTCTTTTGAATGGAGTCCCGGATAAGGAGTGTAGAATCGGCAGCAGCACCCCAGATGTGGGAGCAGTATTCGAGGTTTGGCTTATTTGTGAAGTATATAAGGTATAGAGATTAGCTGGTGAAATGTATTTGCGAGCCCGGAAGAGGAAACCTAATTTCTTAGCAGCCGCTTCTGCAATTGATGTGACATGTTGGTGCCAATTGAGATTTCGATCCACAGAAATGCCAACAAGTGAAATAGACTCATTACTTTGAATAACCTGGTTGTTCATTGTGATGGGTCTGGGGCTGGTGTATCTCTTATGAGAAAGAAAGCAAGGCCGAGATTTGGTGGGGTTGAATTGTACAAGATTTATACTTCCCCAGTCTAATATTTTTTGGAGATCCACGGAGACAGAACCATCCATGAGTCTGCGATCCTCATCTAATTGGACTAAGAGACAAATATTGTATATTTGAGTAGAGGGATCTGTCGTCCGCGTAACTGTGAACTCGGTTGGGTGTGCTAGAAAGGGGGTCATTGATGTGGAGAAGAAACAAAATAGGGGCTAAAACCTTGAGGAACTGCTGCATTAATTGGATATACTTTAGAGGAATGGCCATCCACGACAACAGAAATGCTCCAGTTGGAGAGGAAATTTGCTGCCCAGATACAAAGTTTTGGTGGTAGGCCATAGGCAAGAAGTTTATTAAGCAGCGGTGCGTGCCAGACCTGGTTGAATGCTTTGGATACGTCTAGAGCGACAATCTGGGATTCACCGTGTAGTTCCATAGACTTGTTCCAAGAATAGGTGACACAGGATAGGAGGTCGGTTGTTGATCTGCGCTGACGAAATCCATAATGCCTGTCGTGGATTAGACTGTGTTTTTCAAGAAATTTTAGTAATTTGGTGTTTATATACTTTTCGATCACTTTAGAGACGACTGAAAGGAAAGAAATGGGCCTGTAGTTCCTAGGAAGCGCTTTGGATCCTTTCTTGGGGACCGGTTGTACTCGAGCAGTTTTCCAGTTACTAGGGAATATTCCTCTAGTGTAAGATGTCTGAAACAGAAGAGTAAGAACTGGAGCAAGTTCTGGTGCGCATTTTTTGAGAACAGTTGCTGGGATCTCGTCGAGACCAGAGGCTTTCCTGGTATTAAGAGAAAACAGCATCTTTCGTACCTTTTTAGTTTTGAAAATGATATCCGTAATTTTATGCGCGACATTGGGGACTGTTGGTGGTTGAGCATTTGGAGGTGGGTTGAGAGTAGAATTGCCGGCGAACAACGAGGAAAAAGTTCAGCCTTGCCCAGGGCGGTAGAAACAATTTCATCCCCTGACACAAGAGGTGGGAACGTGCTCTTGCAGAAGTTATTCCCAATAGATTTAGCAAGAGTCCAGAAGGGTTTGCGGCCCTTGGAGCTTAAGAGGACTTTGTTTTTAATGTTGTTATTAAACGAGTTTTTTGCCTCAGAAAGAATGCGGGCATAGCGATTTCTTGCGTCGTTAAATGCTTGACAGTTTTTTGGAGTGGGATTTTGTAGAAGCGTTTTGTGAGCTTTGACCTTTTCAAGTCTGGCCTTGTAACAGGATTTGGAGAACCAGGGCTTTTGAGTGGCTGAAGAGGTTTTCTGTGTACGTGGAATAAATAATTCCATGCCAGCTTGGATAATTTCGATGACGTTTTGTGAAATATCAGAGGAGTCAGGATAAGACAAGCAGACAGACGTCCATGGAAATGAGAAAAAGTAATCTCGCATTTCGTCCCATGTATAACAAATGAATTATTTCAATTTCGCATCGTTTCGATATGTTTTAATGGACTTCAGAAACCTCAAGTATACCCTTTTTGTATTTTTTTTGCTAGATCCACACATTTTAGAACGGTGGGTAGTTTTTCAAAAAGCTTTTGTCCATGTTTATTGATTCACCGCATAAGTATCAAAAATTGTTTAAAAACTGGCTCTGGCAATGTCAAATCTGCAACCTTTAATTATTGTCTTTTAAAGTCAGGCTCTTTAAAATGGCGATTTTTATGATTATCTATAACAATTTTGTACGCACGATAACCATATGACGGCTTGAGCTAATATTTTTATTTTTTAATACCCACCATTCTGGTGCGTGGCAAAAAGACAGTCATATTGGATTACTGTGAGATGCATTATTTTGTTTAAAGATTTCTTAATTTTCAAGAAAATTATGTATTGAAGATAAGAAAATAAGCACTTGTGAAGCCAAAGAAAGCCTTCCCATATGTATTTCACAAGTTAAAAATAGCGGCAAACCTAACCTTATTTGGTTCTATCTAATGGAGCGAAAACGTAGTATTTAGTTTCCGGCAGCGTTAACTACAACCCTAAATTTTTTTTACTATTTGATAATCAATTATACCCGTAGGGTACATTTTTATTACCTAAAAAATGATTTGCAGGCGCTTTAATTTCTGTTCAATTGAAAAAGCTTCCTAAAAATTTTACGATGTTTTTTCAAATCTGCTAAAAATAGGCATCAAAGAAAACGTCATATCTGTACAACACCGTTGTTAAAATACAGCCAGTTTGAAATTTCAATAGACGGTTCTCAGTATCAATTATTTTTTCTTGTGCAGATTGAAATTGCTATTTTAATTCCCTTTGTTCCCTCGCTGATCTTCTGAAGTACCATTAACGGAAAGGTTACAATATTGTTAAAGTCATTAAATAAGGAATTCGTAACTGGATCACATTTAAAGGCGAACAACCCGGAATGAAATTATAAAATTTGCCTAATGAAACCATAATTTAAAAATTCCAAAGCTGCGAAAGCGTTTTTCATGTTTTGAATAATTATTTCATGAAAAAATAAATAAAACTAAAAAGTTCGGGACGCAGCAAGTGCATTATAGTAGGGAATTTTCTACAGCAATTTTTTTCTACAGCAATTTACTAAAAGTATTGTACGAAAATTTGCTAAATAAATTATTAGGTGAGTTTAGAATATGATTTGCCAGAAAAAAAATCGTACTTAATCGATAAATACGAAATTATATCCAACTCTGCGTAAAATTGTGGAGGCCAAAATGGAAAGATAAAAAGTTCGGGACGCAGCAAGTGCGTTATAATAGTGAATTTTCAAAAGAATAATATAATATATTAGTGACTTAGCCTTATATAAAAAGTTATAAAAAATTATTTTATTTCATTAGGAACAGCAGAAAATAAGGTAAAAAAGGGTAAGCGAAACATGACCTCTAAATATTTATACAGTAATTTGGATACAAAATGTAAACAAAGAATTTGATAAACAGGAAATAGACTCAACAAAGAATGCAGTAGAAAGCTGAACGTAAGAAAAATCTTGTGGTTCATGCATTGAGGGTGATTGTATGCATGCAGAGAGGGAAGAAGAACCCCCAGGTCGAAGAGGGTTTCTGCCGCCTAACCCAAAACACAAGGGGCTGTCCTTCCTCTTGTGCATGCACAAAACCACCTTCAAAGCATAAAGTATAAGAAAAGTATCTTGGGAGCAACCTTCAATAAAGTTACGGGACCTGTGGCGAATATGGGTGTGGTGCGGGGTAGACAAGGTTTAAAGGATGTATTGCTGCAAAATGTGAAAAACGCATCTTTTCAGAGTCCGACTAAGTGGTTTTTTAGCATTTCTGCTTATATTTAGCTCCGACAAACCCCCCCACCCCACCAATATAAGGTCAGTTCCAAAGCAAGCACCTATACAGGGTCAAATAAGGACACAAGCGTCCAGGAAAGCACCAATATAAGGTCAGTTCCAAAGCAAGCACCTATACAGGGTCAAATGAGGACACAAGCGTCCAGGAAAGCACCAATATATGGTCAGTTCCAAAGCAAGCACCTATACAGGGTTAAATATAGGACACAAGCCTCCAGGAAATCAGCTATACAAGAGCATGTCCAAAGCAAGCACCTATACAGGGTTAAATTTAAAGCAATCAGGGACACAAGCGTCCACAAGAAGCACCAATACTGGGTTAAAGCCAAAAATATAGATCACAAGCGACCAAAAAACCAAATCAAAAAGAACTAGGAACCAGACAAGGTAAAAATAAACTAAAAATACTAAATCAAATAAATTTAAGGAAGCAAAATGGAGCAACTAAAAATAAAAATTACAAGACGTTCGAGAGAACTAAAATTACGGGTAAACCAATTTATCCAAAAATTAGAAGAAGCAGAAATGATGGACGATGACGATATACGTGTCAGTTATGAAATCATGATAGAAATATTAGATAGGCAATGGGAAAAAATAGAAGCAACATAATGGATATAAATAGAATAATAGAATCAGAAATTCAAGATGAAGCACATTTGACGCTTAGGTAATGGTACGATAACGCTATTGACAAGCTGTTAAAAGCACTTAATAAACCAACACGCCGCTATTCAGGGCAAGTTAGGTGACCCTTAATCAAACTGCCAAAAATAAAAATATCAATCTTCACAGGCAAATACAAGCAACGGACAGTATTCCAAGAACTAGTCCAGAAGGTAATAGATTCAAAACTTGAAAAATTCTACACAAAAACAGCGCCAAGAAGCAAAGATAAAAAATACACAGTTGAAGTCCCATTCCAACACGAGGTACCAGAGGTAGAAGAAGCGACAGACAAGCAAGAAAGATTTAATTTAAAAGGTTATCTAGATAATTTTCTATCAGAGCAAGAAGCAGCGTTATGTCAAGATAAAAAATACACAGTTGAAGTCCCATTCGAATAAGAGGTACCAGATATAGAAGAAGCCAGAGACGAGCAGGAAGAATTTAATTTAGAATTTTATTTGGATAAGCCTCTATCTGGAGCCGAATCAGAGCAAGAAGCAACGTTATTTCCGACAGAACTCAACAAAATGATCAGGTCAGGTGGTTTCAATTTAAGTAAATGGTCCAGCAACAAATTACAAATTGCAGAAAGAAAAAGTATTGCAGCTGCCAGCCAATGGGACAGACAAATTTCTTGGTATCTACTGAACACCAAGGGAATATACAGTCAAATGGAAACTAGATTTAAAATATGCAGAAAAGGTAACAATAAGTGAAATATTATTGCCAAGTCATTCGACCCATTAGGGCGGCTATCGCCAGTGGTAATCGAAGCCAAGCTGAAAATTCCCAAACTATGCATGAATCAACCGAGGTGGGACAAAGTAGTACCCGCTACCAGGCAGAAGACAGGTATTCAGGTTAGTCTGATAATAAATGGAATAGCAATACCAAGGTGGGAAGAAACAACAACAAAATCAAAAGTAAGAATTCATGGTTTCACCGATGCTTCTAAAGAAGAAATAGCAGAGCAATTGACGGGTCAATTGCGAAGTACAACCACCCAGGTATTTTCACACTCTGGGGTGGAGTATGCAGGTCTGATTCAGGTACGAGCTAGAAAGGGCAGAGGCCACAAATTACACAAGGGTCATCCAGAAGAAATAGCAAAACAGTTGATTGGTAAATTGCGAACAGCAAGAAGTACAACAACCCAGGTATTTACACACTGGGGCGGAAGTATGCAGATCCGATTCAGGTACGAGCTAAAAAGGGCAGAGGCCACATATCATGCAAGGGCCATCCAGCAATAATGGGAGGCTTACCAACAAAACAAACTCAGAAATATTGTTGGGACGCTGGGTACAAGGTATATTTTCGCCAATGGAAGCATATATATAAATGAAAATTTTAAGGAGGCCACATTGTATTAACCAAACAATGGCCGCGGCGTAGTCAAGTCAAGTCAAGTTTAAAAGAAGAAACACTCCAAAAAGACTCAGGCTCGGCGAGGCTGTGTTTTGTGGAACTGGAAGAGTTCTGCAAGCAAAGCCGAAACAATTCCTCAAATCATCTGTACAGCTACTTCACAATGACAGAGATAACAGACAATGAACTCGCAAGCAGCATCCCAATCGCCGAGAATCTATATGTGTGTTCCCCAGCCATGGTAAGAAGCATGGAAAGCAACCACAACTGCATAATAGAAGAGATATACCAGAGGGAAAACAAAACCACGTGTCCAACCCAACACCAGAAAGTCAAGTCGACAATCTGGAAGCAACTCTACACTAGTATTTCATGGATGTTCATCAACCCACGAGAGTCTAGAATTGCAAGTATATGTAAAGGCCAAAGGGAAGAAGTTACGATAAAGCAGGATGGCAGAATATCCATCTCCCAAGACTGTATCATCGAGACAAAATGTTCATATAGTTTAATATTATTCCGATTATCATACCTAGGGTTGTATACATATTAATATTATTTCAATTATTATTCCGATTATCAAACTAGGGTTGTATACATATTAATATTATCTCAATTATTGTTATTCCGATTAACATCCTAGGGTTGTATACATATTAATATAAATTCAATTCTTATAGTTAGTGCTAAATTTATGTCAAGATAAAGTCAGCATTCAGCTCATAGCTATCCAGAGAGACGTCATTCCTTTTGACTCGGCAGTATGTTCATGGAACAGAAAGCTATCTAGGAGGACGTCCCATAGAGGTGGAAATATATTTTAATATAATTTAAATTTATAATTAAAAAACAGTTATAGGAAAATTCGCTACTAAAAATTGAAGTAGTATTTTATCTAATTAAGTAGGTCACATAGATGTTATAATTATTGACAGTGAAATCATCATATTACATGTTTATATAAATAATAAACAAGTTGGAATTGCAGAGTGCAATACTGCGGAATGCTGACTGATGATGTTTACGTATTGTTAATAATGTAGTACAAGTAAGTTTATAAATATAGGTGTTTGCAAATATTAATCGAGACTATTAAGAGACTAAAAAGAGATTCAGACTATAATTATGTTTGGTAAGAAACAGATTTGGTTTTTTAAATTCATTTAGTTAAATTCGTTGTAAGAGTTGTTGATTTTTATTATTATTAAAACTTGTTAGATCGTTACCATGTCTGTATTATCCAATTTATAAAAATTTTCCCAAATTATCCTCCGCTCCCTTAACACTCACTATATGAATCTACTGCTACTTCAATATCATGAATTGCAGTTGACTCGCAAATTACAACATATACATTTACGGTATAAGGATCTATTCGACTGAGACTGGCTAAAACAGAACGAGATGCAGCATGAATACACGGCGCGCACACGTTCTATAATGTTTAAAACAAATCGGCCTGCTGTGGTGGACGAGGGCGCGATTAGAAAGGTGATTGTATCGCAAATACCAAAAGTTTGGGAAACGTTTGCTTTAATATGTGTGTTTTGTTTTGTTTCTTCAACGTCGGCCTATTTCCGCGACTATGGCCAATCACCGACGCCAGGGAGCAGTTTCACCTCACTATCTTGGAAATTTTGCCGAACCCCCGCCTTTCTGTAAGGAGGGTAGGGATCTTTAACGTGCTCAACATCGTATGGACACGGGACCGACGGCTTTACGCCCCCTCCGAAGGGCGGGACGTCCAGACATTCAACTTGCTCAAATACAATGCCAGAACCTCGGTTGATGTTAATATTACAGTTTGTACAGAAAAAGTGAAAGGAGTACCCTGGGATCGAACCCAGTACCCTTCGGTTCAGAGGCACACGTTCTTACCCCTGAACCACCGAGAATCTTGCTTTAATGTGGGGGACTGGTTCACATAGAAAGGAAGTATTACTAAATGTAATAATGGTTTAATTATGATTGGTGCAAACACCGCAGCCAAAATACCAACACCACACCCCACCTTTAGTTATGACATAGGAGCATTTCTTAAGAAGAAACTTGGGAAGCTCCTCATACCCAGATGATAACTTATTTTTTAACTTACAAATTAGCACATTATGCAGTTCCGACTCTGGAATCGGGGCAGGATAAAATGAATTTGGTATATAGGGCCCCATCGTACTAATACTACATCCTGTATATAAGTGTCATTAATCAGTTAAAAACAAACCTTGCGAGATTTTATTTCAACAAATGAAAATCAGTTTCGTTTAAATGTAAGTTAATTTTTTAGACTTATCAATTTGAGCTGACTCCACTTGAATTATTTAATAAGCGTCTTCGAGAAAAATCACCCTGTTTTCTTTCAAGTGTTCTTAATTTCCGCTCCGCTGGAATAATGTTAATTACTCTCGTCTCTCCCATTTTTAATTCATTTTGATTCGTGCAGTTTTTGTGATAAATCCTCAAAGTCAACCCAAGCATAAAGCTCTAACTTGATTTAGCGTCGGTAAAATATAAAGAAAAATGTGAAACACTTTAGGAGTGGCGACGTGAGCATATCTACCACGCGTATATAATAATACACGAACTCTGTAGAGAAATTGAAAATTATATAAAATGTATAAAAATATCCAGGCTTAAGATAATATCAGGTACGACCAAATAATTAAGACATTTTTTTGCGTTAGGGGAAATTTTTAATATAACCCCTGGATTACATTTATTTCTGCCTCGGGCGGTATCTTATAAAGAATGTTTGTTTCACTTTTATTCAGTTTTTTAAACAGTTCGCTATTCACTTAAATTACGTATTTTATACCTGTATAAAAAGGAATGGTCGGTAATGAGAACAGCTCAAAATGCTTCTTACTTTTCTTCATAAAAGGTATATGCATATTGCCACGCTTTTGCCTTTTCAGACCCCTTGTTTCCTCTCATCTCTGTGTACTTCTTTTATCATTTACAACGTATTTAGTTAGCTTTTAAAAGCAAACGATACAGACATAAAAAGGCTGAGTTTACTTTCAAAATGAATTTACTTTTAGTATTCGTTAAACAAAGATTTAAACTTACCTATGTATACTTATAAAACTTTTAGAATAAAAAGTTATGTACGGCAGCCAAACATTTCTTATCTTATGAAATAATCCTAGAGTTTAGGATGTGTCAACCAGGATTTATTTATTGAACTTTTAAGCGATTTTCAAAAAGTCTGGACGTTATGGTAGGAAATTTTCATAGATATAACATAGAACATATTGTCACAGCGAACACTCTGGAATGACATTTGTAGAATAGACCAGAAGCGGCAGGTGTAGAGTAGTGTATAATAGTGTAGAACGGCTAGAATCTCTATAGACAGATATAAATAGACGATAGGTGCGCAGAGTAAGTTAGTTCAGATTAAGTCGGTGTGGTGTAAAAGTGATCATAGAGTATAAAGCGAGTTAACAGTAAGTGTTGATGTATAGGAAGCGATCATAGAAGGCGATAGTGGAATATAGTTTTATGGACATTTAATAATAGAGAAGAGAAATATTTTAGTTGACACTGGTGTTGGAAAATAGTTGGTAATAATATATTAGTAGTTTGGAAAGCTGTGTTTTGTTAGTAAACAAATCCAGAACACCGTAGAACCTAACAATATTTTATAAGAATTAAGGAGTGGGCAGATTAAGGCTAGAGTTTAATTTCTTTTATATTTCCTTAACAGTCGGTGTGTATAGTTCGATCCAAGCGGACGCGCATATCGAGTGATAAGTGAAATACAGTGTGAACTTTCAGTGTTTAGTGGGTTAAATAAAACCTGCTATGGATCCAAGTCAACCGGGCGATTCCCCAGACACTGGAAAATTTCCCACATTAAAAAATCGGATTAACGAGGATATTATGGACGACTCAAGCGGTGAATTAGATAATGAGAGCAGTCACAGCAAACAATTGGTAAAAGACAAAAGTAATAAAATATTAGGCAAAAACATAGCTAAAACACACAAAAAAGTTAACTGAAAACGTAAGTATTAATCCAAATTTATTAAAGTTAGTTCCTTAAGCTTTAGTTAAGAATGGCGGTAATCAGATGCAGTCACAAAATTCCTTAGACATGATAAGTGATAATAAAAATACACAGCAATTTCAAGAGGAAGAAGTTCATTTATGATTTTGAATATCAGACTGGACCTTATTCTGTTTATATTCAAAACAATATTGGTAATTTAGGTAAAGCACATTCAATAACAACATCCAGGTTAATTTTTAATAGTATTCCGGATATTGAAGACGATATTAGGGCTATTTATAGTGTTGGTATTAATCGTATTAAAGTAGAACTCGTAACACTTAAAAGTGCTAACAAATTTGTAAATTCAACAGAGCTTAGAATAAAGCGATATTCAGCATTGATTTCCCAATACCTTGTTAGGAGGCAGGAAGTTATAAAAAAGTAGATGTGGGCATTGAAGGAAATGAACTAGCAAAATTAATTAAACCAGTATACGGGGGTCAATTTGAAATTAGTCACGTCAAAAGAATAAATACACGAGCTTAAGAAAATAATACAATAAAATATATTTTAACTCAAAGCATAATAGTATTTTTTATAGGTCAATCCCTCCCAACACATATGTCGTTACGGAAAAAATAGTTTTCGAAGTTGAACCCTACGTACAGCGCGTTAGACAATGCTTAAAATGCATGAGGTACAGATATTTAAGTTTACAGTCCAAGGGAGAAGAACGATGTAGTCGGTGTGGTGACGAGCGCAATAACAAAAGATGCTTTTCAACAGAACCTACCCAATGTATATTGTATGTCAAGGTTAACACTCAGCAACTGATAAAAAACAATGCCCAGAGTTTGCAAAACAAAAAACGCTTAAAACGTTAATGGCAGCAGAAAATATCAGTTATAAAGATGCAGTAAACAAATATAACCAAAGTTACTCTACTGTGAGCCGGCCTAAAGACATACCACAACGCCAACAAACCTTAGCCTTACACAATCCATCACCTCTTTCTAATCCCTCACAATCATCTACTCAACAAGCACAAATTAAACCTAAAAGGTCAGACCATAACCCTACAAATCAACACATTGCTGATGCACACAGAAGTTTCTTAAATACACCTCGTATCGAAACCAACGACATTACTAATGAATACCCCCTCAATATTATAACAATCAATCCTAAAATTTAGGCGAATATCATCAACAAATGTCCTCATTATTTTTAGAAATTATTAAATGCATAGAACATAAAAGTACAACAAACGATGAGTTATTAGATTTAATTCGATATAGAATTTCAAAAATAGATCAAAATATATTATCTTCACCTTAAAAATGTTACATTGTAATTGTAGGTCAATCTATTTTAACAAAGGAAGCTTGGAAAAATATCTCTGAAAAAAAAATATTAAAATAGCTATTCTAAGTGAAAGCTGGCCTAAGCCAAACCAGTTTTTTTAATTTAGCTCATATAATGTAATTCAGGAAGACAAAATTGACGGGTATGCAGGAGTCGCCCTCCTCGTAAGTAAAGACAAACAATGCTCTAAAACTGATTCCTTTCGGCGCATAAACGATATGATGTGCGTCGGGGTGACAGTAGCGCTAGAAACTAAAAGTAGCTTGAATATATATTTATTATATATGAAACCAGAGCTTAAAATAAGTTTTTCCAATGGGAGGCATTTTTAACAGTCTAGAGAAGCCCTTCTTAGTTGGGGGTGACTTTGATATGTATAGTTTAGCTTGGGGCAGTGGTCATACTGACCCAAGTGGAAAAAATTTTTTAACATCTATTGAAAATTGTCATTTGATATTTCACAATACCGAGGTAAATACTAGAATTACAAATTGTGGTGGCAATTACTACTCCAGACATAGCTCAAAATATTTTTTGGGCGTTGAAGACGACACTCTAGGTTCTGACCATTACGCAATAGGTTGCAATTATTTGTATAGTGTACCACATTTGAACGGTAGTACAGTTTCGGCTGTCAATAATAACGACAGTTACCTTCAAATAAAAAGTAGAATATAAAAAAAGCTAATTGGGACCTATTTAAGCATGTAAATGAGGAACATTTGATTACAATGACAGAGAGAGGGGAAACAACATCCTATAGCCATTCTGAAAACAGCATTATTAACGCGCAGATACAACAATCCCCAAACAGTCAAATATAGAAAATAAAAAATAATAATAAAAAAAGAGCATGGTGGAACGAACACATGTAAGGTAGCTTTCTTTAAATGGAAGGAGGCTCTTAGCCGATAGAAGAGCCACCCATCTATGGAAAATTTTATAAACTAAAAGAAAAACGTGGTGTGCATTTTGCAAAAACGCTATCCAAAAATACAAAAATCAAAGACATATGTAATGCAATTAGAAAAATAGAGAAGTCGACTGCTTACTCGACTACCTTTTCAAGTTCAGATTGTGCATAGATGGATAACCTTATGAGCAGATTAGCGCCACCATGGGCTAAACAAAGCACCGATTGTCAACCAATAACTCTAATATCAGCTATTGAAGCAAGCAATCCCTTGCTATATGAAATTAAACTCGAAGAACTGGGGGCAAGCATCAAAACCAATAGCAACACTTCACCGGGAGCGGAGAACATCCATTATTCGATGCTAAAAAGCCTTTCCCACAAAGCTAAGTTATACCTCCTAGAAGTCTTTAATCAGTTATGGAAATCAGGAAGTTATCCGGAAACATGGAAAATATATATTGTTATCACATTTCTTAAACCATTTAGGAACCCATCTCGCCATAAATCCCACAGCGGTATTTCTTTAGCATCCTGTTTAATGAAAACGTTTGCAATAATTATAAAAAGTCGCTGAGAAACATGGTTGAAAACTAACAATATAATATCTACCCAACAATTCGGATTTAGAAAAAATCATTCAACTAACGAAAGTTTGGCACACCTGATAACAGACAACAAACACTCCTTCACTTAGGCTAAATCAACAGTTATAGTGTTTATTGACTTTCAAGGGGCATATTATAATGTTAATCTAAGCAAGTACACTTGGAGAACACAAATCACCACAACACATTTCAAAAGACCTGACAATCGTCTCACTAACCAAGTTAGCGTCATCAGAGGATGAAAAATTCTAACTACTTAACAAACTAACATCAATTTATATACCGGATCTTATGTAAAGAGACCGAACTGAGATGGGAAACTAGTCGCAGGTAAATTCCACAGTGTATTGTACTTTTATCGCCGGACAAGGTTTTCCACTGTCCCTACTAACTTATCTAAAAGGTGTCAATCTCTAATAATTTTGTGAAGGTTCAGCGACAGCTAAATTAACATAGATTCCTTTGACGGCAATATCTGTACACTTATGTTATCTTTAAGACGTGCTGAAACGTGGGAATTATTATTTAACAAAGCAATCGATCAGGTGACTCGTAATTGGCGGTGGTGAAGCGTTCATACATTTTTTGTTGTAACTATATTTCGCAATATATACACTTTCAAATGCGTTTAGCTGTCCTGGTTGTCTAACATTTTCTATTAATTTCAGCTTATCTTTATTAACGTGATGATTATTATCCCAAATATGTCGGGCGACGGAAGATTTATCTATAGTACCGTAACGTAATTGGGCTAAGTGTTCTTTGAATCTAATTCCAATCGATCTTTTTGTTTCTCCGACGTATTTAAGATTACAATCTTTACAACTTATTTCATAAATTCCCGACATTTTGCCCGTGCTATCCTTGTCTTTTGGGTTACCTAGCAAGTTTTTTAAGGTATTCTTTTGTTGAAAATATTAGCTGTAAGTTGACTTTTTTTTAAATGCTATCTAGACCCCTCGTGATTCTAGGTTCAAATGGTAAGCAAACAAAGTTTCTTTCGGATTTTTCTCTTCTAAACGTCGTTGATTCCGTCAACATTTTCTTTGTTTTCTGTTTGTTGATTGATTTTCCACTAGGCAAGCAGTGTATCCGTTATATTCGGCCACGTTCTTAATATAATTTAATTCTGTGGTGTATCTACTTTTGTTTAAAGGAAAATTAATTAACCGATTTACTAAAAAATTTAGACTGGCCATTTTTTGTGCGTACGTATGATGTAAGTCGTTCGGAATGTAGCTTACAGTAGTGGTTTCCTTTCTATAGACATCGAATTCTAAAGTGGCTTTATTCCTGATAACTAGTACATCTAGAAAAGGTAATGTATTATTAATTTCTAATTCGTGGTAAATTTTATAGAATCAAATTTATTGTTTAATTTGGGAATAAAATCTTCTATTCTGCAAATGTTTGTGTTAAACACTGCGAAAATATCAGCCACGTAACGAAACCACACTCTAGGAAAATAACTACTTTCACTTTCAAGATCTGTTTCAAATCTGCTCATGAAAAGGTCTTCAATAAATGGCGATAGCGGATTTTCCATTGCCGTGCCTTGGATTTGTTGAAAAAAATTCAATGTTGAAGTGAAAAATGTTTTCTTTGATACAAAGGTTTGTTAAAGTTAAATATTTTTTTAAGACATTTTCATTTATGTTATTCATTTTTAGCAACTGCTCTAAATAGGTTAAAGTTTGCTCCGTGGAACGCTCGAAAACAATGAGGTTACATCGAATGAAATTAAAACTTCGCTTTCAGTCAATTTAACCTTATTATTATTATCTTATTAATAAATTCAAGTGAATTGTTACTGAAAAACTTTTCTGTTTGACAGGCAAGCCTTTAAACTCATCTGTCAACCACTTGGCTAAATTATAAGTCGGGGAATATATAGCCGAAACAATAGGTCTAATTGAATTTCCCGGTTTATGAATTTTTGGGAGACCGTACTTCTTGGGAACTTTCGGAATAGAAACTTGTAACTTTCTTCCTAAGTCTTTTGATATAAGTACGTCGGACAAAAAAAAGATCGATTGGCACTAGATTCAAAGAACACTTAGCCCAATTACGTTACGGTACTATAGATAAATCTTCCGTCGCCCGACATATTTGGGATAATAATCATCACGTTAATAAAGATAATCTGAAATTAATAAAAAATGTTAGACAACCAGGACAGCCAAACGCGTTTGAAAGTGTATATATTGCGAAATATAGTTACAACAAAAAATGTATGAACGCTTTACCACCGCCAATTACGAGTCACCTGATCGATTGCTTTGTTAAATAAAAATTCCCACGTTTCAGGACGTCTTAAAGATAACATAAGTATACAGATATTTCCGCCAAAGGAATCTATGTTAATTTAGCTGTCGTTGAACCTTTCCAAAAGTATTAGAGATGGACATCTTTTAGATAAATTAGTAGGGACAGTGAAAAAACCTTGTCCGGCGATAAGAATACAATACACTGTGAAATTTGCCTGCGACTAGTTTCCCATCTTAGTTCGGTCTCTTTACATAAGATCCGGTATATAAATTGATGTTAGTTTGTTAAGTAGTTAAAATTTTTCATCCTCTGATGACGCTAACTTGGTTAGTGAAACGATCGTCAGGTCTTTTGAAATGTGTTGTGGTGATTTGGGTTCTCCAAGTGTACTTGTCAGTGCTCATCACAGGTTCTCATCTTCACTTAGTTAATCTAAGCATACTGCTTGAAAAAATGTTAGCTATGGGACCAGTTACATTGGCTAGAATAATAATAAATCTGTACACCGACCGAAAAATTTACTTGAAATCCAAAAGTACACTGCTGGGACCTAGAATAACAAATATTGGTCTAACACAAGGAGCAACCATGAGTTAGATCCTTTACCTGAGTCTTACAACCTGAGAACCAAGTCTTACAATACCCTAATGATGTGTGCCTATATGTTAGTAATGGTGTAATTGAAGAAGGGATTCGCAAAGTGAAAAAAATACCAGCTGTTAAAACAGTGGGCACATTCTAATGGCTTGAGTATATCCCCAATAAAAACCAGAACTTGCATTTTCAGCAGAAAAAGAAAATCTATTCCAACAACTATCAAATTAGGGGAAGAAAGCTTTCCAAAGAAGAAAAAGTCAATTTTTAGATCTTATTCTACGCCGACTATGCGTAGGTGCCTTGATCTTAACACCAATTATTAATATGATGACATAATGCTGTGAAATCTCAATCCAGTATAGAAGAAAGATCTAAGCTCATCGGTTTCTGTTAAGGACAGCTGAAAAAGGCAGCCTTATTGTAACAAAAATTCATCAGCTTTTTATACTGGACCTGGACTGGATGGAGACAAAAAAGGACGCTTCTTCTCATTGATACCTACGTAGAAGTTAGAAACGAAATACGAGACCTACAAATAAATGTTATTGATGCACTATTTCAAATAATTCAACACATATACTATAATCACGTCTGTTATTACATAAAAGATTATTTAGAATTTACGCAACAACTGTTTCGATCAGATTTGGCAGACTTGGACTAAACAAATACGAAATATACACAGAAGGGTCAAAAACACAAGACGGTACAGCTTGTGCATTTGACAAGCAACCAAACGCAGGCAAAATGTTTAACCTAAGCAAGAATATTTTTATCTTTTCAGCCGAACTTATTGCTATAATAGAAACATTAAAATATATTATCAGTTTGGATAACGACCATTTTACAAACAGTCAAAACGTGATTAGAAAGATTGAGAACTTCCATTTGGAGCCAGTCAGCAATTACCTAATCGAAAAACTAAATACGGCTCTACAAAACCTAAGTGTAAAAAATAAAATGGTAGTTTTTGTCTGGCTCAGAGGCCATTGAAGAGTTGATTACAATGAAAGGGTTGATAATATGGCTAAAAATGCCATACAAGGAGATATGCTGGTATACACTTGCCCAGTCGCCCAGTACAGGACCTAATTCCTTTAGAAAAACAGTCTACTTTAGATAGCTGGTCAGAGTCATATAAAAATGAAATAAGTGGAATGTACTATATAAGTATACAACCATCTCTTCCAAAGATACCTTGGGTTAAAGATTGCTACTATGACCGGTCCGATCATTTGTTAGTAAAATATGCGGTTAACGTTTCAACCATGCTCTAACCCCTTACTACTCACACAAAATAGGGGTCAGGAATGGCCCAAACTGTGAATGTGGCGAATACGGAGATACTGAACATACGTAGACATAGACAAAGTCACAAAGAAAAACTGTGTCATTCGGTATTTAATGAAACGGGACTATATATCCCTCATAGTTAGGGCCCAATACTGGCTTCCAAACAAAGCTAAACTATATAATATATTAATAGACTATATTATAGAATTTGATCAAAAATTTCAATACATAAAATGTTTTATTGTAAGTATATTTAGGTCTATAATCACGATCCCCATGTTTTCGCCCTTTATTATCTTACCCGTGTAATGAAGTCCGACTTATTACGGTTATTTGAATAGCAAATAATTCATTTAGGCGGTGTAAATAACGGATATTTGCTAGGTAATAAATCTGACTCATTTTAGAAACACTTCAGAGTATGAAAAGTCGCCACAAGCGGAACGTGGATTTTGTAGGATGGAACGCATAGCGCCGGTCTGACAGGCGCGATTAGATTCATCCTAGGTGCGTCACGGAGCGCATGGCAAGTAAGCGAACCGAGAAACAGAACGCCGTCTGGGAGATGCCTTCAGCACGCGGCGGAGTGAACAGGTTCCCGGGGTCGTACGTTAGTTTTAAAGGTTTTAAAAGCGTCAGTTAGGTGCAATAACTGGGAAGTTTATTTCGCTGTACTACGGGGTAGTGGAAAGCAGCGTGTTATTTATTTAATAGTAAAGAACGAGAGTCCAGGAAGACTGTGTTCTGTTATAATAGTTTACAAGGTTAGTTATACTTCAGAAAACTTGAAAAAGTATGATTGCAAACTGGAATAAATGTTTGGGTGTTTTATTAATGCTGTTCTATGTTAAATATTAACAGCGTGTTAGGATTTTACGCGTATACAGGATGTACTGTATGTATGAGTGACAAAACTTGTCACGGGTTACCTATTTAAGGGAGGTCGAAGTCAAGTAAATAAATATACCTATTATAGTGGAATTAGGGTGTTCTAGCGAATCATAGCGTGCTACACAGGGTGGACTACGTTTACGTCGAGGGACGTATTGTCCTTGAAGTACGCATTGATCTATTCTGAAGGGTATGTGCTCGCTAGACAAGGTGTTTAATTAGCTAGAGTGTCCAGTTTAGATCAGTGACAAGCTGGTCACGTTTATTAACCATATAAGGGAAACGGGAGCACAGAGTGTGCTGATTGAAGGGGTAGTATTTAGTGTGCCCGGCATCCTGTGCTGTATTGGGTCGACTACGTTTGCTTCGAGAGACGTATTGTCCTTGAGCTACGCATTGATCGATTTAGAATGGTACGTAACCGCTGGATGGCACTGTTAGCTATATAGGGTGTTCGACAGAAATAGGGGACAAGTTACCCGGTTGTATTAGTTAGCAAAGTAGGGTATCATAAGCGTGGGAACCGTTTGCCTACCCACCTAGCAGAGTAGGATTGTAAGGGAATTGTGGGAATAAAGCCCAGGGGAAAGTAGAACCCCCGACTGAGGCGGAATTTATAGCGGGGCCATTTTCCGTTTGGTGCATGTGTATGTCGCTTTCCGCTTGCCGTTGCTTTGCTATGCCTTGTTGATTGCTGTGCTAATGCTAATATCACGCTTTATTTGTAATAAAGAGCACAAATATTATTCTAGTCGAATATCATTGTATTTTTAAATATTAACGTATTTGTATCAATTCCACTATGAAAGAATATCTTATTAGAGATAACGTTATCTGACCTGAGATATGTTTTCTCTTTATTCGCATGAACTGTAGCGAATTTTTGGTTTTAATAATTTATGGATTTTTATTCTTGTCATTTTCATTTGTAAATATTTTAAATATTATTAGAGGATTTTATGAAATTAGTTGCGTTTCACTTCACTGCCTGTAGATATTTGCACTAGTGTAGGTGTGTTTGAGCTAGAATCCTGTGACGGATTGTAACTAGCTGAGGTACATCGTAATTGATATTTACCTGTTTATAATATTTCTGCTTCCAACTTTGTAAGTTAGGTAAAACAGCCATTATTCGGGAGTAAGTAATTAAAGCCTACTTAACTCCCGAGAACTCTACGAGATATAATAACTTTCGACCCCTGGCTATAGTTTTCTTCTCCACTCGAGCTACCCTAGGACAAGTCTGTTATGAAACAGTAACTTTGTGGTGCTCTACGAGAGCCTTAGCAGAAGTCCTCACCGGGATCTGACCTCGTCCTATTTAATAGGGAATAAAGATGGCGCCCGAGTATATGTAACTTAGAATATTTAGGTCACGCCCGAATGACGGATTGGCAACCTATCCGTCGGGCCTCTGCTTAGCCGGAGCACCACAAAACTTTTAAGAAAAAATACGATTGGTAAAGAAAATTAAGCACCGCCCTCTAGCATTCACAATATTTATTATAATGGTTCGAATTTACAAATATCGTATTGGCTCAGAAGTTTTCTTTGGAGCAAGACCAAGTTTGAAGAATTAGGTTAAGCGAAAGCAGACTTAGGAGTGTTTTAATCAAAACAAGATTCCCACTCTCCCTCATCTTTGATTTACCAAGATAGAATAAAATTCTTCCCACAAAAAATATTCAGATTTTTCCGAAGATTCTTATTTTTACATTTTCACTAATCTTAATTAACCATTTTTTGCGAAAAAAATATAAGTTTTTTGATTTGTGGTTTTTAGTCACGCCCTATGGCGGTCGACCCACAACCCTGCAAATACTTTTTAAACGTTTTTCGTGGCAACTTTCGTTATAAAAATGTCTTCCCAAAATTCTAAGATATGCGTTTTTCGAGGTACAGCCGGTAGCCGCCCTTAACCTTCCGGGAGTCTGGTGGGGTCTGACAGGCCCAGAGGTATGCTAAACATGTTGTATCTATTTGGGCCATAGATGGCGGAAGCTGACATTACGGGTAGCTGCCTCAACGACATCGGTCTATCTGCTGTTAGTGTAGTTCCAGCGTGTTTGGTGTAAACAACTGTGAATCGTATGCATAATAGTGGATCGGGTATCATAGACCCCACCAGACTTAATAATCTACTCCGAATTTAACAGACTTTTAAGGTATGTTTTGTTTTATTTTATGTCTCATGTGTCAAATATTATTGCAAAAGAGAAATAGTTGATTAGGTTAAACTTTATAAAATATAAAATACAATTTATTGCTACAGATTCATCGTTTTCAAAATAGGAGATTACGAACGGGAGCAACGTAGACTTATGGCCTTATGGGAAGAGATAGAACGTCAAGAGCTTGAAGATTAAATTTCAAGTGATGAAGGAGAAATAGACCATTTGAGTGAAAGTGAACATAACAGTGGAACAGAACAAGAAATTAGCGATGACGAAAACGACAGGGAAGATAACCTTGAAAGTATGTTCTATAAAGGAAAAGATGAGGCAACAAAATGGTTCAAGCACCAAGGTCGGCCAAATGTCAGGGTAAGAGCAGAAAATATTGTTACGCAACTACCCACTGTCAGAAGACCATATAAAGACGGTAAAACAGCAGCAGAATGCTGGGGATATTTTATCACTGAAGAGATCACGACTGAAATTATTATTCACACCAACCAAAAAATTTGAGCTAAGTGTGCTACGTATGCAGAAAGAGATCAGTATAAAGTAAAAGAGACAGACAAATCGGAATTGCGAGCTTTATTTGGACTTCTGTATTTAACGGGCTACTATAAATCTGGACGTCAAAATTTCAAAGATTTATGGGCAACAGACGATACAGGAGTACCGATATTTAGAATGACTATGAGTCTCCAGAGATTCAATTTTCTTTTGTGTTGCTTACGTTTTGACAATTATCAAACTAAACAAGGGAGGGTGGTGCTCGATAAGCTTACACCGATTAGGTCAATTTTTGATGCATTTGTTTGCAACTGCAGACAAGTTTATTCTCCAAGTATGTATCTAACCATTGATGAGCAATTGGTATCGTTTCGTGGCAACTGTCCGTTTCGACAGTACATTCCCAGTAAACCCGCCAAATATGGGGTAAAATTTTTTGCATTGACAGACGCTGTTATGCTCTTAATCTGGAAGTATACGTAGGTTTCAGAAAAAGTAATAAGCCCGAAAATATAGTCCTTCGATTGATATAACCGGTATCAAAGAGTGGCTGTAATGTTACGTTCGATAACTGGTTCACGAGTTACAGCCTGATGCATCGATTGCTCACCGAACATCGCCTAACATCTGTTGGAACTGTCCGCAAAAATAAAAGAAAATTACCGCGATGTCTGGTGTCTACAGAAGGAAGGCCTTTGCCGTCAAGTGTATTTGGTTTTCAAAAAAAAATTACGATGGTATCATATATCGAGAAAAAGAAAAAAAAAGTACTATTATGGTCGACGCTTCATCACGATGACAGTGTTGATGAATCAACGGGGGACAAACAAAACACTTTAGATAAGCTTTCAGCTTCTTACGACATTTCAAGAAATTCTCGGCGATGGCTGTTGACAATATTTTATTCAATTATCAACACTGCCGGAGGGGTTAAGGAGTCGCGGGCCAAAGGACTCCAGGGGGCAAGCTGAGGAAGTGGAAATAACAACATAAACTCCCGATGAAGCTTTCCCCAAGACCGTCATGCGCGGTAAAAATCCGCATCCTGCACGAGGTGACCCTGCTAATAACTAAACATGACGGATCTAGACAAGGAGGTCGAACTAAACTCCCCCAATCTACGGTGTCACGTGACCCGTGCCTATGGATGGATGGCACCAGGGCGATGGTGTCGTGAACGGAACCTCTGGAGTACCAGGCAACCCTCCAGAGTAACCCGCCTTGCACCACACAGGGGGTTCTGATGGTGTGGACAGTATTTCCCCCATTCTCGTGGGAACAACATGAAGATTATAAATACATATAAAACCAAAACCAATGAGGCTCGAGGAGTGGCTCCGGCTACAGACTTGAGCCTTGAGTCTATCCCGGAAACGGAGACGAGCCAGGGTGCGGCAGCGGACTCTGGAGGTCCCACGACCGGCGTAGATACGGGGGATCAGGGGGTAGCTTCGGCCAGAGACCTGTCCCCGACACCCAAGCTGGAGGCTGGGTCCCACCGGAGGGCGGCGAGCTCCGCGGACTCCGGGGGCCCCTCCACCAGTGAGGACTCTACTGTTAGAGTAGAGGGACTGCCCCGGCAGTCCAAGCGTCTTTCCGGGGCGCAAAGAAAGAAGCTCCGGAGGGCGCAAAAAATGGCGGCCGGGACCTGGACGGTCGAGAAACCTGTAAAGGCGCAAGAGGGGAGTGCGGGTCAGAAGAGGACGCGCTCGAACTCTAGCACGCCCACTACAGACAGACGTTCCAAAAGGGCCAGGGTGCCTGTAAAGGCGCAAGAGGAGAGTGCGAGTCGGAAGACGCCGCGCTCTGGCTCTAGCACGCCTACTACAGACAGACCTCCCAAAGGAACTAAGGCCGGAACACCGGCGCAGACTGGCTCTTACAGGGAGGCTGCGGAGGGCCTCGGGATGGCGGTGATTGACAGACGCCATCCTGAGGTCACGCTAGACCAGGGGAAGGCGGACCTGATCCAGGCTGCGGTGGTAGCTGCAGTGGACTCTCTTCAGGAAGGGGAGAGCCCGCCTCAGTTCCACCGGACGCGCCTGACGGGGGGCATCCTCTGGATAACCTGTGCCGGCCCGCAGTCGCGGGACTGGCTGCGGAAAACGATCGGGGGCCTCGGTCAGATTTGGGAGGGGGCGGACTTGACAGCCGTCGAGCCCAAGGAACTCCCAAAGAGACGCAAGGTCCTCGTACGGATCCCTGACACCGTCCCGCAGGAGACGGTGATCAGCAGACTTAAGATCCAGAACCCTGAACTGGGGACGCAACACTGGTCGGTTCTAAGCAGGAAGGCAGAGGAGAAAGGACAGACGCTCGCCTTCTCGATCGACCCGACATCTTACAGAGCCCTTGAAGGAACCTCCTTCAAGGCATTCTGGGGCATGGGAAGGGTTAGCTTCCGCCCACTGGGGAAGCAATTAAGGGTTAATGGGACTTAGGTTCCTTCAGGTCAACCTCCAACACAGTAGGGCAGCCACGGCCGGACTACTAATGGCTCTGAGGAACACGGATGTGGCCCTCATCCAGGAACCGTACTCCTACAAAGGAGAGATCAAGGGACTCGGCGGAGCTAATGGAAAGCTCATCTACAGCAGGTCCAGCGAGAATCCGAGGGCCTGCATTTTTGTCAGGGAAGGGATAGAGTTTCTCCCTCTAATGAATTTCTGTTCCAGGGACCTGGCAACGATCAAAATCCGATGTGGAGGAGCGGATGGGCTGAGGGACATTACTGTCGCGTCAGCCTATCTGCCAGGGGACAGCACGGACCCTCCTCCACCCAACGAATTGGAGCAGCTGATGGTGGGTAGCAGAGCAGGTGGATGGCAGACCATCATCGGCATGGATGCGAATGCGCACCATGAGTTGTGGGGTAGCTCGGACACAAACTCTAGGGGTGAGGCACTTTTACAATTCTTTATGAAATTTAATTTAGACATATTGAATAGAGGTAATAAACCGACATTCGTCACAACACGGCGTGAGGAAGTTTTAGACCTAACAGTTTCCACCCAGTTTCTGGGTGACTTTGTTAAAAGCTGGGCTGTGTCTGGGGAAGTGAGTAGCTCAGACCACAGATACATCCGGTTTGAAATCGCCAAAGTCGAAAGAGAAACGGTATGGTACCGGGACCCCCGCAAGGCGGACTGGGAAGCCTACAGGGCAGACCTAGCTGTGGAACTGCGGGGGGTTGAGAGGGCCATAAGGGATTCAATAGACCTCGAGATTGCAGCAGTCCAATTGCGAGACGCAATTACCTCGGCCTATAACGCCAACTGCCCCCTGAAAATGAGGGTGTCCACCAGGAACGTCCCATGGTGGAACGAGGACCTCAGGCAAAGGAGGACGCAGGTTCGTAAGCTGTTTAACGCGGCCAAAAGGTCGGGAGCATGGGATGAATATAGACAGGCCCTATCGACCTATAACAAAAGACTGAGGGACGCCAAGAAGGAGTCGTGGAGGAGGCACTGCGAAGAAGTGGAAAACACATCCGAGAGTGCTCGACTACACAAGATCCTGTCTAAGGGCCCTCAGACTAACATAGGCTCCCTTAGAACACCCACGGGAGGCTTTACAAGCTCGGGGGAGGAAACTATGGAAATTTTACTCCAGACGCACTTCCCCGGCTGTAACATAATAAACCAATCACCTCCGGACTGGGAACACTCAGAAATAGAGGCGCCTTATAGGCGGGCATCTAGAGTAGACTGGACAGTCGCTAAAGAGGTGGTTACCTGGAGCAAAATCAGATGGGCCATTAACAGCTTTAAGCCATACAAATCGCCGGGATTTGATGGAATAATGCCCATCATGCTCCAACAGGGGATAGATATACTGGCGCCGGTGCTTACCCTCATTATGAGGGCCAGCCTGGCTCTGGGGTACATTCCGAGGGCATGGAGACTGGCCAGGGTTGTATTTATTCCTAAACCTGGGCGTCCAACAGACCAGGCAAAGTCCCTGAGGCCAATAAGTCTCATGTCCTTCTTGCTGAAAACAGTGGAAAAACTGCTCGACCGGCACATTAGGGGCGGTGTACTGGAAGCATATCCTCTACACTGCGGACAATATGCATACAGAGCAGGATTCTCAACAGAAACAGCACTGCACCAACTGGTGCTGAAACTGGAGAATACGCTGGAGAACAAGGAGGTGGCGCTGGGGGCCTTCCTAGACATAGAGGGGGCCTTTAGCAACACCTCGTTCGGATCGGTTCTGGCAGCTGCCCGGGAGCGTGGAATAGAGGAGACCTGCTGCAGGTGGATCGGTTCCATGCTCAGGGACAGGGCGGTGTTCACCTCACTCGCGGGAGGGACTCTGCTGGCGGAGGTCGCGGCGGGGTGTCCGCAGGGGAGCGTTCTGTCTCCCTTGCTCTGGTGTCTAGTCGTGGACGGCCTGCTGGGGAGGCTCTCGGGAGGGGGGTATGAGGTACAGGGCTATGCGGACGACATTGTCATCATAGTCCGAGGAAAGGTCACACAGGCAGTGTGGGAGCGTATGCAGACTGCACTGAAAGTGGTGGAAGGGTGGACGGTTGATCAAGGGCTCGGGGTGAGCCCCGAGAAAGCAACCGTCGTGCCGTTTACGAGGAGGAGGAAGTGTGAAAGCCACAGAACTCTCACTCTATACGGTAGGAGCGTTCCAATGGCCAGGGAGGTAAAATATCTTGGGGTCGTATTGGACTCTAAGCTAACCTGGAATGGTCACATTGGAAAAATACTGCGTAAGGCAGTCATGACCTTAGCCGTCACTAGGCGGCTATATGGAAAAACGTGGGGACTAAGACCTAGTATGGCCCACTGGCTGTACACAAGGGTGGTCAGACCATCGTTAACATATGCGGCACTGGTCTGGTGGCCTAAGGTGACACAATCCAGTGCCAAACAAAAACTAGGCAAGATCCAAAGGATGGCTTGCCTAGGCATCACAGGGGCCATGTCTTCAACCCCAACAGCCGCCATGGAGGTGTTGCTGGATCTACCCCCCCTACACTTCGTTATTATGGGAGAGGCCAGGCTAGGACTATACAGACTAGCCTGCAATGGTAGACTGAAGATCAACCCAGGCTTCAGGGGCCACTGCAAAATTCAGGAGATCGTGAAGGAACCCATGCTTGAAATGAGGTCAGACTTCGCGAGCCCGCGAATGTGCAGGGAAAACAACTTCACAGTGGAAATCCCTGATCGCGGGGCATGGCGGGAGGAGACACCGGGCATACCACGGGACGCGCTCGTCTGGTTCACGGACGGATCTGGCGGGGAGCGTGGGACGGGGGCAGGTGTTTACTCGGAAGGACCGAGGGTAAGTCACAGTATTTCCCTCGGAGCCCATGCAACGGTGTTTCAGGCCGAGATGTACGCCATCCTGCACTGTGTGCGGGAGAACAAGAGGAGGGGCTACACCAACAAGCGGATCCTCATAGCCACAGACAGCCAGGCAGCCCTTAAGGCACTAAGTAGCCCACGGGTAAATTCCTGGCTGGTGAGTGAGTGCCGAGACGAGACGAGCGACCTGGCTGGGCAGAATGAGGTGACCCTCATCTGGGTGCCGGGTCACTCGGGGGTCAAAGGCAATGAAGAAGCTGACAGTCTCGCAAAGAGGGGGTCAGCAGAACCATTTATGGGACCAGAACCGGCTCTGGGCGTGTCAAAGAGCACTGCCAGGGGAGCCATTAAGTCCTGGGTCAGAAACCAACACAAGGTGTACTGGGCGGACTGTCCAGGGCTCAGACATGGGAAGTCAATAATTGACGGACCCAGTTCAAAGAGAGCTGTGGAGCTGCTAAACCTTAGCAGAGGACAGCTCAGAAACACAACAGGTCTCTTGACGGGACACATGGCCGTCAAGAAACACCTACATAAAATGGGGCGGTTCGAAGGGGACCTCGCATGCAGACTCTGCGGCGAGGGGGAGGAATCAGCCCAGCACATCTTGTGCGAGTCTATAGCTCTGGACCGGAAAAGACAACTGATCTACGGTCACTCTAGACCGGAGACAGAGCAATATAAAACTTCACCCTACCAATCGCTGTGCAGACTAGTTCAAGGCACAGTGATTTTGGAATGGGTGGAGTAAGACTAGGGGTATGCACAATCAACCAAGGGTTGCGGTGCTATCGGGGCGGCAAGGCCGCGGACGAGCCCTGAGGGAACAAAAAAAAAAAAAAACACTGCCGGAGTAAATGGCGAAATTGTATACAGTAATAATACGAATGATTATGCCACAACCAGGCGGAATTTTTAGAAAGACTTGGGAAAACAACTAATTAGAGAGCATCAGGATAGACGACAACAAAACCAAAGGCTTCATAAGGAATTACGCAGGCAGCAGCCTGCTATTCCTGTAGCTAATCCAAATGAGACTAGAAAAAGAAGAGGCTGTGAATTTTGTACACGTAATTCCGACAGAAAATCACAATACCTCTCTGTTACATGCAAGAAGACAATTTGTTTGGCACATGCGAATTTTATGTGCAGTGAATGTAATAATGAACACGAATAAGAATTAGTATTCTAATACTGAATTAGTGTAGGTACTTGACACTGACTTTTATAATCATGTTTTCTTTTTAGGTTTTTAGAAAAAAAATTATTACATTGTTTTTGCTTAAATCTTTATTCTAATAAACTTATTCTACTATATTGCGTAATGTTTAGAAACCCCCCTTTGAGACCATTCCTTGGTTTATTTGCATTCTGGTGACTTAAAACCTATTGGGGTCTATCAGACCCCACCAGATTGATATAGTCTGTTTGAATCACCAGACTCCCGGAAGGTTAATGAATCACGCTGTACATTTTGTAATGATTTATATTATTGATCGATATTTTATTGTTTCGAATTTGTTCAAACAATTTCACAATTTAAAATGTATTGGTACCTTTTAACGACTTGACATATACTGTTTTAAAGGTTCCGGCAATCTGACAGTAAACAATTATTATGGCATCGCGGCACTTCAAGGCTAAGTTGATTTTATTTTACTCTTCCCTTGTATTAGAACAATATAATAATTTAAATTTACTAATAATTTATGCGCAAAATAAAACTTTCTGTACGTCATTAGTTACATCAAAGCAATGCGGCGCCATGTAAAACTAATAATTTGCAAGTTTATAGTCAAATTAAAATTGACTCGACCCAGATAGCTTGTATGACAGTGGTTAATGAATTGCGTTCAATATGTTGACATAAAGGGCTGTTATTATAGTTTTCCTATAATTAGAGACTTGTTTTGCACAATGAGTCCTCTATTTTGATCTACAATACGCTCATGTGGCAGGCAGACATACAAGCGCACGCACATACAGAGATTCGCTAATGATTTGGTTAATCCTAGAGGGTGGAATATTTATAGACTCTGAATCGCGATATCATTTCAAATGAAGTTATATTGTAAAGCATATTATTAGGGGGTATTAACGTAGATTATAGGGTATTTGTTTGAAATACAGGAAATATTGTTCGTTATTAATAACGCTGTTTGTTCTATAAAATAATTAGAGCTAATCCAGCAGGATTTTATTAAGTTTTAGCCTTATTTCCTTTCATACATATATGACAAATTTTAAATTTATTATATGTTTTTCAGTCATTCTGCTACTATGCTTACTTGCCAAAGTATATAGGAGTTTTGCACCAAAATCTTGGCCAAAATTATTATTTTATATGGTTTGGTCAATTTTTGGTCTCTAATACGCATGTCACAAGGTCAGAAAGTATATAAGCGAATTTTAATTTATACATTTTTGAGTTATAACGGTCGCAATATTAAAAAAACTTAAAAAATATTTCCAAAGTTATTTTCAATTTTTATATGTTGCATATATATATATATATATATATATATATATATATATATATATATATATATATATATATATATATATATATATATATATATATATATATACTGACTTTCAAAAAAAAAATCGAACATGCAGAAAGAGTTAACAAAATTATTTAATATTGTGTGGTTTCGCTGGGGTTTCTTATGCATTCGATAACTCTTCGAGGCAGGCTTGCAATTAAATGAATTATAGTATCCTGAGGAATGTCATCCCAGGCTTCTTGAATTCGGTGACAAAGGTCAACTAGGTTATTTGGTGGTTCTGGTAAATCACCCAGTCGATTGTCAATCATATCCCACACATGGTCGATTGGTGACAAGTCCGGGAAGCGAGAAGACCATGGAAGCAGGGTCACAATATTTTCTTGTAAAAACCTTGTAGCAACCCTTGCTGTATAAGGACTTGCGTTGTCTTGGAAAAAAATTGAACTAACCCTAATAGGTATGGTAACAGGCTGCAGTATGTTTCGTATGTAATTATAAATTACATTACAATTAAACGATAAAAATAATACAAAATCAAATAACAAAACGGAAATCCTTAACATTCAACTCTAAATAACTAAAAAATAATTATGAAATTTACTAACAAACGGGCGCAAATGGAAACTGCCTGACAGTTGTCAAAATTTTGCATGTGCGCAAGGTTCAGAAACTTGATTTTTATTGACTACTCTCGAACTGCCACAGTTTCACCAACAATAGAGTCCTAAGTAGTTGAATAAATACCATCACCTGTAACACGTTAATTTCTTTTGAGACCGTCAATTGTTTGTTCTAATTTTTATACCTCATTGGATGGTTATTTCAGTAATGAAGTATTTGAAAAAAATGTAGGCATCTTCCCTGAATGATTTTCCGAGAAAATCCGACAACAAATTGGCGTATATAATTTAGAAAAATTTTGTTTTGCAAGTTTTCCTTTGAAACTTTCACAAGAGCGAAATGTTTATGGTTTGTTTTCATTTCAAACTTAAAACAGTATATCAGAATTCTTCATCCTCTGATGACGCTAACTTTGTTAGTGAAAGGATCATCATGTCTTTAAAAAGATGTATTGTGGTAATTTGGGTTCTCCTAGTGTACTCATAAGAACATAATGTTAGACAAATTATTCAGTCGAAAAATGTCAAAAATATAAAGCAGATTTCTTGACAAAGTCATTTAAAGACATTAAGATGTACTTTTTGAAAACAAAAGATATTTCAAAAACAATTGAATTTCGAATAACGAATGTTAGGCTCAAATTGCTCCTGACATCAAGCCGCATCAGAACTTTGAATAAATGTATCGAATTACCAAACACTCTGTACATATATGCTTAAAAAATTGAATAGCAAAGTTTTCGATGAATAGAACAGGTCCTCACCTGTTCTGTGTAGTTAGTTATTCGAATTGTTATCTTAATAACCAGTGCCTCTTTCTTAGGAAACCTAAAGAACTAGGCATGCAAAAAAAGAAGGAATTGAAAAATTAAATAAAAAGACAACTGTCTAACGAATTCAGTCGGGAAGCGATAGGACTTCAATGTAAGACAACAAAATCAGAACTTAGTGAGAGTACATTCCATTAGCAACTTTTTATATACGTCAGGAAAAATCATTACAATTAAAGTTTTATATAAGCCCAGGTGCATTCCGACTATCATTGTAAAGGCATACCAGTTTCGCTCTCATTAGAGCTCGTCAGTGCGCTATACCAAATTACAGCCAGAATCACCGATGGCGACACTTGTACACCTCACTGTGAATTAAAGTTTTGTTAAAAAAGTGGATCTTTGAAAAAATCGAAGCTGGTGTGATAAAATGTGATGACATGTTGCCTTTATTAAAGAATTTTGTAATGATGCAAATATGGTTTTCAGGTTAATAGAAAATTAAAACAAAAAATGTTTATACAAATGTGTTACCATAACGCATTTGCTGCGTTTAGATTTATACTACAAGTTTCTTATGCATTCGATAAATCTTCGAGGCATGCTTGCAATTAAATCAATTATAGTATCCTGAGAAATGTCATCTCAGGCTTCTTGAACTCGGTGACAAAGGTCAACTAGGTTATTTGGTAGATGTGGTAAATCACCCAGTCGATTGTCAATCATATCCCACACATGGTAGATTGGTGACACGTCTGGAAAGCGAGAAGACTATGGAAGCAGGATCGCAATATTTTCTTGTAAAACCCTTGTAACAACCCTTGCTGTATGACGACTTGCGTTGTCATGGAAAGAAAAGTTAAATTAACCCTTATAGGTATGGTAACAGGCTACAATATATTTTGTATGTAATCACCTACATCCAAATTTATGTCAATAAAAACTGCTACTGTATGTTATCGCACCCCATATCATCACCCACCGTGTAACGGCCGTATGCAGTTCCACACCAAACTCTATTTCCGCGTTCTCCACGCAATTGTCTTACTTTCTTGGACAATCATGAATCCAAAGATAAAATCGGAATTCATTAGAGAGGGCAATACTATTCCATTCACCATCCCAATTTTACCTGCCGCTACATCACTCTCAAGGACAGCAGCACAATGTGGCGGTGTCAGTGGGATACATACAAACGATCTATACGAACGAAGCACAAAAGCACCTATTTTGTGATATATGATTGCCATAGAGACTCCCAGTCAAGCACTTTCTCACACTGTATTGTGGAAACTTATGCTGTCGTCCCATACATTATTGCTTGGTGACTTTAATGTATCCGAATCCGTTACCTACTTGGATGAAGATTGCATTTTGGATAAGATAAGGATAATGTTATCCTTGCATAATATTTTCCACTTGGGACAACTGAATTTTGTTAAGAACTCTAATGGGAAACTTCCAAATATTTTACTTACTAACGTTAATGGACGGGTCAATCTTGCCACTGATTTATTATTGGTAAAGGATAATCACCATCCAGCTCTTGAGGTCATCCTTACTCTGACCAACACCAATAAATCACGTATCCGAAATATTCAGCATTCTGTCTTTTACCATGGATTTCGGTATGTCTAGTTTTTTGCTGAGGCATGTGTGCCGCAAGGATCTGTTTTGGGGGCTCTGTTTTTTAACTTGATGTTCCTTACCTGCTCTACGCCGATGACTTGAAGATTTTTCATACCACTAACAACCGCGGTGATGGCGTTAAACTACAGCAAACTTTGTGTAGAATATATTCCCGGACCTGCCAAGATGAGCTAAAGCGGAGTGTCGGTAAACGTGAGGTTATGACGTATACACTCAATAAGCAAATAACCAGTTTTCGTAAGAATTATGTGATTCAATATTTAATAGACCTGAAAATATTGCCGAGTTAGGCGTTATTTTTAATAGTAGACTATCATTTGGCAATCGTATTGAGAATTCCATCTCTAAAGCTTCAAAGAAGAAACTCAAAAAAAGTTTCATGTATGGACACCTTGAAAATTCTCTACTATGCCTCCATTAGACCGCATTTGGAGTATGCTGCAGTAGTTTGGGCACCCTATGATAGCATTCATAGGGACACACTGCAGGACGTTCAGGGTCGCCTTCTCTAGAGCTGATAATATCTATACGACTATTGGCACACCGCAGAGCTGTATGTTCCTGCGTTTCTCTTTGGGGTCGCTTTTGCAGCGAGTTGCCAGCTTTGGCAGGCGAAACTACTTTGCTTTATTATTTTTATTCGGTCTGTTACATAATGTTGTGGAATGCCGACATATTTTATGCTTGTTGTGTTTCCATGCCCCTGACTTAACTCCAGATTTCAGGTCCTCTTTTACACCGCCTGTCCTAGGACAAGTTTAAAGCTGAATTCACCGGCACAAAGAATGTGCTCTACCTATAACTGTGTACATCACTTTATTGACATCATCGAGTACAACAAGTCCACTCTTAGATCTGTTGCTGGGCTGAATGACTTGTGATCCAGCTGCAGCTTTTTTCCATAAAAGTGTTTAGTTAGCTTAATAATATCTGATTATTGTTGTAATTTTTACTACGGTTGTTCAATCTCTTTACTTTGGAACTTCCCCGTTGGGTATTGTATTAAATAAACAATAAAAATAATAAATACAGGGTGTTGAAGGATACAATTTTAATAGATTTTTTTTTCATTGTTTTTAAAATATCTAGGTTAGGAACTTGAAAATTCTTGAGGTTGTGTTATTTTAGGCGACGAATAAGATACGTGTTACAAATATCGCCTTACTCGTAGAGGGCGCCACTTACAACCAATTTTCTTGACATTTACACTTAATAACAGTTCACTCTGTATGCGTAAAATTAAATTTGATTCAGAACTTCAAAGAGAAATCATTTTTAAACTAGTTATGTATTCTTGTTTCATTTCCGTATCTCGATTCGTTTTGTAGACAAATCTATTTAACGAACTTTATATTTTGATAATACAAGAAATTAAAGGCGAAACGAACCAGGTGTATTATTTTCATTTTTAGAATACATCAAATAAATCAATGAAATACGTAATAATAATTTAAAGTAATTGTTCAAAGTGTCCACCATTGACACTAATACACTTTACACAGCGTTTTGTGAGAGAACTCAGAGTTTGAACATATTAAAATTGCCTCTGACTTCGTAGACAGCGATTTGTATTCTTCGCCACAACACTTACCACGAACCAAAAGGTCCCTTGTAACTATGTCTTTTATTCAAGACCAAATAAAAAAGTCCAGAGGATTGAAGTCCGGACTGCTAGGTGGCTAAGGAAACATGCTTTTACGGCCAATCCAACGATTTGGAATAAAAAAATATTTTCTACAAGAAAATTTGCTAAAAGAAATAAATTAAATAAATTAAAAAATATTCGAAATCTGATCTAAATACAGAAGTAGATACTTTTTCTGTGGCTTCACGGAGGAAATTCTTTTGCCTGTCGATGGTTTAAAAATTGAATTCAGTTGCAGAGAAGAAAACGAACTCTTCTGAAGTCACAAATCTCTACGCCTGTGTTAAATATGAAACGGTTTTACCAACAAAGGACAGCAACTGCTATTAAACTTGAATTAAAAGTCTTAAAAGTCCTTATCTTTCATTATCGATTTTCTCAACAAAAAGTCGCTTAATAATATTGGAATTACACAATATTATCAGATAACGTTAAAATTGAATCAAAGACGAAAAAAGTAAAAAAGAGTTGAAAGAGAAGTTCGGTCAGCGGTGAGATTTGAATGCCCGTCCCTTCGCTCATGAACCAGCTGTCTAACCCCTCGACTGCCGTAGGCTCGGCCACTAAAGTGTAATGAAAGGTAGTAACCCATAATGATCTTGAGTTATTTATTTGTAATATTTTAAGTCTATTTTAGAGGCATTTTTTGCAACTATTTTAACAAATGAGAAATATAGCATAAATCTAGAATATGCTAATATACATTTTATGCAATATTTTCCATTCATAAACCGCAATACTTATACTAATGTTCAGCGCCTCCGTGGCCGTGCGGGAAAGTCGATTCAGACTTTCCAATACGGACTCGGGGGTCGATCCTCGATCCTCACCGGCGGCGGATGATTTTTCAAAAATCACTGTCGTCGTTGAGATCGAGCTCAAGGTGGAGGGTAAGTTAGTTTAGATGAGCAAAAAGGGTCAGCAATGGCCTAATTGCCAGTAAGCATCTTACATTTTTATACTAATGTTCACCTTTCAAATCTCCAGTTTGACACTGAAAATTATAATATTTTCAAAGTAATTTTTCTCGTACTTATAGACCTTTTACGCCAAAAAAAAATATACGTTGTCTGTAATATTACTTTCACATCGCCAATACGTGTACGGCATCGGCGACAAAAGTGTCAAAGCATTAAGAAAACATGATTTGGGAACGAATTTCTTTTTGTGTCTGTCGGTCTGTCGGCCTGTCGATCTGTATGTCTGTCTTTTTTGTAGCCATTATAACTTTAGCACGAACTGAGATTTCGTCTTCAAATTTTGTATACAGTTAGCACCCGACAAAGGAACGGTTCGGATTGTTTTTGGATAAAATCGCTCCAGCGGGTAGGGGACGAATGGGGGAGGATTTGGTAAAAATTTACATTTTTTCGTTAAAACTCAAGTAATATAGCGTTTTAGGGTTGGTTTATTAGAAAACTTTTAATTTCATCAAGCATTTGGTATTCTGTGATGAAATTAAATTAGGGGTTGTGGAATAGGGGTGACAAAAGTTTTGAAATTTTTATTTGCTAAAACGGCGTAAGAAGTCTCAAAACACATAGAAAACTTGATTCTCGAACAAACAATTTTTTGTCTGTCGGTCGGTCGGTCTGTCGGCCGATACGTCTGTCTGTTAGTAGGCGAAATAACTTTTGAACGAATTGATATATCATCTTTAAATTTGGTATCCAGCACCCGTCAAAGAAAGACTTCGGATTGTTTTTGGGTAAGATCGCTTCAGGGGATAGGGGATAAATCGGGTGATTTGGTAAAAAATTATACTTTTTCGTTAAAATTCGAGTAATATAACGTTTCAGAAGCTTATGGATAGAAGAATTCGAATATCTTTTTGTGGTCAAGTCATCGACCCTAAATTCATTTCATGAGAATGTCTCTCTGAGGAGAGTAGATTATTACAGCCATGTGGAAGTTATGACAGCACTATTTAATTGATTTTGTCTAACACATACAATATTTTGGTATTGCGTCTGCTCCTACTTTTAGTGGCACTAAAATTTTGCTTCAATAAATGCTATATATTTTTTCTTCTAACTTGGAGATCTAAATTTTGGTGTATGGTTTGGTTTTTAAAATGTAAATCTTCTTACCAAATTTGGTTGCCATAGGTTAGTTATTTTCGACGATATAAAGTTTTTTCAAAAGAAAACCTAAAAATTGCAAAAGGAAGTTACTCAGCAAATGTTATCAAATTCGCCCAGTATTTTTTGAGTTTTCGGTGTGATACCTATATATATATATATATATATATATATATATATATATATATATATATATATATATATATATATAAATTCAAGCTGACCCCGGATATGATACCTATATATATATATATATATATATATATATATATATATATATATATATATATATATATACAAATTAAAGCTGACCCTGGATATTTGTTCTAGAAATTTTTTCAAAATTCAAATTCAAGATCTCCTCGTTAGTTAATTTTTTAAAGGAAATTCATTAAAAACTGCATCTGAATATGCACGTACCGGCCAGGAAAAATGCGGTGGCGCTCCATCGTGCATGAAACACATGTATCTTCTTAAATAAAGTGGAACTTCTTCAAGCAATTCTGGTAAATTGTGTTAAAGATAATTGGAAGAAAAGTGGGCTGTCTACTAAAAGCAAAGCTTCGAAAAAGCTGGGTAACTTAATGCAGTGCGAAAGGTAAAACAAAATGGACAGAACTGCTGGTGGAAGAGAATCATTATTGCGACGACAAGCTTGCACCGATTTAGACTGTGACGAAGATGATGATAATTGACTGAGTCATTTCAAGAATTTGTCTTAAGATTACACAACGAGAATGTCAATGTTGTTTTAATTTAATCAATATATAATGTAATACATTTGTTTATAACCAATGGGCTTAAACATTCTCGTTTCGGTTAACGTAACCGGCTCAGCATATTCAAATGATACGACATTATGGAACGTCGGAGTGAATACACACAAATAGACCCACAATCATAAACACATATACACACACATTCACAAACTCAATGAGAGACTATATGTAAGGCCGCTTGGGTAACATTAGCGGTCTCCCTGCCGCTCCCAGGTAATTTCATAATGGCCGGTTTCATGTGACAAGTGCAAACATACCCTAATCGCCAGTAATTTACTAATTATTGATTACCGTTTTTAATACCGTATGTCAACACACGGTTCAGAGAAACAGTTTCAATTCGTGTGGATGAATTTGCGAACGGTAAACCATGGCTCGATCGGTCTCTGCAGGCGGCCAGCGACAGGGAGCCTGAAATTCGTCCCTTACTCGCATGTACATGGTTCTCTTGTCTGTCGTCCCTTCCAGTTAATTAATATGTGTAATCCATGTATTTGATCTGCGCTGTCGAGAGGGAAATTCGTTTGTTTATACAAAGATTTATGTGCTGCCGTAATTATGTATTTAATGTTTGTTGATGTTTTTGTCTTGAGCCTTTTATTATACTCTTAATTTGTATCCGAGCTAGTCATGAGAGTACAATACGAAAGTTAAGTTTACCAAAACTATACCTATCTATAATTTGTGGTAAGCGAAAGATGTGTTCGTCCAACTCTCAATCTTTAGACTCTTTCAATAGCAAAAAAACCTGGACGCAGCAAGTGCGTTATGGTAGTGAATTTTCATAGAAATGATCTGGCACAAAATATTTTATTCTAACTCCTTTTTTTCTTGTAACATAAAAATCTAAATTTTGGTGTACAGTTTACTTTTTATATCGTAAACCTACCTACCAAATTTGGTTAGCATAGCTTTTTTATTTTTTGAGATAAAAAACTTTTTCGAATGAAAACACAACATTTTTCAGGAAAACATCGTCCGATTTTCCTGACTAACGAACTTTGCCAAGCCATTTACAAAAAGAAGGCACATGCCAAATTTTATTCAAATCGGCCCATTATTTTTTGAGTTATCGGTGTGATACATACATACATACATATATAGATATATATATATATATATATATATATATATATATATATATATATATATATATATATATATATATATATATATATATACATATAAAAATTGAAACTGACCCCGGATCCCCGGATATGGGTTCTAGGAGTTCTGGTTCGCGCTCATTTGCAAAAAAATTTTCAAAATTCAAAAGTCGGGATCTCCCCATTAGTGTATTTCTTCTACGAAAATTCACTAAAAACAACATAACTTAATTGACTTTTAAAAGGTGATGTAAGAAAACATACGATAAAAAAGAACATACCTTAAGGTGAACGTAACTTCAGTTTTCTCCGTAAGATGTTTTTTGTTCATATGAATTAGTATGCTTCTAAAAAAAACCTGCAAGAAATAAAATAAATTTAATTTCTGTTTAATTTTCTGGAGTCAAATACTTTGAGTCCCAAAACAACACAAAATAGGTCAGGCAATCAAAAGTGTCCGGCAATCTTTTTATTATTATTATAAATTTTATATATATATATATATATATATATATATATATATATATATATATATATATATATATAAACAAATAAAAATTGAAACTGACCCCGGATATGGGTTCTAGAGGCCCTAATTCGCGCTCATTTGAAATTTTTTTCCAAAAGTCTTACCATCGATACCTCTCTATTAGTTAATTTTCTTAATCACACCGATTACTCAAAAAATAATGGGCCGATTTTGATAAAATTTGTAAACAGCTTGGATAACTTCGTAAGTCAGGAAAATCGGACGAGGTTTTTCGGTAAAATTTTTAGTTTTCATTCGAAAAAAAAATTATCTCAAAAAATAATAGGCCGATTTTGATAAAATTTGGCATGCACCTTCCTTTTGCTTAGATCAGTTTGTTAATCAGGAAAATCGGACGAGGTTTTCTGAGAAAGTTTTGAGTTTTCATTCGAAAAAAATTTTATCTCAAAAAATAAAAAAGCTATGATAACCAAATTTTGTAGGTAGGTTTACGATATAAAAAGTAAACTATACACCTAAATTTAGATTTATATGTTACAAGAAAAAAAAGGTATAATAAAATATTTTGTGCCAGATCACCTTGATGAAAATTCACTACCATAACGCACTTGCTGCGTCCAGGCTTTTTTTTATTACTGCAAATAAATGTTTTTAAAATATTTTTGTGATGATCGGGTAGGTAAACTACGGCCACCCTTCTTGACTGCCTCAATGTACTCAATGTGCCCGGATCTACTATCGCCCACATAGAGGGCTCCAGCGCCCACTGGGGGGGGGGGGGGTATATCCCCTGTTGAGAACCTAGATACGTGAACATCGAGTTATTTGTTGTCAGTCTCCCAATTCTCAATATTCGTCGAGCCTCGCCATCGAACGCACCTAGATGATGCGAAATTTTTTCTTCAATATTTTTGAAATAGGTGTTTTAATTCATCTGCAATGAGAATGGTGCCACTATTTTGCATTCTAGGTGCTTTACTGGATTCTTTTCACTTCAGCTTTCATATAGCCCTGGTCTTATCTGACATATCT
This sequence comes from Tillus elongatus, assembly GCA_964006375.1. Classification (NCBI taxonomy): domain Eukaryota; kingdom Metazoa; phylum Arthropoda; class Insecta; order Coleoptera; family Cleridae; genus Tillus; species Tillus elongatus. The sequence goes on along the minus strand of OZ023264.1, from coordinate 55,516,630 downwards.
TCAGTAGTCCGTGCATGAACGCGTCCTTGTCATTGGCCTAGTTCACTATTATTTTACACACAATTATATTACTAATTTATTACAGATAGAGCCAAAATGATTTGTTAATTTTTAATAGGCGATAACACATTGATTACTTAACATACAAAAAAAAACAGATAATACATATTGAAGAATAAACATGAAAGTTTTATTTTTCAAATATTGTGTGCGGTAATTACCCGCATCCTCTATCCACGCACTCTTTCAAATGATTGATGAAATCTGTCATCACTTGTTCAAGTATATTCTGGGAAATAACTTCATTATTTCTTGGATGTTTTTTAAGTTCCTCTAGACCTCTAGGCTTCCTTCTAAATATGTTCCTTTTTGAATAACCCCGAAGGAAGAAGTCTGGTGTAGTAATGTCAGAAAATTTCACGGCCCAATGTAGATCACCGTTTCCAGAAATGAGTCTGTTAGGAAATGTCTCTAGCAAGATCATCATATTTTGTCTTGCAATTAGACGGGTAGCGCCGCCTTGTGCAAAAATTTTTTTTCTTGGAGTCGCGGGATAGTGAATGTCTAGAGCGTATGGGTATACTATTCAGAATTGACTGTGACTGTTTTGCTATTTTTGAAAAAATGCGGGTCAGTAATCCTTGATGATGGTGCAGCACATCAAACAGTCTCTTTTGGATAATATAAAGGTCTTTTATAAATTTATCATGGGTTTTCTGTAGCCCAGTGGCAAAAATTATGTTTATTTATTTATTTATTAAAACTGCTCCATAGATCTCTACAAGATATCGGAAATAGTTAAAACACAAAAAACAGCTTATCAACGCTGAAATTTAAAATTAAAATATTCGCGCACAGAATAAAAAGAATGCTTTCTAAGAAACGATTTTAAAGCAAGCTTAAATTGCCTGAGGCTGCTCAAATTTTTGATGCTGTCAGGTAAATGATTATATAAGCGTATTGCAGTGTTGCGAGCTGTCCGATTAATCTGTTCGGTCCTATAAGGGGGAATATACAAATTTTTAGCCTGTCTTGTTTCATACGCTGTAATATTACCGCAGGTACTAAAAATTGCAATATTTTTTCTGACATAACAAAGCGCCTCAAGCATATATAGGCACGTCACTGTTAAAATGCCATACCGTACAAATAATGGTCTACAAGATGCGGAAGACGGCAGGCCAAACATGGTGCGGGCAATTCTCTTCTGCATCAACAGAACCCTTCCGAGATGCACACAGCCGCCCCAACACAGCAAACCACATGCCAGGAGACAGTTGACACTACCATAGTAGCATGTCAACAACGCCTGAGAACTCAAGGAATCCCGAAGCTGCAGCAACGCGTAATTCCTAGATGCAAAAGAGGCCACCACATGGTCAACATGGACATCCCATGCTAAGTTAGAATCCAGATGGAGCCCCAAAAACTTGACAGACGTGCCCTGTCTTATTGAACCGTTATCAGATCTCACATATAGGCTCAGATTCGGATGCACACCCACCGGAGAAAACAGAAGCATTTCAGTCTTCCGCTTGTTAAGAACCAGACCATTTCGCGAACACCAGGCTGACACCTGAGGGCAGCATATTGGGCCCTGTTTTGCTTACAATTTTTCTTAACGATATGGTTTATGATCTCCAACAATACCACTTAACTTTGTACGCAGATGACACCACTGCTGCAATCTCAGGGGAAAGTTTTGAAGAGTTTGGTGCTGCAGCGAATGTAAGTGTGTTACATTCGCTGCAGCACCAAACTCTTCAAAACTTTCCCCTGAGATTGCAGCAGTGGTGTCATCTGCGTACAAAGTTAAGTGGTATTGTTGGAGATCATAAACCATATCGTTAAGAAAAATTGTAAGCAAAACAGGGCCCAATATGCTGCCCTGCGGCACGCCGCTCGACACGTCTGAAAATCCAGACATATAGTTCTTACCTGCCTGTCGTATCCTGACAGCCTGACTTCTCCCAGATAGGTAGATTTTTAGCCATAAATATGCATTTCCTCTTATGCCATAATGCTCCAATTTTTTCAATAAAAAGGAATGGTTGACCGCATCAAACGCTTTCGAAATGCCGACGGATTTGGAACCACTATTTATATAATCCAAGACTGTCAAGTAAGTGCTAAGCACGGCATCCTGAGTTGACAGCTGCCTACGAAATCCGAATTGGCACGGAGACAGCAAATTGTATATCTCCAAAAACGACCCGAGTCTCAGCAAAAATGCCTCCTCAAAGATCTTAGAAAAAACCGAAAGCAGCGCAATCGCCCTGTAGTTGTCCATAAGACGAGGATCTCCCGTCTTAAGGAGATTGACTATGTGGTGGAAAGCAAAGAGAACTTCGTGAAAAAGACATTGTGCAATATCCGGTTGATTATTCGTAACTCCAAAAAAACTACGACAGAGATCAGTATGGCAGTATTTATCACGGTCAGTTAATTTCTGCACTATTGCTATTTTGCACGGATGAAATATCACCCGGTGCACAATTCTTCGAGTACTTGTGGTAGATTAATTTAACGCTGCCGCATGTCGTCTCACTGATCGAGTTGGACTACGAATACTTGATTGTCTCACCAGTTCCTCATTTTCAGGATTGCAGGCATATGGTCTCCTGCCAGTTTACAAGCTGATTTTCTTTTTTTAACAGACCCATTATTTTGCTACTTACGAAAGCAATATGAAATTGCACCTTGACTTGGAACATCACAGGCATTAAATTGACGACGAAATAACCGTTGAGTTACAATTTATTATAGAACTATATTTAATCAGTTTTGAGCATCAATATGTGTTGTTGTATATTCAAGTGCGCCATTCAGACAACTCTGAAATATCTACGAAGCCTACTCTTTTGAATGTTGTTATTAAGTTTTCGATTTCAGACTCGCTTATTTTTTGAAGGTAAACCTGGGCCTGAAATTGACGAGATCCATCAACAACATTGAATTCGAAATTTACAGAAAACCAACCCAAACAGACCCCTTAATTCCATTCAGATCATGTCATCACGTCTCTCATAAACTGGCGTCCTTGAGGTTTTTGATAGACAGGCTTTTTAGAATCCCTATGTCACAGATAAAGTTTGATAATGAGCTAAATATTATCAAGCAATTAGCCACTAACAATAATTATCCCATCAGCATTGTCGATAGACTGATCAGGAAGAAAAGTCGCAAAATTCTAAGAGAAGACAGCTCAGTCATCCCAGCATCTCAGGCTGACAACACTTGCTACTTTCCGTTGACATATTGTGGACCTATTACTAGTGCCATCACAAAAGTCTTGAAGAGAGAAAATTTAAAATTCGCTTACAAATCTAAGAACACCCTGAACAAGATGTTAGTTCACAATAAAGACGACATCCCCCTCTTGAAGAAGTCAGGAGTTTATTGCCTTAGCTGTGGAGATCCTGATTGCAACACTGTGTATATTGGTAGAACTGGGAGAGCCTTAAACACAAGAATTTCAGAACATCTCAGGAGCAGAAACAATGCTGATAACGTCACTTCAGCTTTTGGTTGCCACCTCAGAGAGACTGGTCATGTCTTTGATAAGGAAAACAATGTTAAAATCCTTCACCCATCCACTTTTGGAACTGAGCAGTTCGTCCTTGAAGAGATGGAAATCTACAGATACACTTAAAACTCAAACAACAGTGTTCTAAACTCAAGAAGATGAAAATTTCTCAAGAAAAATTATATGGTGCGATGAGTCAAAATTTTCAAAGAGGATATGTTTAATCGTCACAACAGTCACTATTGGTCGGACGAAAATCCTCACATTACTACCAAACGAAATTTCCAGGACTGTTGGAGTTTCAATGTATTTTGCGCAGTAAAATACAATAGAATTTTTGCTCTTAACATTTATGATGAGAACTTAACAGGTTGGTACCAATAATATTAAGCAATTCTGAATTTAATTTGCAGATTAGTACATTATGTTATTAAAATATGTATTAGACTCACTGAAACTAAATTTGAAAATATGACCCTTTTATTTATATCAGTAATAATGGTAAGATAAAAAAAGTAATAATGAATTCTAAACGTGCAGTATTCACAGGTTCTGGATATTGTCGCATTCTGCAGCAAGTAATAATACCAGTGCTGAACTCCTTGCATGAACACGAAGCTGCAGAAGTTTGGTTGCCACCTCAGAGAGACTGGTCATGTCTTTGTTAAGGAAAACAATGTTAAAATCCTTCACCCATACAGATTTGGTACTGAGCAGTTCGTCCTTGAAGAGATGGAAATCTACAGATACACTTACAACTCCAACAACACTGTTCTAAATGCTTGTAATACCAGTGAAATTAACTTTCCACCAATTTATAAAAATATACTTAACTAGTGCCATCCACAGTGAAAAACCTAAGTATTCAGTGGAGTCAAGGAGCCCGGAAATGTTACGTGTTCTGTGCTGCTCGGCACGGCCGGGTAGATGTCAATGTCACATGTCTGCCACTTGTTACTTTTAGCTAAAAGTCGTAGCTCATTTGTTTGCCCGTTCCCGTTCTCTTCAGATGTTCGGCTTTTAACTGTCCTCCATTTCAAATGTGAAATTTTATTTGTATCGTCGTTTGTCCATTGCTGTGATTTGAAGTTTTAATGCTTCTAATTCTGCCTTCACCCATATAGTTCAAGGAAACAAAAGCGACAGTCGGATGAAAATAGCCACTATGATGGATTTCTTGTATAGTTCAGTTCCTGTTATATAAAAAAACAGAACGTAAGTATTTTTGGCCATTTTGGTTTTACTTTTTATAGGTATCATAGGTTTAACTCGGTGTTTTCTCTGAAAGTTCTGCTCTAGTTGTGCAGCCTGCCTTTGCAGCTTCTTTATCTATTTGTTTAGAGACCTTAGATTGTGGTGTGTCAGTGCACTTTAAATCTTAATTTGCACGGGTTTCTACCTGTTTTAGCAACTTTTACTGCTTTTGCATTGTTGTTTTTGCTGCTTGGAAGTGCCTCGACTGAGCTTTGGACATTTTGATGTTTTTAGTTTCTCAACTTTTAGCTTTTAGCTTTGATTTTATTAATGTAACTGTTGCAGAGCATGTTAGCTTTGACTTTAGTTTATGTTTAGACTTGGCTTGTAAGGCTCATTAGAATTTTGTAACTGCTTGTATCGTGTGATACTTGCCGACCTACCAGAAACTTTGTCTCTGACACAACCCCCTTTTGTAATGTTTCAGGAAGCCCCTGAAGATCGCCAGATATATGGGCCGAAACGCGTAGGGCTTTTATGAAATAAATTCAGTCTGGAGTATAGCCCTGTCCTGTTCTTTTTTACCTTGGAAAATATGTCTAACCCAGACGTTGTGACGTTCAGAAATTACATCACTTATTTTTTATTGCCTGTCAAAAATAAACAAACTATTTTGGATCCCACTGTTTAATATTATTACATAATTGATCATTCCAATGAAATGAAAAGAGCTGCTGCAATATAAAGTCATGCGGTTGCGACGACAAAGCGACGTCGCCCTTAGACTGTGACCACGATAATGAAGATTATTTCCTACTCTTGTTTCGTTTTGGAAACAACAAATTTTCACGCTTTTTCAGTCATTTGATACTCACAATACAACCACACGAAAAATTCTCTGTTTCTATAAATGTAAACAATCTTCTGATACAATCCTTTGTACAATCATGATCGTTACACGGGCCATTAAGCACCAGTCACGACGTCATAGTGTAGCACAGGTCGTCGAGTCAATTTTAATTTAAATAGAAACTTGCAAATTAATTATCGGACGTGACGCCGGCGTAGTTGGTCAATGATGTGGAAGATATTGTTATGACTGTAAAGGAGTTTCACACCATAGCTCACGCTCAATTTGGCTCTCGCGCGCGCCAGAGACGCTTCAACTGTTTGATTATGGAAATTTTAATTGACGATTTATATTCTCTCACCCCTAACGGCATAAAGGAAGAGAACGTATCGCTTAGAAAAATGGATTTGAATTGGGATTAAGCATTTCCTCTTTCTTTCATTCAGATTCATATAACCAAAATCCCATTACATGAGCAATAAAAACTTCGTTTGTCACCCCTTTAAAATCACATTAAAAGACGACGTCAAAAAGTTACTTCTTTATTTCTGAATGCATAGGGTTATTAGTTAGAAATATTAACTCTGAATTTTTTAGAAAATTTTTCGGTGTACGAGGAGATCTGTGTACATACATATGTATATATATATATATATATATATATATATATATATATATATATATATATATATATATATATATATATATATATACATACATAATTCGAAAGCAATGGATTAATTTTGATCATATTTAGTAAGTACCTCTCCTCTTTAAGTGGCTTGGATGAGTTCCTTAGCCGGAAAAAATTCACCAGTTTTTCCGAGACAATTTTAGGTTTTCTTTCGGTCAATTTATTTGTCTCCAAAAATAAGCCATGGAACCAAAAACAACATATTTTGTGTGGTTATCAAAAGTCATCGATTATTACAGGCAAAGGTTAAGTTTTCTAACTGCCGTAACTCAAATGCTTCAAATGGAACAGCCTGTATATTATGTTTCAGATGTAAATGGCATGCCCTCTCCTTCAACTCTTATACCTGAACTCTAATTTTGGAAATATTTACAATTATAATCACGTTCCACTAATCATGTAGGTATCCGTTTAAATTTTCTTTTCGAGTTTATTATTTAATTCTATTAACCGATCAGATTATGGTACTATTTGGCGAATTGTTGAAAAAAGTATCAAAATATTTAAATTAACTTCGGTACAAAGAGGGTAAGAAATAATCATAATTTTGACAAAATTATTATAACACTAAGTGAGTGGTGAGACACGAAGCAACGTGCCGCCACCTAGTTGCGGAACCAAGTAGTGTTGTCACGCCAGCTCCAAATAACACAAAGTGTTAAAAAAATAGACACTGTATACAACCAACTAACAATTAAGTAAATTGTTAGCTGTGGCCCTTTTCTACCCTAATATAGGGACAAAGTATGTAAGGCTAGATGTATTCTCGCCACAATTAGAACCGTAGACCGGTTTCGCACTAATTAGAGCTCTTCAGCACGGCATACTATTGTAACGAAAATACACCTATAAAGTAATACGGCTATGTTAGCCAGCCTTCCAACACTAAGTGAGTGGTGAGCGTGTCGCCACCTAGTTGCGGAACCAAGTAGTATGTTGTCACGCCAGCTCCAAATAACACAAAGTGTTAAAAAAATAGAGACTGTATTCAACCAACTAACAATTTAGCAATGCCAGTCCTGGCCCATTTCTACCCTAATATAGGGACAAAGTATGTATATGCATATATATATATATATATATATATATATATATATATATATATATATATATATATATATATATATATACCTATGTATAGGTGTATTTTCGCTACGATTAGTATGCCGTACTGAAGAGCTCAAATTGCTGACAATTTACTAAATTGTTAGTTGGTTATATACAGTCTCTATTTTTTCAACACTTTGTGTTATTTGAGGCTGGCGTGACAACATACTACTTGGTTCCGCAATTAGGTGGCGGCACGTTGCTTCGTGTCTCACCACTTTCTTTTTTGTTCAATATCTAAGTAGGCGTTGGTCTGAAATGTCTAAGACTTGCACATTACCAGGACGCTTTTTACAGAGTAATATTTTTGTGCTATTCTCAACTTTGGATTGTCGTTTGTTTTTGAGCTACATGTATCAACGTTTGTTTTTATTATGGTGACCTTATTGGATTTTTTGCTTATGTGATAGCCTGTAAAAAGAGCTTTCCAATGGTGTATAACATGCTTGAGAAATCTTGTAATTGCACTGATAATTTTGAGAAAAACCGTTTTGAGGATAGTAGGCTATGAAATCCAATACCAGAAAACAAATAAAGTGTTCAAAAAGCAGCAGGACATGGAGTCTAACAATAGACTTGTACTTTAAACATAAATTTCCGTAATGATCACGATAAAAAATATAGGGATTTAATTAACAATACTTAATTAGGTAATAATGCTACCCAACAAATAATAAAATAGAAAATTAAAAATGCACTAAATAGAAAATTGTTCAATATGGCCAGCGTTTTGTTCAATGCACTTTATACACCTTTTTGAAACATGCCTGCAAACTCTGGTGACGGTGTTATGGTTAATATGATTCATAGCTTCCGTGATGCTGTTTCGTAATTCATTGATATTTTGTGGTGGATCGAATTTGTACACATCATTCTTCATAGTACCCCAAAAATAAAAATCCATGGGTGTTATATCAGGACTTCGAGCACACCAATGAACCGGCCCATTGTTAGAAATGACACGTTTATTAAAATTTTGGTACAAAAATTCTTTGACGATCCTAGCATTGTGAGCTGGACAACCGTCTTGTTGGTACCAAATATCGTCTAAATAATGATACACTCTTCTAATTGTTGGTAAGATATCATTTCTCAATAGATTAATATACCTTTCCCCAGTTAAATTATTTTCAAAACAGAACGGACCAACAGTGGAGTTACCTGAAATTTTGTAAAATTAACTGCCTAATCTACAAATAAAAATAACAGTTTTTTACCCAATAAGCCGCACCAAACATTAATACCAAATATGTCTTGCAATCGTCTTTCTCCCTTTAGATGTGGATCTTCATTTGCCCAATAATGCCTATTATGGCGATTATACACACCACAATTTGTAAATCTGGATTTGTCAGTCCATATTATTTTCAAATGAAAATTTTCATCTTGCTGACATTGTCTTTGATACCATCTGCAGAATTGAAGTCGCTTAGGGTAATCGTTAACATTTAAGCCTTGTACGATTGTAGGTTTGTATGGATGGTTGTCAATTTGTTCACCATAAAAACGAACAGATTGCGGAGGGTTTTCGTTTGAAACCTGTAAGACGGCATTATTTGTTTCTTCATTTCTAGGCATTGGTAGTTTCTTTGCGTGGAAGCTACCGTCGTTCAATAGATTGGTCACTATCCTGCGAAATATTTTGGTGTTTGGTTCTCGTCTTTCTGGGTAGTTGTTTTGATATGAATTTGCAGCTGCCTCAGTATTTAGGTTAGAAGAAATATAACATTCCAACATGTCAAAATATTCTTCATTACTGAACATATTGTTGAATAATATTTAAGATAAACACGTAACAAACTATTTAGTACAAAATTTTAAGTAACACCTTACATTGTTCAGATAATTTATAATGACAGTATTCTTAATTGTCGCGATAGTGTTATATCCATAGAAACCTTTCTTCTGTTGTTTTTCAGTTGACTTACGTTTAAAAATCAAACAATTTTCAAAGGCGTCTACGTAAATCATTAATCTGCTTTTTATTGAATTATGTTAGTAAAATTATTTAATTAAATTATAATTTTTTTTAAGGATAATGTTGTAATGTAACATATAATTTTTAATAATGAGCCGATTCATTGGTGTGCTCAAAGTTCCTATTTTCTTATCGTGAATTATTACGGAAAATTATGTTAAAAGTAGAAGTCTATTGTTAGACTCCATGGCCTACTGCTTTTTGAACACTTTTATTGTCGTTTGTTTTCTGGTATTGGATCTCATAGCCTACTATACTCAAAACGGTTTTTCCCAACATTGTCAGTGCAATTAAAAGATTTCTCAAGCGTGTTGTACATCATTGGAAAGCCCTTTTCACGGTCTATCACAAGAGCAAAAAATTTAATATGACTGCCATAATAAAAACAAACGTTAATACCTGTAGCTCAAAAACAAATGACCAAACAAAGTTTAGAACAGTACAAAATGATTACTTTGTAAAAAGTGTCCTGATAATGTGCAAGCCTTAGACATGTCAGATCATCGCCTACATACATATTGAAGAAAAAAGAAATCGACAATTTATTTTAACTCGAAAAGGAAAAGAGGCAGGGCAAAATACAAGTCATATTTGGAACGAGCATGAAATTCTACAAAACATTGCCAGTTTAACTGTCTCCCTATCTCTAATAATAACGGAGATAGCAATACATTCCCATTCAGCTTGGGACACACTGTACATACAGTCTATAATAGTAGTTCTAGACGTTTCTATATTGTTCCATATCTGACATTTCTAGTGCCTTCTCGAAATATAATTCTAGATTATTCGCTACTACCAACACATTCTACAGGCTGCCTGTGACCATAGAAATGATATGCTCCATAGAGTTCATAAACCTAACTTTCATAGAGACGGATGTATATATATATATATATATATATATATATATATATATATATATATATATATATATATATATATATATATACGACTTATGGGCCAATCTGTAATGTTTGCAATAATTTTGCAAGGGTATAGGACCCTATAATTAATTTTTTTCAATATTGTATTCTCCTACCTTGTATGATTATGGATGTATTGAGCTTCACTGTAGGAATGCGCCACAAAAACTGAAACTGACCCCGAATGTGGTTTCTACGGGGCCTAGTCCGCGCTTATTTAAAGAAATCTTTTAAAAATTCAAAACCGGCGGCCCTCTCAATAACGAATTTTTTCTACGAAAATTCGTTAAAATTTATAGACTAATAAACCATAAGCTCTATAAGTGAAGCTACCGCCGAAGCATCATATTTTAGTCAAATAGACGACAATGATAGTTGTAGCTGAAACTTAAGGCTTTTAAAACATTTTTTACGGAATTTATTTTACGTAACTTGTATTCGTTTCAGGCTCTTTAAAAATTTCAGATTCAGAAGAAAAACTACAACATTTTGAAAGTAATTTGTCAGGTATTTTTGTACCTTTTTGCGGCAAGAAAACTTAATCTTTCCTTGTAATAATAATAATAATAATAATAATAATAATAATAATAATAATAATAATAATAATAATAATAATAATAATAATAATAATAATAATAATAATAATAATAATAATAATAATAATAATAATAATAATAATAATAATAATCTCTTTTTTTTTTCTTTAAATGCTTATAGTTTTTTCTTTTAACTTAAAGATCTGAATTTCGCCATGATTTGATAGAAAGTTGAGTACCAAATTTGGTTGCCATAGCTCTGTAATTTTAGAAGATACAGAAATTTTTCGAAAGGAAACCGATGAACTTGTCCAAGTCAATTACAAACTGGGGGTACCTAATAAATTTCATTAAAATCAGCCCATTACTTTTTGAGTTATCGGTACGGTGTTATATATATATATATATATATATATATATATATATATATATATATATATATATATATATATATATATATATATATATATATATATATATATATATAAACACAGATCTTCTCATTGACTAATTTTTCCTGCTACGAATCATTCCCTAAAAAGATTAAAAGGGTTGGTTGAACTAACTTACTGAACAGGCTTCGGTTAATGCCACTTATGCAATATTGAAACGAAATTCTGACCTTGTTTTGTAAATGTAATATCTTACAAATCCTAGTATGGCTTAAAAATACTTTTAGCACAAAGCATCAACGACTATCTTTGAATTACAATTAATGTTGTTTATTTTCGATAAAACGTCAAGTCACCGTCCACAAATAATCAAAGGATCAGTACTGTGATGCTGTAAAATTAAAAAGAAGCCAACAAAGAGCGTGACTGCTAGAAAGAACAACAAATGCTATGTGGAATGAAGCCTCCCTCACATTTATAACAATTTCCGTAGATTATTTTGACACGACCCGTTTGAAACCGGACAAATAATCTAATTCCGTGCACAGTTTGACGTCTAATTAGGAGGCGAGTAATTGAAACCCCGCAAACAATTAGACTGTCACTTGTCTTGGTAGGTGGGTGTCGGCGCCGTCGGGTCGTCGTAGTTTTCCTACCCTGAAAAATACACTCGGCCAACTTGATCACTCTTTGAGACGAAAATACATGGCAACGTTGTGTCAGAGGCGGAGAAACTAGAGGCTGCTATATTTTATAAGGCTGCAGTTCATTAATACGAATATATACAGTGTGGGACAGCCAAACGGAATAAACTCAGTATCTCAATTATTAATATGTGCGTATTTATAAAAAACTCTGGACGCAGCAAGTGCGTTATGGTAGTGAATTTTCATAAAAATGTTTTTATTGCAAATATGTGTGTTTTCTTTTTAAGAAAGCAGGCATCAATTTTGGTTACCAGTATAACCTATATAGTAAAAGCAATGTGCCATGTTTCATAAAAATAACTTTATTGTGTGAAAATGTACCAAGATTTCCAAAAGTAGACTTAAAGTGTTCCCGAAAAACTCGTTTCTTGGTCAACCTTATAGGTTAATAGCAAATTGGGCTAATCAAATATGAAGCATTTGATCAAAGTTCGCTACCATAACGCACTTGCTGCATCCAGAATTTCTTTTCTTACAAACATGCATTATATTTCGATGGAAAATGCAATAACATAAGGCGTTGTTGTTAAAAAAATAAGAAAATTTGTATCACCAATGATTTATGGGCCATCCTGTGATTGTAGAAATATTTTTTTAAGATGTAGCTCAAGACACCCTATAATTAATATATTCAAATTTTTTTCAAATCTTGTATAATAACGGATATATTGAGCTTTATTGATTTTTTACGAAAATTCGACAAAAATTATATACCATTAAACGATAAACTCTATAGCTAAGGCTACTGCCAAGCATCAGAGAAAGGGTCTATTTGAAATGAATTTTCTGGAAACATTTTAGTAAAATGAAGGACAATGACGGTTGAAACTAAGACTTCAGTGTTTGTAAAACATCCTTATTGAGACATTTGATTTCCATAGCCCGTATTAGTTTCAAGTTATTTGCCAAAATGTTGCCCATTTTGACGTTTTAAGTCGCAACTTTGACGTTTTGAGGAAAACCCCAATTTATTTTTCTTTAAATGCCTATAACTTTTTTGTCTTTTGACATACAGAGCTAAATTATGGTAGGTAACTTACATATAAGGACGTAAACCCGCGTACCAAATTTGGTTGCCCTTACTTTGTTAATTCGGGAGATATAAATTTTTTTCGAAAGAAAACACAAAATTTTCCGGGAAAACCTGGGCATATTTTCCTGGATAACGAACTTATCCAAGCCATTTGCAAAAGGAATTTATTCACCAAATTTAATCAAAATCGGCCCATTATTTTTTGAGTTATCGGTGTGATACATACATATATATATATATATATATATATATATATATATATATATATATATATATATATATATATATATATATATATATATATATAAATATATATAAACATAAAAAAATTCAAACTGACCCCGGATATGTGTTCTGGGGGGCCTAATTAGCGCTCATTTGAAGAAATTTTTTCAAAATTCAAAAGTCGAGATCTCCTCATTAGTGAATTTTTTTAAGAAAATTCACTAAAACTCCTAAAACACATCAATTTTAGATTTAAAAAGTCTGGACGCAGCGAGTGCGTTATGGTAGCGAATTTTCGTTAAAATGTTTTAATGGCAAATATGCCTTGTTTTTAAAAGGACATTTGGTTGGCAGTATAATCTATGTAGTAGTAACAATATACCACATTTCATTAAAATCATTTGTTATTTCAAAAATTACATTTTCCGAAAATAAAACAAAAAGTTCCAGAAAAAAACTGGTTTCATTTTCCTGAGCAAAGAACCTCTTCAAGCTATTTACACACCTGCTAAGATATAATTATGATCCAAGTTGTAAAAAAAATTTTTATGAAAATTTGCAATAATTGCTTTTACAAAACCCTTTTTTTGACGAAGTTCCTTGATTTATATTATACCAAATTATATTTTTCACAAAAATTCAACAACTTTCTTTACAATAACTTACTAAACATCTAGTATATTAATTACCAACATTTCATAAAAATGTTACAAAAAATTATTTCTACGGAAACACTAAAAATATTTCTGCGAAAACCTTTCAAACTCAGCCACTATTTGAGAGTGCTTGTATACGGCAGCTCTCTGAATGCGTCATTGCCCTGGGGCTCCGCTATCTATTGGTAAAAACGCCGTATCACAATCTGTGATATGTGTTTGTAATATGTGCAAAAAGAGTGAGAAGTTGCACAACAATTGAAATAACTCAAAAACTATGAACAATATCATTTTTTCCTTACAAACATGCATTATAACTCAATGGAAAATGCAAACTTTCAATCACATAAGGGATGTTTTATTAAAAAATGAAACTGTGTATCACCAGCGACTTATGGGCGACCTTGTGATTATCAAAATAATTTTAAAAGATGCAGCTCAAAAACCCTATAATTAACGTATACATATTTTGCTTGTATCTTGCATATAAACGAAAATATTGAGTTTTACCGTAGAAATGCGTCACCCTGTAAACACTGAAACTTACCCTGTATATGGGTTTTAGGGGTTCTAGTTCACGCTCATTTGAAGAAATCTTTTCAAAATTCATACGTCGTGGTCTTCTCATAACCAAATTTTTTCTACGAAAATTTGCTAAAATATAAATTATTAAACCATAAACTCTATAGCTGAAACTACTGCCAAAGTATCAGAAAGAGGGTCTATTTGAAATGTATTTTCCGATGAAGCTGAAACACACTTTTTAAAACATTTCTTCTACACAATCCGTATTTGTTTTCGATAATTTGTCTGCAAATTGCAAATTTTGACGTTTCAAATCATTGTATGTCATATTTAATTGATTTTGTTACCCACACAAAATATTTTGTTCTTGTGCTTTCCTCTGATCACAACCCAAACTTTTTTTCTTTAAATGCCAATTACTTTTTTCATGTTAACGTAGAGATCTAAATTTCGGCGCGTAGGGTAAGTTTGATAGTAGAATCGTATATTCCAAATTTGTTTGTCATCACAGTGTTATTTTCGGAGATACAAAAATGTTCTGAAAGAAAAACCCAAGACTTGGTGCTATCGGGGCGGCAAGGCCGCGGACGAGCCCTGAGGGAACAAAAAAAACCCAAGACTTTCCCGGAAAGACTAATTCGATTTTCCTGGATAACGAACTTGTCCAAGCCACTTACAAAGGAAACGTACCATCCAAATTTGATCAAAATCGTCGTATTATTTTTTGATTTATCGGAAAATTTGCTAACATAACATCCTGCAACGTGAAAACTTTACTCCTACATTCAACCCCCTTCGAGTGATAGTTGCAACAAAAAATGTTTTAAATACGAAGTAGGGACTTGTGATAGAGGCAATTGAGGATTGAGTAGACCGCTTTACTCTCTATTTAAAATTGGCAATGATTTTAAAACTTATTGCAAAAGAAAACCGAAAAAAAATCTTACTGACGAACTTCGCTACAACACACGTGAAAATTAATAACTAATTGCATTTCATTCTTGATTGGAGGGGGCCTTTGATAAGGCAAGGGCGGATACGGTTTTTACCGCCCTACAGGAAAGGGGAACACCGAGGTCCCTAATAAGCTGGGTGGCGAGCATGCTGGAGGACAGCAGAGTTTCGCTGACCTTGGGTGGCCGGGGGCTGGACGTCGGGGTGACGCGCGGCTGCCCCCAGGGCAGCTGCCTTTCGCCCCATCTATGGTGTCTGGTCATGGACGGCCTCTTGGAGTGGCTCTCCGAGAACGGCTTCTACGCCCAGGCGTATGCTGATGATGGGCTGGTCTTACTCGCCGGCAAATTCCTCGGCGTCGTCTGTGAGTGCATGCAAGCTGCCTGTAGCATAATCGAAAGATGGTGTGGTGATCTGGGACTCTCCGTAAACCCGGAGAAGACGGAGATGATCCTATTTACCATAAAGAGAAAGGTAGAGGGGTTTAGGGCGCTTGTGATGTTTGGAAAACCTTTAGCTTTAGGGCGGGAGGTCAAATATCTTTGGGTGATCCTGGACTCCAAATTAAAATGGGGGTCCCAAATAGAACGGGTTGTAAGGAAGGGAGTAGCGACCCTCTGGCAGCTGCCTCTAGTGATAGGGAGGACATGGGGAGTTAATCCTAGGATCCTTCACTGGATCTACACTCCGATCGTCAGGCTGAGAATCCTCTATGGGGCGTTGGTGGTGCGGTGTGAACCAAACTACCAGCCAGAAGCTGGCCAAACTCCAAAGGCTGGCAATCCTAGGTATGACAGGCGCTATGAGGACGACACCCTCAGCCGCGCTAGAGGTCCTGTTGATGCTGCCACCGCTTTCCATCTGTGTCAGGAGGGAGGCGATAACGTCGCATCTCAGATTGCGAGACGCAGGAAACTGGTGCGGAGAGGGAGCAGTAATAGGGCATGCAAGAGTCGCCAAGGAGGTGGAAAAGGAAATTCCGATTTCCGCCATAAAGGTGCGGGATGATATTAGGTTGACTAGGCCATACACCCTCAGAATCCCCAGTATGGATCAGTGGAGGGAAAATGAGGTTATATTCCAACCCGCAAGCCTGGTCTGTTTCACCGACGGATCGCGGCTGGAGGACCAACAATCTTCCGGGGCAGGAATATACATCGAGGGCCTGGAGGTGCGCGAGAGCTATGCCCTTGGCGCATATACCACGGCATTTGAAACAGACGTGTACGCTATCCTGTCTGTGGCCAATAGACAGGATGTGAAGAGGAGTCCCGAGAAATGTACATCTGCTCGGATAGCCAGGCAGTCCTCCGGGCAGTCTGCGCGGCCATAATCAGGTCTACACTGGTTCAGGAGTGCGCTGACGTCCTCAGAGAACTAGCCAGGACAAAGGAGGTACAACTAGTGTAGGTTCCGGGACACTGTGGCGTGGCGGGGAATGAAGTCGCGAATAATCTCGCAAGGTTTGGTTCCCGACGGCCGTTCTGTGGCCCGGAGCCGGCCATAGGTATAAGTAGAAAGTCGGTCTCCGTCGCCTTAGACAGGTGAACCGAGGAGAGGCACTGGGGGTCGGTTGGTGGCTGCAGGCAGGCGAGGGACTTCGTGGAGGGGCCGGGCAGAGATAAAGCTGTCTGGCTATTTGGAAGGAGTCGACCTGCGCTTCGCCGCACCCTGGGGTGCTCACAGGCCACTACGCCCTTAGAAGACACCTCACATTGATAGGCGTAGAGAGGGCTCCCATTTGCCAGGAATGCGGCGAGGATGGAGAAACATCCTACCACTACCTGTGTGAATGCGAGGCTTTTGGGAGTCTTCGAGCATAATTGTTCGGGTCGAGGACTCTGCAGAGGAATCAGGTAAGTACCGTCCAATTAAAGACCGTCACGGCCTTCATCTCGAGGTCGAGGCGGTTTGGCGACGGAACCGAGGAAGAGTAGTGCATGGTTGCTGGGGTTGACAAAAAGAACCCATGGTGGCCTACTTGCTTGGCGTTGGCCTCCCCACCTCTGCTGCTACTACCACTTCATTCTTGATAATAAGAAAGCAAGCAAATAAAAATACACTCTCCCTTTTAAATTGTATAAATTACAAGGAATACACATAAAAAATTCAACATTCTCCATAATTGGAAATGTTACATTTATTCAAAACGCCTTAGCAGCTTGCTGTGTGATTGTAACCGCATAAAAAATGTTGTCAGCAGTTAACTGGAATTAAGAAACATGTTCTATTGAACATGATGCATAGAACAACATTCTACATATGATTGGTTACTGAGATAAGACACGATCACAGATCTAAGTTGCTCCATTTCAAGAAAATATACCGAATTTGTCGCCTCTACCCCAAGGGACAATTAGTAAAATTGAAAAGTAAATTTGGAAGCCTGGACATGTAAGGCAGATACAAAAAACCTTCTGGTGCACTGATGAATTGTAGCAAATTGAATGTAATACTTGAGTTTGACGAAAACCCACATTTTTCGAGTCGACAAGCAGCCATAACATTGGATAATAACCATTCATCGATTATTCGAACATTAAAACAGATAAGATGCATCCCTATAAATTGATACAAGCTTCAAGTAGAATATAATAATGAGTTGGCGGATGAGGTCAGTATTCAGAAAAGGTAAAACGGTTCCAAAAAGAAGGATAAACGTGTGTGTGAAGCCAGATCTACAGCTGAGTTTAGTATGGAGCAGTACACCAAGTAGGGTAACAACA
The DNA here is from genome assembly GCA_964006375.1 of Tillus elongatus. Lineage (NCBI taxonomy): Eukaryota > Metazoa > Arthropoda > Insecta > Coleoptera > Cleridae > Tillus > Tillus elongatus. Next base: position 55,498,601 of record OZ023264.1, on the reverse strand, counting down.
ATTAATGAATTGGAAACGTGATAATCCTGCTTGTCAGTGAATTTCGTAGAAAATATATATGTGTGTGTGTATTACACCGATAACTAAAAAATTATGGTCAAATTTTGAAAACGTCTTTAACAAAGTGTTGGATTTATGTCTCAAGTTGACATCCATTTGAAATAAAAATTATTTACTATGAACAAGTCTTTTTTTCTTTAACGTCGGTCTATTTCCACTTCTATGGCCAATCGCCGACGCCAAGGAGCAGTTTCACCTCACTATCCTATATATTTTCCCAATATCGCATGGACACGGGACCCACGGCTTTACGCCCCCTCTGAAGGACGGAACATGCAGACATTCAACTTGCTCAAACACAATGCCAGAACTTCGGTTGATGTTAATTTTACAGTAAGTACTGAAAAAGTGAAAGGAGAACGCTGGGATCGAACCCGGTACCCTTCGGTTCAAAGGCACCCGTTCTTGCCACTAAACCATCGATGCTCTATATGAGCCTATAACCCGTTTATTACAACAAATCGATCATATGCCCCATAGCAGATTTGTTAGTGGTCGGATATCTAATTCGAACTCAAGGATGGTGCGGCTTCAACTCCTAAAGGTATAACCTTTCTTTTAGATTTCATTTTTTAACACTTTATGATTAGGTTATGTAATTGCAATGGATTTTTAGCGTTTTTTTATAGAAAAAATTGATTGATGAAATGAAAACTGTTAAGACTTTTCATTCAATTGTAATAGCAGATCAGGTTGTTTTTGTGCTATAAATTGGGGAAACCATTCCATACTTAATACAGCCGTATAGGCTTCTCCTTGGTTCCAGAAGTACTGGTTTTCTTCTCTGCAACAGGTTCTGCTATTACAGCCTCGCCAGACAAAAGAAAATTTTCTTTGTGGATCTGCAGAAGAAGTCTCTATTTCCGTATTTATATCAGATTTTATACATTTTAATTGATTCATTAGCGAATCTATGTACAAAATGTTTTTTTTTAATTGTTTTTAATGGCTCCGACATCTTAGCCCAGTAGCACAGTCATTCCAAAAAATGTTCTTGTAATGGCAAGATTTTCTTACAACACTTTTAACGAATCTCCTTGAAAGTAAAAAGTGGCTTGAAAGAAAAGTTTGTGTCGGATTTTTGTGTGAAAGCGAAATTTTTATCGAACATTTTTTAGTAAAGTTCGTGAAAATGTTTAAACGAATTCTCGTGCAAAAGAAATTGTTTAAGAAAATTTTTGTGAAAATTATTTTATCGAATGTTTTTTAACCTATTTTTGTAGAACGACTGATTTTTAGCAAACTTGCTTCTAAGAAAAACATTATGGGAATTTTGTAACCAATTCTTTAAGCACATTCTTCTGAAATTTATTGTTAATTTTTCGTTGAAAACACTTTTTTCGAATTGGCATAGAAAACAAAATTTGCTTATGGCGAGATCACGACTTTAAGACTTTTGAAAATTTTCTTCAAGGAGTAACCATAAAACAATGTATAGTCCACTGTCATTAAATAATAATATAATATTATAAATAGATAGACAAAAAGTGTAGATCATTTCTATAAAAATTCACCAACATAACGCACTTGCTGCGTCCAGACTTTTAGTGAATTTTCTTTAAAAAAATTCACTAATGAGAAGATCCCGACTTTTGAATTTCGAAAAATTTCTTCAAATGAGCGCTAATTAGGCCCCCTAGAACACATATCCGGGGTCAGTTTCAGTTTATATATATATATATATATATATATATATATATATATATATATATATATATATATGTATATATATATATATATATATATATATATATATATATATATATATATATATATATATAATGTTTCACACCAATAACTCAAAAAATAATTGCCGATTTTGATTAAATTTGGGGAGTGCCTTCCTTTTGTAAGTGGTTTGGATAAGTTTGTTAGCCAGGAAAATCGGTCCAGGTTTTCCCAGAAAATTTTGTGCTTTCTTTTTAAAAAAATGTATATCCCCGGAAATAACAAAGTTACGGTAACCAAATTTGGTAACCGGGTTTATATCATTATAAGTACCTAAATTAGGTACCAAAATTTAGCTCTGTAAGTTAAAAGACAAAAAGTTACAGGCACTTAAAAGAGATAAATTGGGGTTTTCCTCAAAACGTCAAAGCCGCGACTTAAAACGTCAAAATTGGCAACATTTAGGCAAAGAACCTGAAACTAATACGGGCTATGGAAATAAAATGGCTCAAGAAGAATGTTTTACAAACCCTGAAGTCATAGCTTCAACCGCAGTGTCCTTCATTTTACTAAAATATTTCCAGAAAATTCGTTTCAAATAGACACCTTCTCTTATGCTTTGGCGGTAATCTTAGCTATAAGGTTTATCGTTTAATGGTATATAGATGTTGTCAAATTTTCGTAAAAAATCAATGGACCTGAACATATCTGTTATTATACAAGATACGAAAAAATTTTGTATACATTAATTATAGAGTGTCTTGGGCTAGATTTTGAAAAATTATTTCTACAATCAAAGTCGTTGGTGATACAAATTTTCTTTTTTTTTATCGAACACGCCTTATGTTATTGCATTTTTGCATTTTCCATCGAAATATAATGCATGTTTGTACGAAAAGAAATTCGTGACGCAGCAAGTGCGTTATAGTAGCGCATTTTCATTAAATGCTTCAAATTTGAATAGCTCAATTTGTTATTAACCTGCAAGGTTGGCCAAGAAACCGGTTTTTTCGGGAACACTAACTTTACTTTCGTAAATTTTTGTACATTTTCAAACAATAAAGTTATTTTGATGAAACATGCCACATTGTTTCTTCTATATAGGTTATACTGGTAACCAAATTTGATGCCTGCTTTCTTAAAAAAAAACATATTTGCTATTAAAAGCATTTTTATGAAAATTCACTACGATAACGCACTTGGTACGTCCAGATTTTTTTTTAATAATTTTCTGCCAACAGAAAGACAGGTAGGTACATGCAAAGTTTTATTAAAATCAACAAGGTGTCTCGACATAAACATTTTTTTTAAATCATAGTAAAATATCTATAACAAATGATCACTGCAAGTAGCATGTAGTCGGATTTCACATCCTTAATTGAACCATTTTGTCATTTTTGTAAATTTTCGTAGACAAAATTCACTAATGCGGAGATCCCGAATTTTTAAAAAATTTTTGCAAATGACAAATGAGCGCGAATTAGGACCCCTAGAACCCATATCCGGGGACAGTTTCAATTTTTATTATATATATATATATATATATATATATATATATATATATATATATATATATATATATATATATATATATATATATATATATATATATATATATATATATATATATATATATATATATATGTATCACACCGATTACTCAAAAAATAATGGGCCGATTTTGATAACATTTGGCGTATACCTTTCCTTTGTAAATGGCTTGGATAAGTTCGTTAGTCAGGAAAATCGGACGAGGTTTTCCGGGAAAATTTTGAGTTTTCATTCGAAAAAAAAATTCTTATCTCAAAGAATAATGGGCCGATTTTAATAAAATTTAACATGTACCTTCCTTTTGTAAATGGCTTTGACAAGTTTGTTAGCCAGGAAAATCGGACGAGGTTTTTCGAGAAAATTTTGAGTTTTCATTCAAAAAAAATTCTTATCTCAAAAAATAATGAGCCTATTTTAATAAAATTTGGCATGCACCTTCCTTTTGTAAATGGATTTGACACGTTTGTTAGTAAGGAAAATCGGACGAGGTTTTCCGAAAAAATTTTGAGTTATTATTCGAAAAAAAATTTTATCTCAAAGAATAATAGGCCGATTTTGATATAATTTGGCATGTACCTTCCTTTTGTAAATGTATTTAATAAGTTCGTTAATCAGAAAAATCGGACGAGGTTTTCCGGAAAAATTTTGAGTTTCCATTTGAAAAAAAAAATTATCTTAAAAAATAACAAATCTATGATAACCAAATTTGGTAGGTACATTTACGATATAAAAAGTAAACTATACATCAAAATTTAGATTTCTATCTTACAAGAAAAAAAAGTGATAATAAAATATTTTGTGCCAGATCATTTCTATGAAAATTCACTACCATAACGCGCTTGCTGCGTCCAGGCTTTTAGTAAATCTTCTTAGAAAAAATTCACTAATGGGGAGATCCCGAGTTTTGAATTTTGAAAAAATTTCTTCAAATGAGCGCAAACTAGGGCCCCTAAAACTCATATCCGGGGTTAGTTTCAATTTTTATATGTTTATATGTATGTAGTTATCACACCGATAACTCGAAAAATAATAATCTGATTTTGATTATATTTGGCACGTACCTTCTTTTTGTAAACTGCTTGGATAAGCGCGTCATCCAGGAGAATCGAACTTGGTTTTCCGGGAAAATTTTGGGTTTTCTTTCGGAAAAAATGTTTATCTCAAAAATAAAAAAGCTATGGTAACCAAATTTGGTAACTGAGTTTACGATATTAAAGGGAAACTATATGCCAAAAGTTGTATTTTTATGTTAAAAGAAAAAAAGTTATAAAACATATTTGGTGCCAGATAATTTTTATGAAAATTTACTACCATAACGCACTTGATGCGTCCAGACTTTTATTTACCTATCTGTCAAATTTCTAACTCATAAGTATAGTTTTGAGCAATTGTCAATAAGGAAGAATTAATTCGCAGCCACTGAGATTTTCAAAGACTCTTCGGCATTCTACTAAAAGAAACTAGCTTTTTATTGCATTATTACTTTAAAATAACCAATCAAGTATCGGTAAAGAAGCTATTGGAACTCCAAGGTAATGCAAAAGCAAACAAAAAAATCTCTGGACGCAGCAAGTGCGTTATGGTAGCGAATCTTCTTTAAAATATTTTTAATAGCAAATGTCTTTCTTTGATGAAAGCAGGCATCAAACTTGGTTGCCTATATAGTAGAAACAATGTACCATATTTCATCGAAATAAATTTATTGTTTGAAAATATATAAACATTTTTCAAAAGTCTGGATGTAGCAAATGTGTTATGGAAGTGAATTTCCATAAAAATGTTTTTAATAGCAAATGCGAGCAAGCATCAATCTGATTATCGGTATAGCCTACGCACTAGAAACATATACTATATTTTATCAAGATTACTTATGATTTGAAAATATACAAAAACTGCTTGATAGCTGTCTATTTGAAGCCATATCCCCATTAAACCCTGCCTACCCCGCAGAGCACCCCTATTTGCCCCAGGTCACGTTACCTCCTTGAGGGGTATGGACAAGAAGTTTTTTTGTGTGGTTTATGCAACGAGGATGGGGTTACATACTACGAAGCAGGACCCCCTCCCCCGGTTCGACTTGTGGCAAGGTTTGGAGGGTGGCTACTTCGTCGTGGGGATTTTCCTTCCCCCTCGCGTGCAAACAACCACCCTCGCTGCATAAACCACAAGAAAATGTCTTGTTCCTACCCGCCAAGGAAGTTACGGCACCCGGGGGGATAGGGGTGCTGTGCGGGGTAGGCAGGGTTTAAGGGGGATATGGTTTCAAGATGTGAAAAAGACAACTTTCAAGCCCGTTTTATTTGAATTTTCTGCCCCATTTTCTGGATCCAGGGGGCGGGGGGTTGGGGCTAGGCAGGTTTCTGAAAACAGTTTTTTTGACTGCAAATTTACCGAAAATTCGCTACCAAAACGCACTTACTGCGTCCAGATTTTTTCTTACAAACGCATCATATTTCGATAAAAAATGCAAAAATGCATTAACGAATTTATTCTACGAAAATTAGTTAAAAAAAATTATACACCCCTACTCACTCCTGGTCCCATAACTTCCTTGGGGGGTGTGAACAAGACATTTTTTTTGGGGTTTGTGGATCCATGGGGGGGCCTAGGTAGGTTTCCGAAAACAGTTTTTTTGAAAAACGTACGGGAGCTGCAAATTTACCGAAAATTCGCTACCAAAACGCACTTACTGCGTCCAGATTTTTTCTTACAAACGCATCATATTTCGATAAAAAATGCAAAAATGCCTTAACGAATTTGTTCAACAAAAATTAGCTAAAATAAAACTATACACCCCTACTTACTTCTGGTCCCGTAACTTCCTTGGGGGGGTGTGAACAAGAAATTTTTCTTGGGGTTTGTGGATCCAGGGGGGGGGTAGGCAGGTTTCTGAAAACAGTTTTTTTGAAAAACGTACGGGAGCTAAACTGCAAATTTACCGAAAATTCGCTACCAAAACGCACTTACTGCGTCCAGATTTTTTCTTACAAAGGCATCATATTTCGATAAAAAATGCAAAAATGCATTAACGAATTTATTCTACGAAAATTAGTTAAAAAAAATTATACACCCCTACTCACTCCTGGTCCCATAACTTCCTTGGGGGGGTGTGAACAAGACATTTTTCTTGGGGTTTGTGGATCCAGGGGGGAGCCTAGGCAGGTTTCGGAAAACAGTTTTTTGAAAAGCGTTCGTGAGCTAAACTGCAAATTTACCGAAAATTCGCTACCAAAACGCACTTACTGCGTCCAGATTTTTTCTTATAAACGCATCATATTTCGATAAAAAATGCAAAAATGCATTAACGAATTTGTTCAACAAAAATTAGCTAAAATAAAACTATACACCCCTACTCACTCCTGGTCCCGTAACTTCCTTGGGGGGTGTGAACAAGAATTTTTTCTTGGGGTTTGTGGATCCAGGGGGGGTCTAGGGAACGTTTCTGAAAACAGTTTTTTAAGCGTTCGGGAGCTAAACTGCAAATTTGCCGAAAATTGGCTACCAAAACGCACTTACTGCGTTCAGATTTTTTTCTTACAAATGCATCATATTTCGATAAAAAATGCAAAAATGCATTAACGAATTTTTTTCTACGAAAATTAGCTTAAAAACAATTATAGACCGTTAAACCATAAATTTCACTAAACCTACAAATAAATATCCAAAAAAGCATCAACTTAACTAAACTGACAGCCAAAGCATCAAAGAAAGGATCTATTTGAAATGAATATTTTGTAAATATTTTAGTAAAATGAAGGGTAATGACGGTTGAATCTGAAACTAAAGGGTTTGCAGAACACTCTTCTTGCTACATTTTTTTTTCACAATCGGTATTTGTTTCACGTTCTTTGCCTAAACATTGCCAATTTTGACGTTTAAAATTGCGAGTTAGACGTTTTAAGGAAAACTCCAAAATTTGTTGCTTTAACTGCCCATGACTTCTTTGTCTTTAAAGGTAGAGACCAAAATTTTGGTACAGAGTTGACTTCATAATACAAACACGCGTATCAAATTTGGTTGCCCTTACTTTGTTATTCCCGGAGAAATGAATTTTTTTAGAAGGAAAACACAAAATTTTCCAGGAAAACCTGGTCCGATTTTCCTGGCTAACGAACTTATCCAAGCCAGCTGCAAAAGGAAGGTATTCACCAAATTTGATCACGATTGGTTTATTTTTTTGTGAGTTATCGGTCGGATATATATATATATATATATATATATATATATATATATATATATATATATATATATATATATATATATATATATACAAACACAGATCTCCTCATTAGCGAATTCTTTTAAAACAAACATTCGCTAAAACCTACTCAAAAATGTATATAATATAACGCATGACGAGAATAAACACTTACCTTAAATCATCTTCTTTTCTATCCCGATGAGAAAGCCCCGTAAAAAGACTTTAAATACAACACTAAACCCATTAACACTAATAAAACCGAATTTTACACACTGTTCTATATAAAACATTCGAAAAGTGATTAAAAAAAACGGCCGCACTTTCAATCATACATCGCGAACTACTCAAGTAACCTGAGAACGTCATTTCCAAAGCACACTCAATACGCTGTTACCTTTATCATTTGAACATGAGACAGTGAACCAAAAAAGCGCCATAAAAACTTATCGCTTCACTTTCATTGTAGTCGTTTACCTCTATATTTCCTTATAATAAACATTTATTTAGATGGAATCAGTTGGCTTTGCATTAAATATTGTCAGTGTGGGCAACATTAGAATTTTGAATTAACAGTAAATTGCAGTGTGTTAAGTGGATGACGTGTTCGAAGATATTATTTCCCTGTGTTTTAGTGAATTTTCTTAAAAAAAAATTCACTAATGAGGAGATCTCGACTTTTGAATTTTGAAAAAATTTCTTCAAATGAGCGCTATTTAGGACCCCTGGAACCCAAATCCGAGGTCGGTTTCAGACTTTATATGTTTATATATATAACTAAAAAAATAATGGACCGATTTTGATAAAATTAGGTGAGTACCTTCCTTTCGCGAGTGGCTTGGATAAGTTCGTTAGCCAGGAAAATCCGCCGAGGTTTTCCCAGAAAATTTTGTGTTTTCTTTCGAAAAAAATCGAATTTTTTTTATATCTCCAGAATTAACAAAGTAAGGACAACGAAATTTGGTACACGGGTTTATATCATTATAAGTAAGCTACCTACCGAAATTTAGCGCTGTAGGTTAAAGGACAAAAAAGTTACAGGCATTTAAATAAAAATAAATTTGGGTTTTCCTCAAAACGTCAAAGTCACGATTTTAAACGTCAAAATTGTTAATATTTAGGCAATGAACCTGAAATTAATAAGATCTATGGAAGGAAAATGTCTCAAGAATAATGTTTCCCAAAGCCTGAACTCTTAGTTTCAATCGTCATTGTCCTTCATTTTACTAAAATATTCCCAGAAAATTCATTTCAAATAGACCCCTTCTCTGATGCTTTAGCAGTAGTGTTGGCTATAGATTTTATCGTTTAATGGTATATCATTTTTGTCGAATTTTCGTAAAAAATCATTAAAGTGCAATATATCCGTTATTATGCAAGTTACGAAAAAAAGTTGTATACATTAATTGTAGGGTGTCTTAAGCTACATCTTAAAAAAATATTTCCACAATTACAGGTGGCCCATAAGTCGTTGGTGATTCAAATTTACTTTTTTTTTAGTGAATTTTTTTAATGGAACACGCCCTATGTTGTTGCATTTTTGCATTTTCAATCGAAATATAATACATCTTTGTAAGAAAAGAAATTCGGGGCGCAGCAAGTGCGTTATGGTAGCGAATTTTCATTAAATGCTTCAAATTTTGAATCAATTTGCTATTAACCTATAAGGTTGACCAGAAAACCAGTTTTTCGGGAACAATTTAAGTTTACTTTCGGAAATGTTTGTACATTATCAAACAATAAAGTTATTTTGATAAAACATGGCACATTGTTTCTAATATATAGATTATACAGGTAACCAAATTTGGTGCCTGCTTTCTTAAAAAAAAACATATTTGTTATTAAAAACATTTTTATGAAAATTCACTACCATAACGCACTTGCTGCGTCCAGAGTTTTAATTAATCTTTTTGTTTGTGAATGAAGTTTTATAAAGTGAGAATTATTTAACTGTGTTGTGATTAGGCTTTGTTGTGATATTGAAACCGCGGTGATAAATGATTATCCAGGATTTCGAGGCAAATGTTACAACAATAAGGTAAGATTTATCGATGGTGGTTTTCATGTAGGTACTTTTATAATTATATTTTGTGTTAAAATATGCATTACTTTAACAATGTAACGGTTTTAGTATATTTGTGCTACAAACACAAATACTCAGATTAATATACGATCTACCTTTCGGGCACATTTGTCGTGAGACATTTAAATTTCAAATATTATGACGTAAACATCTATATACATACCTACTTGCTCCATCTGTTAACTTATATTCATTAAAATCTCTAGGCGCAGCAAGTGCGTTATGGTAGTGAATTTTCATTAACATGTTTTTAATAGCAGACATGTTTTTTAAGAAAGCAGGCATCAATCTATATAGTAGAAACAATGTGCCATGTTTCATCAAAATAACTTTATTGTTTGAAAATGTACAAAAATTTCCTAAAGTTAACTTAAATTGTTCCCGAAAAAACTGGTTCCCTGGTCAACCTTATAGGATAATAGCAAATTGAGCTATTCAAATTTGAAGGATTTAATGAAAATTCGCTACCATAACGCACTTTCTGCGTCCCGAATTTCTTTTCTTACAAAGATGTATTACATTTAGATGAAAAATGCAAAAATGCAAAAATAACATAGGGCGTGTTCGATTTAAAAAAAAAAAAGAAAATTTGAATCACCAACGACTTATGGGCCACCCTGTAATTATGGAAATATTTTTTAAGATGTAGCTCAAGACACCCTATAATTAATGTATACCTTTTTTTTTCGTAACTTGCATAATAACGGATATATTGAGCTTTAAAGATTTTTTTGACAAAAATGATATACCATTAAACGATAAACGCTATAGCTAACTGCGGCCAAAGCGTCAGAGAAAGGGTCTATTTTAAATGAATTTTCTGGGAATATTTTAGTAAAATGAAGGACAATGACGATTGAAACTAAGAGCTCAGGCTTTGTAAAGCATTCTTCTTAAGACATTTTCTTTCGATAGCTCATATTAATTTCAGGATCATTGCCTAAATATTACCAATTTTGACATTTTAAATCGCGACTTTGACGTTTTGAGGAAAACCCAAATTTATTTTTCTTTAAATGCCTGTAACTTTTTTATCCTTTAAACTACAGAGCTAAATTTTGGTAGGTAGCTTATCTATCATGATATGAACCAGAGAACCAAATTTGGTTGCCCTTACTTTGTTAATTCCGGAGATATACATTTTTTTGAATAAAAATTCAAAATTTTCCCGGAAAACCTCGTCCTCATTAACGAACTTATCCAAGCCATTTACAAAAGGAAGGCATGTGCCAAATTTTATATATATATATATATATATATATATATATATATATATATATATATATATATATATATATATATATATATATATATATATATAAACATATAAAAATTGAAACTGACCCCGGATATGGGTTCTAGGAGTCCTAGTTCGCGCTCATTTACAAAAATTTTGTCAAACGAAAATTCACTAAAAACAAGGTAAATATTGTAATTAACTCAGATATTTTTAAGTACAAAAGTCGAGTAAAACATATTTTCTACCTAAACAAGTATCAGCACTCTTTTTAAATTCGCTATTGAGGAGATGTGTGTTTAGGTATATATATATTTAGCGAATTTTCATAAGAAAAATTTGCTAATGAGGAGATGTATTTATGTTTTTTTACTTTTCGTGGAAAAAAGACTGCTGATATTTGTTTAGGCAGAAATATATATATATATATATATATATATATATATATATATATATATATATATATATATATATATATATATATATATATATATATATATATATATATATATATATATATAGCTAAAAAATGATAACCCGGTTTTGATGAAAAATTTGGGAAGTACTTTCCTTTTGTGACCGACTTGGAAAAGTTTGTTAGTCAGGAAATTCTGACTATTTTTCCTGGAAAATTTTTGTATCTCCGAAAATAATAAAGCTATGGCAGTCAAATTTGGTACACAAATTTATACTATAGGACGTATCCTACGCACAAATATTCAGGTCTCTAAGTTTAAAGAACAAAAAGCTATAAGCATGAAGCGCAAAATTGTGAAGAAGTACAAGAAAAAGTACTTTAAAAATCGCATAGTTTTTCTTCTTAAAGCATCAAAATCGGAATTTTAAACACCAAATTAGAGATTCTAAAGAAAGATTCTGAAACAAATGCAAGTCATATAAACGAAATATGGTAAGAAGTGTGTTTTACAAAGCATGCAGTTTCTGCTTCAACCGCGCTTGTGCTTCATTCTAGTGAAATATTTGTAGGAAAGTCATTTAAATAGACCGTTTCTTCTCTGATGCTTGGGTGGTTTAAAGTTATGGAGTTTGTAATTTAATAGTCTAGTATTTTTAACAAATTCTTCATTGAAAAAATTTGCTAATAAGGAGATTGCCACTTCCAGCAGATGCCTTGTGCTAACAAATAAGATACGGACTTAATTAAAAACTAGATATGAAATACAGCAGCAAGTATGTCACTTAGACGAATAAGATATCAATACGTACTATAAGAGTAATACTGACGCAGTAGGTGCGTTATGGTATTATATATATATATATATATATATATATATATATATATATATATATATATATATATATATATATATATATATATATATATATATCTACCCTCACAAAAAAATTAAGTGGAAAGCCACGTCATGTAAGCTTCTAAATACGTCGAGTTATTCGATAAAACGTCTGAGTAGTCATAACGTTGATGACGTAAACAATCAGAACAAATCGGTACGTAAGATGATGTAACGTTTCTGACAGTTTCACTTTTTATAACCGATTACTATAGCAATAGAAACTGTGATTTTATAGTGTTAAAAAGTACACCAAAAATCTTCCAAATCCATAAGCAAATTTCCAATAAACTTATTTATTTTAATCTTTGAAACAATTTTGCACATAAGTAAGTTGTCTTCAATCAATCCATTTTGAACCCAAGAGCCTGTGGTCAAGTGTTGTAGGCGTATATTCTGGACACCTCTATATATGTAAACATATGAAAACTGAAAAGAATCTATCCATCTTGAACCCAACAGCCCGTGGTCAAGTGTTATAGGCGTATTTGCTAGGCACCTGTATAGATGTAAATATATGAAAATAGCATTGTTTACCAAGGCACTATAGTATTCGTAAGGTGTTGCGCCTATCGTCTGAGCAAGAACTGCAGAATTGATACCTGTTATAGAGCCTGAAGAACTGAATTGCTACTGCCGACCTGTTGGAATCGACCACATGTTCCTCAACGCTTGCTGCGTTTCTAATAAGGAAGTTACCCATCCGATTTGGCGTACTCTCCTGGTGAATGTGGAGAAGGAAGTGGTGAAAATTGTGCCACTTCAATGTCCGAATCGACATTTTGCATGTCGAACAGATATGGCTCAGAATGAGGAACTTCCGTTTCAGATTGAATTTCATTGTCGTTATCTGATAAATCAGATTCTGATTCATTTGAAAGAATATACGCCGGATCTTTTACAGAATCAGTGGCACTAAAATCATTATCAGATGAGGATGATGATTCACTGAATTCTAAGAAAATAATACGAAAATTATTCTCACCTATAATCGGAGGTTTAGATTCCATCGCCCATTTCATAATTGTTTTTGTCCATTGAGTAATATTTTCGATTCTCCACTATTTGTTATCACCAAAAAAAAAACAACTAAATACAAATTAAATGTCCTAATTATAACAAGAAAACACACAAGAGACGCTAGGTCAACCACTAGTGTCTGCTTAAAAAAAGTATTAAAACGAAAAATAAACATCGTATTGAAAAATTACATATAACTATAATCATATAACAACTTATCTTGTATGATAATACAAAAAATTAAAATTCTAATTTCGACATTTTCTAACAATACCTTTGGCAGTTAACCTGTTAATGTTGGAAGACATTTTTATTTACGATTAGGATGCTGTCGTTCAAGGCATGCATTTTGAACACCCCCTACATTAAGATTGATGTGGTTCTATTTTAGTTAATTTTCTTTAAAAAAATTCACTAATGGGGAGATCCCGACTTTTGAATTTTGAAAAAATTTCTTCAAATGAGCCCCCCAGAACACATATCCGGGGTCAGTTTCAATTTATATATATATATATATATATATATATATATATATATATATATATATATATATGTATCACACCGATAACTCAAAAAATAATGGGCCGATTTTGATTAAATTTGGTGAATACCTTCCTTTTGCAAATGGTTTGGATAAGTTCGTTAATCAGGAAAATCGGCACAGGCTTTCCCAGAAAATTTTGTGTTGTTTTTCAACAAAAAAATATATCTCCGGAATTAACAAAGTCAGGGCAACCAAATTTGGTACGCTGGTTTATATCGTTATATGTGAGCTACCTACCAAAATTTAGCTCTGTAGATCGAAAGACAATGGGCATTTAAAGAAAAGTAAATTGGGGGTTTTCTCAAAACGTCAAAGTGGCAATTTTAAGCGTCAAAATTCGAAACATTTAGGCAAAGGACTTGAATCTAATACGGGCTATAGAAAAAAAAGGTCTCAAGAAGAATGTTTTACAAACCCTGAAGTCTTAGTTTCAACCGTCATTGTTCTTCATTTTACTAAAATATTTCCAGAAAATTCATTTCAAATAGACCCTTTCTCTGATGCTTGGCAGTAGTCTTAGCTATAGAGTTTATCGTTTAATGGTATATAATTTTTGTCGAATTTTCGTAAAAAATTAATAAAGCTCAATATATCCGTTATTATACAAGATATGAAAAAATATTGTATACATTAATTATACGGTGTCCTGAGCTACATCTTAAAAAATTATTGCTACAATCACAGGCTGGCCCATAAGTCGTTGGTGATACAAATATTTTTTTTTTAGTCGAAAACGCCTTATGTTTTTGCATTTTCCATCGAAATATAATGCATGTTTGTAAGTTAAGAAGGTCTGGACGCAGCAAGTGCGTTATGGTAGCTAATTTTGATTAAATGCTTCATATTTGAAAAGCTCAATTTGCTATTAACCTATAAGTTTGACCAAGGAACGGAATTTTTCGGTTACATTTTAAGTTTACTTTCGGAAATTTCTGTACGTTTTCAAACAATAAAGTTATTTTGATGAAACATGGCACATTGTTTTTACTATATATGTTATACTGGTAATCAAATTTGATGCCTGCTTTCTGAAAAAAAAACACATGTTTGCTATTAAAAGCATTTTTATGAAAATTCACTAGCATAACGCACTTGCTGCTTCCCGAACTTTTTTTGCTCATTATCAAGAATGAAACGTGACGAGTTATTAATTTCAGTTTCACATCGTCAATATGTGCGACAGTATTGGCATTTCGCTTAAACATCGTAAAAAGTGACAAAACATATAGAAAACATGATTTGGGACCGAACATTTTTTGTCTATCGGTCTGTATGTCTGTCTGTTTGTAGTCACGATAACTTTAGAATGAATTTAGATATCGTCCCCAAATTTGGCATACAATTAGCACCCGATAAACGAACGGTTCGGATTATTTTTGGATAAAATCGCTCCAGGGGGTAAGTGATGAATGAGGAGTGATTTGATGAAAATTGACAATTTTTCGTTAAAACTCGAGCAATATAACGTTTTAGGGTTTGTTTATTAGAAAACTTTGAATTTTATCAAACATCTGGTATTGTGTGCTGTAACTAAATCAGGGGTTGAATGTGTGCGGGTGACGGAATATCGGTGACAGAAAATTCGATTTTTGTTTCCTAAAACAACGTAAAAAGACTCAGAACATGTAGAAAGCTGATTCTGGAACGAATTTTTTTTGTCTGTCTGTCGATCGGTCAGTCCGTCAGTCTGATAGCAGGCGCAATAACTTTCGAACGAATTGAGATATCATCTTTAAATCTGGTATACGATTAGCACCTGACAAAAGAGCGCTACGAATATTTTCTTTGTGGACAAGTGATTGACCCTAAATTCATTTCATGAGAATGTCTTTCTGAGGAGAATAGAATATCACAGCGATGTGGAAGTTATGATTCAATTTGCAGCACTTTTTGTTTGTGAAAAATAATCTGATTTTTTTTTAAGAAAAATTGCTGAAAGTATTCCTAGAGAAGTTCACACAACAATAATTGGCTTGAAAAATGCTTCCTGCGAAAATTCACTCATAAAATGTTTCTACAAACATCAAACTCGGACGAGATCACCAACCGGTCACCCAACCAGTGGGTGACTGTTTTCGACATGGCTTACCCTCACAGTATTTTTATCCGGCATCAGGTGTTTACTTCCACATTGTCAATACGTGTAAAAGTATGGGATCGATGAGAAAAATTTCAAAAATTTGTTTTCGCTTAAACGTCTTAAAAAGTGACAAAACGTATAAAAAACTTGATTTGGAAACGAAATTTCTTTCTGTCCTTCGGTCTGTCAGTATTTTGGTCTGTCGGTCTGTCGGCCTGTATGTCAATTCGGATGCTTTTGGGTAAAATCGCTCCAGAGGGGAGGGGATGAATGGGGGATGAGTTGGTAAAAATGAAATTTTTTCGTTAAAACTCGAGTATATAACGTTTTAGGGTTTGTTTATTAGAAAACTTTCAATTTCATCAAACATCTTGTATTCTGTGCTGAAATTAAATTAAGAGTTGAATTTGTGGGGGTGGATATCGGTGACAGAACTTTCGAATTTTTTTTTTTTATAAAACGGCGTAAATAGTCTAAAAACTCATAGAAAACTTTATTTTGGAATGAATTTTTAAATCTGTAGGTCTGTCGGTCGGTGAGTCTGTCGGCATGTACGTCTGTCTGTTAGATGTTAGTAGGCAGTTTCAGTGGTTTATGGGTACAGGAGTATTGTGGTCAAGTCATGGACCCTAAAATCATTTCATGAGAATGTCTTTCAGAGGAAAGTAGATTATCACAATTATGAAAAAGTTATGATTCACTTTGCAGCACTATTTTAGTGTGATGTAGCGAAGTTCGTCAATCAGACAAATCTCTTTTTTACTGTTAATTTTTGCAACAAGTTTTAAAGCCATAGCATTTTTGAATAGAGAATAAACAGATCTTTCAAATGAGGTATCACAAGCCCCTCCTTTCTATTTAAAAATTTGGGGATTGCAACAGTCACTCGAGGGGTTTTGAATGTAGGGGTAAAGTTTTCACGTTGCAGGATGTCACTTTGCAATCTAAAGTTGACGGATTCGGGATTTTTCTATAAATATGAACACTAATTGAGATACTGGATTTATACAATTTGGTTGTTCCACACTGTACACATATTATATTTTTTATTTACTCCTTTAAAATTGAACTAATAAAAGTCAGAAAAACATTATCAAAATTCGTCACTATAAAGCCACTTGCTGCGTCTAGACTTTTAGTGAATTTTCATTAAGAAAATTCACTAATAGAGCAGAGGTATCGATGGTGAGACTTTCGAAAAATTTCTTCAAATGAACACGAATTAGGGCCTCTGGAACCCATTTCCATGGTCAGTTTATATGTTTATATATACAGGGTGTTTAAAAAAGACGGGGCAATATTTAAGGGGTTGATTTCCCAGGTAATTTTATGAAAAAAGTTTCCATAAACATAGGTGCTAAAATGCATTGTTTTCAAGATACAAGGTGTTAACTTTTTTTGTAAAATAACGATTTTTTAAAACTAATTCAAATATCCCCTCACCGATTGTTTGAAATTTGACAGCGTTGTTTGTAGTAATAATAGGCTGATTTGACCCTAATTAGATAAAGATTGTTCGGTCCATTGGCATTAGGGGGTACGCCTCAACAAAAATTATTGTTCGTGTTTGTGATTTTCTGTATGAAAATGGATATGCCATAAAAAGGTTTTTATTTTTTATCGTGTAAACTATTCAAGATACGGAGAAATTTCAAGAGACAAAAAACTTGTAGTTTTAGTTTCGTTATCTCAAAATATTATACAAATCATATTGCAGTCAGTGGCGTACATTTTTATGTCACTAAATTTTGTTGAGCTGTTGATATATATATATATATATATATATATATATATATATATATATATATATATATATATCCAACCGATAACTCAAAAAATACTTGACTGATTTGGACCAAATTTAGGAATTGCCCTTATTTTGCTAATGTCTTGGACGAGTTCGTTCACCAAATCTTACCGGCCAATTTTTCTTATTAAAAATTAAAAAATATTTTTTATAACGCAATATCTCTCAAATTGTCAAAGTGATTGAAACGAATATTTACAACGTAAAAGAACATAGGCAGACATGGTTGTGTACCAATTTTCAAGTCGTTTGATCAAAGGAAAATAAATTTATTCGAAATTAATAATAAAATAATCCTCGACATCTCTTCAGATACTGTAATGCAATATCTACAATGCTGGACAAAGACAGATGACCTTATATGTATTGCTATGCTATTCAAATAAGTCGTAGATGAAAATCTAAACAATGGAGGTTGTCGCAGGATCTCAACCGGGACAGCATTGTGAGAGAGATACGACAGGGACGCCCTCTCGGTGCTGAGCCAGGTAGTATTTCTCGTTTACACAGTCTAGTTTACACAAAATATAATAGTTAGAACTGTACAATCAACTAAGAATTCTGTAGTGTCAGCCTTGGACCATTTATTTCTTAATACCAGGACAAAGGTTCAAAAACCGTTAATTTTAGCATGCGAATGTATAGGTACTATAAATAAACTCAAAGTTTGGACGCAGCAAGTGCGTTATGGTAGTGAATTTTCATTTAAATGTTTTTAATAGGAAATATGTGTGTTTGTTAAGAAAGCAGGCAATAAATTTGGTTACCAGTATAACCTATATAGTAAAAACAATGTACCATGCTTTATCAAACTAACTTTATTGTTTGAAAATGTACAAAAATTTCCGAAACTAAACTTAAAGTGTTCCCAAAAAAACTCGTTACTTGGTCAACCTTATAGGTTAATAGCAAATTGAACTATTCAAATAGGAAGCATTTGATAAAAATTCGCTACCATAACGCACTTTCTGTGTCCAGAATATCTTTTCTTACAAACGTGCATTATATTTTGATGGAAAATGCAAAAATACAATAACATAAGGCGTGTTTGATTAAAAAAAAGAAAATTTGTATCACCAACGACTTATAGGCCAGCCTGTGATTGTAGAAATATTTTTTAAGATCTAGCTTAAGATACCCTATAATTAATGTATAAAATTTTTTTCATATCTTGTATAATAACGGATATATTGTGCTTTATTGATTTTTTACGAAAATTCGACAAAAATTATATACCATTAAACGATAAACTCTATAGCTAAGGCTACTGCCAAGAAACATCAGAGAAAGGGTCTATTTGAAATGAATTTTCTGTAAATATTTTAGTGAAATGATGGACAGTGACGGTTGAAACTAAGACTTAAGGGTTTGTAAAACATTCCCCTTGAAACATTTTCTTTCCATAGCCCGTATTAGATTCAAGTTCTTTGCCTAAATGTTGCCAATTTTGACGTTTTAAATCGCAACTTTGACGTTTTGAGGAAAACCCCAATTTATTTTTCTTTAAATTCCTATAACTTTTTTTATCTTGTGACCTACACAGCTAAATTTTGGTACGTAACTTACGTATAATGGTGTAAACTCGCGTACCAAATTTAGTTGCCCTTACTTTGTTAATTCCGGAGATATAATTTTTTTTCGAAATAAAACACAACATTTTTGGGAAAACCTAAGCCGATTTTCCTGGCTAACGAACTTATCCAAGCCACCTGCAAAAGGAATGTATCCACCAAACTTAATCAAAATCGGCCCATTATTGAGTTATCGGTGTGATACATACATACATATATACAGGGTCGCTGATAAGTCTGGAAACGGTCGATTATCCGGGAAAATATACAAGGTGTCGAAAAAAGTTTTATACAAAAGTTTTTGGGTTCTTCAATGTCTACTAGGCGGTGATAATTTTATTTATACAGGGTTGGTCATACAGGCGTGAGTTTGGATAGTGCCCTTTTGGCACTTCAAAACAAAAAAAACTTTATTTCGGAATTACAACAAGTTTAATTATAATTTTAAAACAAAGGAGAAATACACGATGTTTAATGTTGAAACACTCGTAATAAATTCTAACATAATATTGTCTCTTACTTGTATATATAAAGTCAAATATGCTTAGCTAACATTATAAAATAAAACAACTTAAACTAAATAATTATGATGAGTATGATTATTCAGCGGTTTCAGTACTTCCGCGTTGAACGACTGCTTCGATCCTATTACTCTACTGACACGAGATATCAGTATAGCATTATACAGGGTGCTGTAACTCCTCCCTTGCCAGATGAGATTTAGGGTACCTAAATCTTGAAATTGATGTCCTCCAGGGGAACTTCGTGGGTCTTCTTAAGTTCGTTGACGATTTCGGACTGGACGGCGAAACTGGTTATTCTGTCTTTAAATTTCCAAAAACAGAAACATGCTACTGTTAATAAAAGAACACAAACAGTTAAAGTAAAAACACTAATCGAAGTATGAATTATAGGAACACTTATTGTTTGTAGTAACTCCTTCTGATGCTGTAGTTGGGATTTCACTAAATTCAATTCATCTAAATTTATAGATTCTAGATGTAAAGGCACAATGTTAAGTTTTGAGTTCATGGACAGTTCACTAAATTTGAGTTCGGGTAACGGTACATAGAAAAGTTTTTTAATTTCAGATTGATGAGAACTTACTGTTTGTCCTTTGATTTTTACCTCACAGCCTTCTTCTATTTTTACCAGATAACTACCATCTATGGCCATGATTTTACGGTCATCGCTGCATCTGTAGTTGACTATATTTTCTACTGGAGAGATGATAATCCATTTACTTTCGCTGATCTTCTGAATCTTCACATCTTCTATTAACATTTGGTGATGCTCACAATTGTTATACTGGGTGGAGAACTTTATTAATTGTATTTCACAAGGGCTGTTTGGACTGATGTGATTCATTGTTTGAGCTTGACACAGGAATTCAGTTGGTCGGACCTCTCGACATGGTGCATCATGGAGTTTGTAATTTTCATCATTCAAGGAAAGGTATTTTGAATGGGGAATTAATGTTAGGAATGTGTGGGTCAAACTATTACGGATGGGAAAGGCATATAAATGATAGTAATCGTAATATGCTGACTCAACCAAAGGTACATCTAAAATGAATGTTAACTGAGTGGTTTTGTAATAGCTTTTAATAGTAATTATTTCTTCATAAAGGGCCATATTATCTATATTTACCTTATATGGCAAATTTACTTTATGTCTTTGAATTTTATTAAGCTCTATCAATAAATCATCTGTTTCTAAAATAGAGGGATGCATTGTCTTTAATTTAGCAAACGTTATTGCATTAACTAAAGTCTCCAAAATATTTTTAATTCCCGTTATTTCGGTAATTAACTGAACAAAGAGCATTTGAGCTATGATTACTATGTCCATGTAATCCTGTCTTAAGTCTTCAGCTTCAAAATTTTTCGTTAGAAATTCAATACGGTCTGCTATCTTTTTTTGATTGTTAGTCAAAATGTAAACTGTTTGATTAAATTTGGTAATAGCGGTTTCTGTTAGTGACATTTGATTTTTTTGAATTATTTCTAATTTATTTTGGTTACTAGTTAGCTCTAAAATTGTTGAGTCATAACGTTTAGCATCATTATCATCTAAATTTCCTGTGATTGACTTAATTACTGTTCCGAGTCCGTTTATTAAACCTCTCTTTTTTCGATTTAAACTTGATGGTATAATTTGTTTGAAAATTTTGTTAGTTTCACTTATTTCATGGAATAACACATTTTGAGAGTTTCGTAGTTCTTCATAATAGGATTCATTATAAGGGGAGTTTTGTATAGAGATGTTCAGGTGATAGGATGTGTTTTGTAAAAAGTTAAAGTCTTGTAAAAGTGGTTGTAGTTCAATCGTTCTAATCAATGTCCATTTATCGATTGCGTTTTGCATAGTTCCTATTTTTAGGGGTAGCAGTCCAGGGTTGTCATTCAGTCTGTTAAACTCTACCTGTCCAAGGACATGGGTGAGGAAGAGGATTGACCTGAAACATTAGGTCGTTTTAGATTTCGTAGGTGTCGTTTAGCTATTTGTTTATTTTTTCTAATTAATGCAACATTTTTATCTGTAACTTTTATCAATTCAAATGGACCTTCGAATTTTGGATTATTTTTATTTCGTTTATATACTTTAGTATATACATGCGTTTCCTTATCAAATAAAGCGGTATCATCTTTGGAATTTCTGCCGGACACAACTCTTAATTTATTTTTTTCTAAATTCTCTTTAATTTTTTCGTACATTAAATTTAGTTTATTTTTATGTTGTAATAGGTACTCTTGCAAGAGTTTTTGTTGATCGTTTATATCATACACATCTTTACTAGAAGTATGACCTAAGACAATATCAAACGGGGTAAAATTTGTGGCTGAATGAATGCTATGATTGTATGCCATAATAGCATAACACATAATTTTTGTTATCGGGTCTTTTGGATAAATTTGACGTAATATGCGTATGTGTTCTAATAAAGTTGAATGCAAGCGTTCTATGAGACCGTTAGAATTTGGATTTCTGGGGGTGGTGAAATGAACTTTTATCTTGTGCAAATTAAATAATTGTTTAACAGTTTCTGAGCATAGCTCTGAACCATTGTCACTTACTATTTGCTCGGGTGTTCCGTAGTAAGAAAAATACTGAATTAAAGCATTACAGGTTTCTATCGGATTTTTACTACTAATAGCTACTGCTTGTCCTAATTTGGAAAATGAATCAATTAAAGTTAAATAAATTTGATTTTCAATTATAAATGTATCTACATGTAAAATTTGGAAAGGTCTACTTGGAGTTTCTGTAAGCATTAAAGGTATATTAGGTGGGTTACGGTCATATTTTGCTCTTTTACATATTTCACAATTATTTATAAATTCAGTAACTTTTTCTTTCATGTGTAAAAAATAATATTTATTAGCTATTTCTTTAAGTGTCTCATTAATACCACGATGATTAGTTTTAGAGGTGTGATAACTTTGTATTACTTCTAGAATATCAGCTGTGTCGGCCAAAGGAATTCTACGTTTCGGACAGCTTATTATTTCAGGGCCATTATCATTAAATAGTTCAGTGTAAATATTACTAAAGTCCTTATATAATTGATCGGTTTCAAAATTAAAATAATAACGTTTATTTGAAACGGTATAATCTCGTAAAAATTTAACAATATGGTCTCTATTATTTTGTCGAGGAATTTGCACTAAGTATTTAGTTTGATTATAAATTTTTACCTGTTTTACTGGTCTAGGGTTATAATTTACTGGGGAAATATAATATTGATTCGGTTGTTTTTCAATGGGATTTTCAGATATTTGTATACTTTTTTGCGGTTCAACATTTACTTGGGAATGATCACTTTCGTCCGAGTTTTCAGTTGGTATTTGTGCGAGTAAATTGCGTCTTAGTTCACTTAAAGGGATATCTTCTGAATTTGGACTATTAGGAATTTCGATTGGGATAAAAGGCATTTCCGGTGGAGTCATAGGTGGTATATATTCATTTGTCGGCTGTGGTAATATCATACTTAAAGGAGGTGTATTTAGTTCACGGTCAAAGTCCTGTAAACGTCTCTCATTACTGTCTACATTATTAAACGTAGATGAAATCTCATCATCTAGAGCATTTACCTGTATGCGAGATAATGCGTCAGCGTTTGTATTATATTTTCCTTTTTTATATATAATTTCATAGTCGTACTCTTCCAATTTTAGTCTCCACCTAGTTAATTTTGAATTTGGTTCTTTTAATTTCATTAACCAAACTAATGGTCTATGATCGGTGTAAATGTAAAATTTACGTCCGTATAAATATGGCCTAAAATATTTAGTCGCCCAAACTATAGCTAAAAGCTCTTTTTCTATAGTCGAATATTTTTGTTCACTATTATTTAGGGTGCGAGATGCATAACTTATTGGTTTATCACTACCTAAAGGTCCTTGCGATAACACTGCCCCTAAAGCTACATTTGAAGCGTCTGTCGTTAAAATAAAAGGTTTTGTAAAGTCGGGATATTGTAAAATAGGGTCATTCATCAAAATGTTTTTACAAGTTTCAAAAGACTCAAGGAAATCTTTGTCATGATTTATATTGGCATTTTTCTTAAGGCATTTAGTTAGTGGTTTAGTCAATTTTCCAAAATCGCGTATAAATTTTCGATAATACCCTACAAGACCTAAAAAGCCTTTGATTTCTTTACGGGTCTTGGGAAGTGGATACTGTTTTATGGCCTTAATCTTATCTGGATTAGGTTTCACCCCCCGATCTGTGATTATATGCCCAAGATACATTACTTCCTTCTTTAGAAATTCGCTTTTATCGAGCTGAATTTTTAGGTTGGCCTGTCTTAATCTTTCAAATACGTCTTTTAGTCTTTCAATATGTTCCTGAAGGGAAGTTGAAAATACTATGATGTCATCTAGATAGGAAAAACATTTTTCGTTTTGTATACCCCTCAGAATATTTTGCATTAGGCGCTCAAAACAGGGTGGCCCATTGATTACTCCAAAAGGTAAGCGCATGTACTCAAAATGGCCGACCTGAGTGGAGAAGGCAGTTTTTTCAATATCTTCTGGTGCCATTTCAATTTGATGGTAACCAGAAGCTAAGTCAAGAGTGGTGTAATATTGGCTTCGTCCAAGTTTGTCTAAGATGTCGGAAATATTAGGAAGAGGATATTTGTCCGGGATAGTTTTGGCATTTAATTTACGATAATCTATTACCATACGAAATTTCTGTTTACCACTGCTGTCCTTTTTTTTTTGGAATCACTAATACAGGGCTGGACCATGGGGAACAGGATGGTCGAATTATACCTTGTCTTAGTAAGTCGTCTACTTGTCGTTTAACTTCTTGTTGTTGAACATGGGGTAAGCGGTACGGTCTTACATAAACTGGATCTGGGTCAGATAATCTTTATTTGATGTGAAAATGTGAGAGGGACTCCTTCACAATAAAATATATCTTTATATTCCCTACATAAAGCTTCAATTGCTGTTTTTTCTTCAATATTTAAATGATCAAGTCTAAGTTTTACTAAATTTTGATTTTGAAGATATTCTAATTCTATCCCTGAGAAATCTACGTCCATGTGTTCGTCAATGTGTTCAGTGAAATTTAATTCTGTTTCCGTAATTGGGTCAAGTTTCAATGGCGAGTTTAATATTACTTGTACATGTTTATCTGTACTATTCAAGACACTCACATATGAAAAACCCTGATCTACGTTAACTAATGACTCTGGTATTTCTACTCCAGGTCGCAATGTTTTTTTCGATAAAACTCCAGTATTTGTGGAACAAGAAACTGGAATTTTAATAATTTTCTCTGTTCTTGCTTCTATTTCGATTTTAAAATTTTGATACGTTCTTTTATAAGTATTATGTTGTTCAGACGGCAAATAAAGTGGAATTACTGCTTTATCTGTAATTAATTTTCTATTTTTAAAATCTATTCTGGCTCCTAACCTTTGTAATAAGTCAGAGCCAATCAGACCATGATATTGGTTACTAATATCAAAAATGTAAAATTTATATTTTGCTTTTCCTGTGTTAAACATTAATGGTAAGGGAATTTTTGCAATTTCGTTATGTGTACTTGTCTGATGGACGGATTTGATTTGAAAATATTCATTTTCTATAAAATTTTTGTAATAAGTATAAGCTAAAGATGGGCACAATAAAGATTTCGTACTACCACTGTCCAACATGAATTTTAAATTTATACCAGGCACGATTACATAGGGTAGTTTTGGGCAATTATCTAAATTAACCTGTATTATCTGTTCTGATCTAAATTCAGGCTCGAATGAAAATTTTCTTCATGTTCGGTATAATCATTAAAATTATCTCTAGGTTCATAATAATTTTCAGGGTAAGGTTCTGAAAAGTTATCAGGTTCATAATATTCAGAATTTGTTTCATTATATTCATAATTTCCTTGACTAAAATTTGTGTCGTTGTAGTCGTTGTTTTGTATAGGTCTGTCAGATTGTACTTCGTGATGATAAAGTTCCTCACTCGTATATCGTCTGTTTTGTGTATTAGGTATGTTATTTGTCGGTCTATGATTTCTGGTCGACGTTTCCATAGGGGTAGGCTTGTAAGTCGGAACAAAATTAGGGTTGGGTCGGAAAACATTTCTATTAGAATTTCTTGCGAAATTTTGTGAAGCAGGTTGATAATGAGGTCTCTGTTGTTGAATGTTTTGTTTTCTCTCAAAAGGATTTAGTTGTGGAAAATTATTTCTTGAAAATTGTGAATTAGATGGTCTTTGATTAAATGGTTGATTACTAGAAAATGATTTATGAAAATTACCTAGATTTTGAGAAGTAAAACTATTTTGGAATGGTTTATTTTGGAAATTGTTACTATTACTGTTTTTATTAGGTGTGTTAGTATGCATATATTTCATTTGTTTTTCGCCATATTGGAAATTTTCTTCCTCTACGACTAATGCCATAGCTTGCTCCAAATGTATCGGTTTTTGTAATCTAATTGCAAGTCCTAATTGTCCGTGCAGTCCATGTAAAAAGGTCTGCAAGGCCATTTTGTCATAAATTTCATTTTTTACTAAACGAATATTGTTATCATCTATAGTTAATCTTAATTTACTTTGTAGCAAACTTCTAGCATCTTGTATTCGCATACCAAATTGATAGGGCGTTTCATTTTGATTCGGTTTAAGTAACATTAAGTCTCTAGCTAAACAATCTTCATCTCTCTGGTCTGAAAAATATTGTTGTAAGAGAAGTTTTATACGGGGCCAATTTGTGGCATCTTCTCTACTAGCGATTAAAGATTTTGCTCTTCCCTCTTGTTTATTAACTATTATTCTAAGTATCCAATTATTTCGGTTATTATTTAAATTTTGTGTATCAACAAAAGATGATAAGAAATTTTCACAAGCTCCAATAAATAATGCCAAAGTGGCTTGATCCCCGTCATAACTGGGAATTGCATTAATATGATAAGATTCAATTTTAGTTTGTGCAGCAACGTTTTGTTCAGTCATTTTAATATTTTGATTTTCTAACGTAAAATTATTTTCTAAATTTAACACTAATTTGGCTGGTTTAATAATATTTTGTCTAGAAATATTCTTAAAAATTTTATCTGAGTCAGACATACACAATTATACAATTTATGGGATAAATATATAAAGGATAATGAAAATTACTCACAATAATTTTTCCATATGCTTAATTATGAAGTCGGCAATGTTGTCCTTCTTCGCTGACGATTTTTGGTCACTTCTATCTATTCTTGACTTGGCCCTTCGAGGTTGACGATGATGTCCTTCCTTTTGTGGCTGTGTTGTTTTCTGCTAGTGGTGGCTTCTGCTGTTGAGGTTGGCGATGATGTCCTTCCTCGTTGACGATGTTTGTCACTTTAAATTTTGTAGGTTACAGGTTTTTAACGATAAAAATCGACGTGTACCTTTGCGATTCTTGTCAAAAATACACTTAAACCTATACTAACGACTGCGCCAGTTTGGATAGTGCCCTTTTGGCACTTCAAAACAAAAAAAACTTTATTTCGAAATTACAACAAGTTTAATTATAATTTTAAAACAAAGGAGAAATACACGATGTTTAATGTTGAAACACTCGTAATAAATTCTAACATAATATTGTCTCTTACTTGTATATATAAAGTCAAATATGCTTAGCTAACATTATAAAATAAAACAACTTAAACTAAATAATTATGATGACTATGATTATTCAGCGGTTTCAGTACTTCCGCGTTGAACGACTGCTTCGATCCTATTACTCTACTGACACGAGATATCAGTATAGCATTATACAGGGTGCTGTAACTCCTCCCTTGCCAGATGAGATTTAGGGTACCTAAATCTTGAAATTGATGTCCTCCAGGGGAACTTCGTGGGTCTTCTTAAGTTCGTTGACGATTTCGGACTCGACGGCGGAACTGGTTATTCTGTCTTTAAATTTCCAAAAACAGAAACATGCTACTGTTAATAAAAGAACACAAACAGTTAAAGTAAAAACACTAATCGAAGTATGAATTAAAGGAACACTTATTGTTTGTAGTAACTCCTTCTGATGCTGTAGTTGGGATTTCACTAAATTCAATTCATCTAAATTTATAGATTCTAGATGTAAAGGCACAATGTTAAGTTTTGAGTTCATGGACAGTTCACTAAATTTGAGTTCGGGTAACGGTACATAGAAAAGTTTTTCCACCTGCAAAAGGAATGTATCCACCAAACTTAATCAAAATCGGCCCATTATTGAGTTATCGGTGTGATACATACATACATATATACAGGGTCGCTGATAAGTCTGGAAACGGTCGATTATCCGGGAAAATATACAAGGTGTCGAAAAAAGTTTTATACAAAAGTTTTTGGGTTCTTCAATGTCTACTAGGCGGTGATAATTTTATTTATACAGGGTTGGTCATACAGGCGTGGCACACCAATATTAATTTTTTTTTAATGGAACACCCTATATATTATTCGATATTTCAATCCTTCTCTTAATTTTGAGCAACATTTATGAGAAGCATAATGTACCTAAACTCAATCGTTTCCGGGTAAAAAAATAAATAAAAATAAACGCTACTGTTTTTAAAATCTATTGGATGAAGAACAAAAATAAATGAAAAGTAGAATATCTCTTGAAAACAATCTGTGAGTGTGAAAAGAACCGGTTGCGATGTTTTTAACATTGTTTGGAATCCCAAGATAAGATAAGATGCCCATAAGAAACGCAGTATTATTCTTTTGTTTTAAAATGTTTCCAGGACAACGAATGTCAAACATTCATTCAGTGTCAACAGTTTTGAAACATTAGTAATTTAGTGTCAACAGTTTTTGTGCAAAATGGCAAGTTTAAGTGAAACCGAACGTATCGAAATTTTAATGATGATAGGGTACGGTGATAGAACACGAAGTTTTGCTCAGGTGGTGATTATGTTCAATGAGTTGCATCCTGAGCGGGAATCGATCTCCAAATCCACAGTTTCGAAAACTTTGCATCGTTTTCACGAAACTGGCGGTATCAAGGATAAACCTAGAACTGGAAGGCCAGTAACCGTTACAAATGAAGAAAATTTTTTGAATGTAATATTGGATGTGGTGGAAAATCCGAAAACTTCGGCACAGCAATTGGCTTTAAATCACAATATGAGTCGATATTCAATTCAAAAGATTACGAAGCGGGAAAAGTTCCGTCCATATAAAATTCATTTATTGCAAGAACTGAGTGAAGACGATTTTGATCGCAGAATCGAGTTCTGTGAACTTATTATGGAGAAGTTACGCCAAAATTTTAACTTTGCCAACCACATTTTGTTTTCCGACGAATCTACATTTTGTTTGAATGGACAAGTCAAGCGACACAACTGTAGGTACTGGTCAGACGAAAACCCACATTGGATGGAACAAATTAACACCCAAAGACCGCAAAAAGTAAATGTTTGGTGTGCTATTATTGGTGGACATATCATAGGACCTTATTTTATACACGGTAATTTGAACTCTGCTCGATATTTGACACTTTTGCAAGAATCAATTGTTCCAGACGTTATTCGATTATTTCCGAACAATAACGACCCAAATCTACCAGCGGAAGAAATATGGTTTCAGCAGGATGGGGCACCCCCTCATTTTGGAATTGAGGTACGGGAATATCTGAATCAAACCTTTCCTGGCAGATGGATAGGGCGCAGGGGAACTATTTAATGGCCAGCTAGGTCTCCCGACATGACGCCGCTTGACTTTTTTTGTGGGGTCATGTAAAAAATTTAATTTACCAAAATAGACCGCAGAATATTGAAGAGTTGCAAGCAAGGATTGTGCATGAAATTAATAACATTCCTCAAAACGCTCTTGTAAATGCAGTGCAATGTTTTGTTAAGCGAATTCATTATTGTCAGGAGGTCAATGGAGAACACTTTGAACATCTTATAAAATAGGATTTCAAACAATGTTAAAAACATCGCAACCGGTTCTTTTCACACTCACAGATTGTTTTCAAGAGATATTCTACTTTTCATTTATTTTTGTTCTTCATCCAATAGATTTTAAAAACAATAGCGTTTATTTTTATTTATTTTTTTACCCGGAAACGATTGAGTTTATGTACATCATGCTTCTGATAAATGTTGCTCAAAATTAAGAGAAGGATTGAAATATCGAATAATATATAGGGTGTTCCATTAAAAAAAAATTAATATTGGTGTGCCACGCCTGTATGACCAACCCTGTATAAATGAAATTATCACCGCCTAGTAGACATTAAAGAACCCAAAAACTTTTGTATAAAACTTTTTTCGACACCTTGTATATTTTCCCGGATAATCGACCGTTTCCAGACTTATCAGCGACCCTGTATATATATATATATATATATATATATATATATATATATATATATATATATATATATATATATATATATATATATATATATAAATTAAAAGTGACTCCGGATATGTGTTCTGCGGGGCCTAATTAGCGCTCATTTGAAGAAATTTTTTCAAAGTTCAAAAGTCGCGATCTCCTCATTAGTGGTTTTTTTAAGAAAATTAACTAAAAATGTCGGGACGCAGGAAGTTAGTTATAGTAGTGAATTTTCATTAGAATTATACACTATTAGTAAGATATATTATTAAAACTAATTCTTTAAATTTAAATGCGCCTTGGAGATCGGTTTTAGAGTCCCAGTTAGCGATTATTTGAAAAAATTTATATTTTATATGGAGCTAGAAAATTAAAATTTCATCTTAGATATATGTAATTACTGCAAGTGCTTTTAAAAAAATGTTACAAATATCATTAAAGTTACAAAAGTTTTTCAGGAACAAATAATTATTTACAAAGGGAATGTACCTGTCAAATTATAAAGATAGCAGGTATTTTTCCTTATTAATTGCTTGAATGGTTTTGTTTTAGTCAACCCATTATGTTTTTGCAAACAATAAACAACAAAAGTCTGGACGCAGCAAGTGCGTTATGGTAATGAATTTTCATAAAAATGTTTTTAATAGCAAATATGTGTGTTTTTTTAAGAAAGCATGCCTCAAATTTGGTTACGAGTATAACCAATATAGTGGAAACAGGGTGTCATGTTTAACCAAAATAACTCTGAAAATTTACAAAAATTTTCAAAAGTAAACTTAAGGTGTTTCCGAAAAAACTGGTCTCTTGGCCAACCTTATAGATTAATAGCAAATTGAGCTATTCAAATTTAAAGCATTTAAAGAGGATTCTCTACCATAACGCACTTGCTGCGTCCCGAATTTCTTTTCCTACAAACATGCATTATATTTCAATAGAAATGCAAAAATGCAATAACATAAGGCGTGTTCGATTAAAAAAAAAAGAATTTGTATCACCAACGACTTATGGGCCAGCCTGTGATTGTAGAAATATTTTTTAAGATGTAACTCCTATAATTAATGTATGCAATTTTTTTCGTATCTTGTATAATAACGGATATATTGAGCTTTCTTGATTTTTTAAGAAAATTCGATAAAAATTATATATCATTAAACGATAAATTCTATAACTAAGACTACTGCCTAGTATCAGAGAAAGGGTCTATTTGAAATGAATTTTCTGGAAACATTTTATTAAAATGAAGGACAATGACGGTTGAAACTAAGACTTCAGGCTTTGTAAAACATTTTTCTTGAGACTTTTTTTTTTGAAAAACTTTAATGAAATTTGTAACATATTTTTTTATTTAAAGACACTTGCAGTACGTACATATTATATCTAAGACTAATTTTTAATTTTTTAGCTCCAGATGAAATATAAATTCTTTCCAATAATCGTTAACTGGGACTCTAAAACCAATATCCAAGGTCAATTTAAATTTAAAGAATTAATTTTAATAGTATATCTTACTAATAGTGTTCAATTCTTATGGAATTTCACTTCTATAACGCTTTTGGCGCGTCCCGAACTTTTTTTATTAGGTATTTCATGGCATAAGCCCAGATTACAAAAACTCTTTTTTGTAAATTAAGTCGAATTCTCGTTGAAAACCGACCAACGACGACCCACAGTCTCATAGGAATCGAACCCATAGTCTCGATTCACAGGAGGACGCTTCAGCAGCCTACTCCACGAGGTCTCCAGTATTCGCTTACGCAGAAAGCAACGACGAACTAGTTTGCTTATTAAGAAGACGCTCTACCTAATTTTGGATAAATATTTTTTATTATATTGGTTTCCCTACAGATTTTTCAGTAATTAAGTACCACAATCGCCGCCTATGTTTACCAACTCCCAACTTTTATCTCTTGTTCTAAAATAATTACCGTTCATCACTATCGATGCTAATTGGATGATTACTCTTGCTCTCCCGCCAACATTCACTTGTTTTTTATTTGTGTAATTTGCCAACGGCGTTAAGGAACTCAGTTGTTCGCTCTGGAAAATAAGTCGGCACAATAATAAAAATGAAACCTCTTAAATTACGCAGCCTATTAAGGTTTCTCTTCTTCAAGTTTTGTTGTTGATGTTAGTACACGAATCGATATTATTTCCATTCTGTTTGGCGATGATGGGGAGGGAAAAAACGGGAGCTATGTGGCGCAATATCGAAAGAAAGCTGTATAGGCGACAACGATATAGCATGTTGCTAACCAACATTACTTTTAAGAGGTTTGCCACCATAAAAGTCGGGTAATAGAAGTTTTGATGGCATTAGGGATATAGGTATATACTGAATTGAATAAAAATCTTTACACTTGGTAATAAGCCAGCCATCTATTTTATATAGAACTGGTGCTTTAGTTGCACAACGAATAAAACTCCGTTTAAAAGTAATCATTAGTAAAGTAATTGCTTAACGATAAGTTAATTCATTTCAGAGAGAGCAATACATTATCAATTTCTTAGTTTCAGATTTTGAGAAATTGTCAACTAGTAACGAATGGAATAATATATTAATTATATATAGCTCTAATTTTGAAGTAATTTATTATTTAAAAGGCTAACACATTGAATTTGTGTACCCACAAAACATATTGTCTGGATCAATTCGCTAAAGTAATGCCAAGAAAAGTCTGGACGCAGCAAGTGCGTTAGAGAATTTTCATAAACATCTTTCAAATACGAAAAAAAGTAAAAAAACTCTAGACGCAGCAAGTACGTTATGGTAGTGAATTTTCATAAGAATTGTACACTATTAGTAAGATATATTATTAAAACTAATTCTTTAAATTTAAATGGACCTTGGAGATCGGTTTTAGAGTACCAGTTAGCGATTATTTGAAAAAATTTATATTTTATATGGAGCAGCTAAATTAAAATTTGGTCTTGCAAGTACTTTAGCTAGTTGCGGCCGAATCTTGAAAAGTAATGAGTATCACCCATACAAAATTAATTTGGTACAGGAACTTAATGAAGACGATCTTGATCGCCGCATGCAGTTCCGTAAAGAAATGAGCGATCGTGCCAGAAGGAATCGAACCTTCTTGTACTCAATCTGTTTTTTCGATAAATGTACGTTCGAAGGGGATGGCCAAGACAACCGCCATATTTGCCGATACTGGACAGATGACAGTTCAAGAATTTTTCATGAAAGTCATACGCAGCATTCTGGAAAATTGGATGTTTGGGCGAGCATACTGGGTGACCTTTTTCCCTACCAGGAAATCTGGATGGAAACATGTATCCCGACGATGGTAGAAGGTTTCATCAGGATGGTACTCCACCACATACCGCAGCTGTGCGTAATTTTCTTAATCCAAACTTTTCAAGTCACTGAATAGGACGCAGAGGTTCAATTTAGTGGACTTCCATTTAGCCATATTTAACACCCTTATGTCCAGTTTCACAAACCACGATTAAACATTTAACAGCCTTGTAGTTAATCAAGGCTCAATACAACCAATCACAGGTTCAAAATATTTGGTTGCGATTGCAAAACCTGAATCATTTTTTTTTTTTTTTTTGTTCCCTCAGGGCTCGTCCGCGGCCAACCTGAATCATAGTCTGTGATTGGTCATCTGAAGCCTTGATTAAATACCGTCCGTTAAATATTTAATCGAGCTCTGTGAAACTGGGCATAAGACTTTTTTCACTGGGGACACTTGAAGTCGAAAATTTATGCAACACGACCAGACTAACTTGAGGACCTTCGTCGGCGAATTGTTGGAGCATGCAGTCAGATAACGCCCGAAAGGCTTCGAAATGTTCGTTCGGAAGTGGAGCAAAGATTTTTTTGTTGTATGGATGTGGAGGGAGAACAATTTGAACATTTAATTAAATAACATTATTTTTCAAAGTCGAAGTGTCTCGGCTTTTTTTTTGTTAACTCCGATATTTTTGGGAGGGAAGTTTTAATTGCCACACTGTATATATATATATATATATATATATATATATATATATATATATATATATATATATATATATATGTTCATAGAACAGAAAACTATCCTAGAGGGCTATAGTATTATGTACTGTATTTTGCTAACAAAACTTTCATATCTTGATCGAGGGAAGACTAAGTTCATGCATATACTCTGCCTAAAAGATAAAAGCTACTAGATACTTAAAATAAATGTTCAAATCTGGGAAACCCGACATTCAAAAAGATCACGTTTTTTCAAATGGAGCTCGCTGTATATTTTTATATCATGTTAAAGATATTCAAAAGCCTCACTATTTTCTTAAGTATTTCATATATCTACATTTTATTGTTTTTTAGTTGGTTGACGTTAATTTGCAGTATGTACTAAAAAGTGAAGAGGTAACCCTGGGAATCGAATCAAGTACCCTTCGGTTCAGAGGCACATGTTATTACCACTGAACCACCGAGGCTCAAACTGTTAATATAAGTTATAACTATTGTTCCAATTAATTATCTATTTAAGTTGTTAAAAAGTATTGTACGTTTTATATTTATAGCTTACTCCTAAAATGAATTAATTTATATGGATGACGAGTTAGGAGACGCCCAAAAAAATGTCGTTTTGCCCAAAGTATATATAGAATGGATTATCTTGACTGAAGCCCACCCACTCGTCTCACTTTTGACAATTGTTTGGAGAGATTTGATTCCACTGGAAGTGTTAACTATGCAAAACGCAAAATGGTAAATAGAAATGTCACTTGTCAAGAAAATAAATTTGAGATATAGCTAACAAAAACGAAGTTTCGTATAACGAAAACGTTCATGATCATGATAGGGAATTTTCAAATGATTATGATACACCACACTTTAGCCATTTAATCGGTAATACTAATGAGGGAAATGTCGATAAAACAGAAGCCTCATACTATCAGCCTATCGAGCAAAATCATCTTGATAATAAAAATTTTCTAATGACCGAGAAAGAAAACGACAAACGACCAAACGTAATATATCTTTATAAAGTTAATATAAACCTGCCTCATATTTTTATAAGGGAAGTAAATACTAAATTTCTAATTGATACCGGGTGTTCTAGGAGTTTAATAAATCTTAGTTTAGCAGCAAGATTTTATAAAAATTATATCAAATGTGTAGTTTTTAATATCCCGACAGCTCATGGCACCACTTTTCATGACAAAACAGCATATATTCCTATGTTTAAAATTTTTAACATAAATGGTTTTCACAAATTTTATTTATTTAATTTCTGGGATAAATACGATGGATTAATAGGTGCTGACTTATTAAGGCATTTAAATGCTAACATCAGTTTAAAAATGCAATTAATTACTATACCTTGTGCTACCCATGATATAATGACTTAGAAGACATATGATATTGCGCATATGCCCCGTCCCCTCCTATGACGTCACGCGGTGAGTAACGTTATAGAAGTCCAACTACACACTTCTTAAAACAAAGTCATTCGCAATCAAAAAGTTTCTATACGTCAGTTTAATGCGGTTGAAGTTACTTCTATATTGTCTTTTTTATGTAATATAGATCGCAGCACTAAATTTAATCTTTTTCATTTTTATTACTTTCAACTGTATGCACTTAAATATTAGTAAAATACGTAATTTGTTAAAAGGTTGTGATGGAACATCAAACCCCACTGCACAACAGTATATTCTTGTTGCACTGGACTTACCACTTGACACCATGCGCGTGACATGTCTTAAAAATAGGTAGTCTGAATATCATATCTCTCGTTATTTGTATCATGGTGCTACCATCCCTATACGGTATAACCCAGAAGAAACAGTCCACACTAATCTGGTTAATATATAATAATAATAATTATATATATATATATATATATATATATATATATATATATATATATATATATATATATATAATATACAACATGAAATAGGGATTCCAGCACGTACACATCAGGTAGTTACATAGTTTCTGTGACACAGAAAGAAGGTATACGAAGGACGAACGAAAACTGTTTTGTCCGAAAACGCTTATTTTTTACTCGTAGATAAATATCAAAATAAAATAAAAGTATCAAATCCTTACTTAGAAAAAATCTTTGAATTCAAAACTTTATTTACAGCGGCCTCTCTCAGTATCCTCTTAAAAAGTTTTCATTTATTAATAGCTGCATGAAAGAAGTTAGGAATTGGCGATTTGTTGGATTGCATTCTTTCAGTATACGAAAATACTGTTATAGGTGATAAATTATCGGTTTTAATTAATCCACATTTTTTAGCGAATTTTCATATTTTTAAATTATTACGCTTCTCAGTCTAAATCTCCGCAAGCGAATTATGTCTGCCCTTGCTAGACAATACCCGTATGTTAGATTGTCTTGCATTATTTTTGTTGGGATGCTGAGGATTCACAGCTCACTTAAATAATTGAGATATATTCATCTTGGATTGATCCCGATAGGGACTCTAACGATTCACAGCCTATCTAGGTCACTCCAAGTGTCACGCTCCTTTCCAATTGGCCCTGTACACTTCGTCTGGCTCCCGGCTTTCCGCCACATACAAAATAAGCTCTTGTATTATTTTAGTGAGAACGCTGAGGATTCACAGCTCGCTAAAATAATCAACATGTTTGTGTCCAGGTTTGGCCCTAGCGGAGATGCTGAGGATTCACAGTCCGCATAGGCCTCCCGGGAACTGTCATCCCGTCTCTTCACTCTGCACTTTTTCGTCTCCGCTGTCCCCTGCTTTGACTGAGAAGTTATGGCTAGTATTTTGATGTTGTCTATCGCTGTGTTGCCCACCTGCCGTATCCTCGCTTGAGTAAAACATCGCTCGTGTCGTATATACCAGAACGAATGCGTACGCTTCATCACGAACTAATCCTTACCGCTTTAGCGAGAACTACGTTCCGATTGATGTTAGTACCTGCATATTTTATTTGTAAATAGTTTGTAAATATTGTTATATATATATATATATATATATATATATATATATATATATATATATATATATATATATATATATATATATATATATATAGTAATATATATAGTTTCTAATCTAAAATATAGGGTTGGGTAAATAAAAGACCTCAATTAAATTTAATCTAACTCCTTAACCTACAAAATCTGCTACACCTTTCGATAAGCCAGAAGTGGTCGGATCACGCCGAGACAGAGATTAAAGCCCGCTCACTCGAGGGTCACTAAATTTAGCCTGTATCATCTAAAGGCTACCGCACCCTTCTCCACAGAGTTACCCAGGTACTTTGATCGTTATATCGGTCAGAGTTTAGTGAAGAGGTCGCAGACATCCCCAACAGGGAGTAAACCCTTTAAAATCTGGCGCCCGAGATCCTCCAATAGTAACGGTCAATCCGTGTCACCGAAAAACGGTCTGCAAGCCAAGGCCTCGTCAATATATATATATATATATATATATATATATATATATATATATATATATATATATATATATATATATATATATGCGTACGTAGGTATCACACGATAATTAAAAAAATCATTGGCCGATTTTGATGAAATTTGGCAGATACCTTCCTTTTGTAAGTGGCTTGAATAAGTTCGTTAGCCAAAAAAATCGTACCAGGTTTTCCGAGAAAATTTTGGGTTTAATTTGGGAAAAAAAATTATCTTCGAAAATAACACAGCTTTGGTAACCAAATTTGGTGTGTAAGTTAACGATATAAAAATTAAATTACACACCATAGCTTAGATCTTGATGTTATAAGAAAAAAAGTTATAGACATTTAACTTTTAAAAAATCGGTGCCAGATCACTTCTATGAAAATTCACTATCATACCTGTTGCGTTTAAAAAATAATAGTAATTAAAAACTTATTATTCTAAAAATGTATAGTCGTGAACGTTACAAAAATGTTTCGTCTGAAAATACATTAGTTGCTTCCCAAAATTAAAAAAAAAGATTTTTGTTGTAAGTCGAAACTTTTATTCAGCTTAGTATATGCCAGTATGCAATCGGTTGTAATGAAGGCGATTTGTTTAATCTACAACCAATCCAAGTTATTAATCGACATGCTGATTGAAAATCAATAAATGATTGGATAAGCTACTCATGTTTGATAGCTTCCGTGTTGTCTTGAATGGAAGTAATTACGACGTTAGTTCTCTTATATTAAGGAAATTTAGCAGAATCTGAGTTTACTAACTTAATATCTACAATCAACTAAATAAAACTGATCATAAATGCTTAAAACAAGTGATTCTTTAGTTTATGCGACCCGGCTTCTAAAATAACGACTAATATTGCAGATAAATAGACTGTATGTGTGTACGAAGAATTACACTGAAAAACCCAGTTCACAACAATGCATTTTTAATCAACTTCAAAAAAATGTTTCTAAAAGTCTTACCATCGACACATCTCTATTAGTGAACGTTCCTAATGAAAACCCACTAAAAGAGGAGGTTCTATGTCCGTCTGTATTTATTTTTTTACGTATATCCCGATATTTTCGTCAATTGTGGACCGATTTTAAAAAACCTTTTTTTGACCTAACAATTGTTTTACCAACAAAGTTACCTTCATCAAATGGTTAAGGACATTTAATTTACATTTCTAGAACCTCGGTGGTTCAGTGTTAAAACGTGTACCTCTGAACCGAAGGTACTGGGTTCGATCCCAGGGTTCTCCTTTTAGTTTTTCAGTGCATATGGCATTGTATTTAATCAACTTGAACGGTGCGATCTTCGGAACGGGAGTAAAGCCATCGGTCCCGTGTATATGCGATGTTGGGCACGTTAAAGATCCCTACCCTCCTTACAGAAGGGTAGGGGTTCGGCAAAAGTTCTAGGATAGTGAGGCGAAACCGTTCCCTGACGTCGGTTATTGGCTTTAGTCGCTGAAATAGACCGACGTTAAATAAACAAAACACACACACACAACTTATATTTCTCTTATATATATATATATATATATATATATATATATATATATATATATATATATATATATATATATATATATATATATATATATATATATATACAGTGTGTCCCAAACTGGATGGGAATGTATTGCTATCTCCGTTATTATTAGAGATAGGTAAAGGTAAGGTGCTTACTGGGAATTAGGCCATTGCTGACCCTGTCTGCTCATCTAAACTAACCTACCCTCCACCTTCAGCTCAATCTCAACGACGACAGTGATTTGAAAAATCATCCGCCGCCGGTGAGTCTCGAACCGTCGTCCTCCGAGTCCGTATTGGAAAGTCTGAATCGACTTTCCCGCACGGCCACGGATACGCTTTTATTATTAGAGATAGGGACACGGTTAAATTAGCAATGTTTTGTAGTATTTCATGCTCATTCCAAATATGACTCGTATTTTGCCCTAACTTATGTCGTTTTCGAGTTATTTAGGCGTTGATCTGACATGTCTAAGACTTACACATGACACTTTTTACATAGTAATATTTTTCTGCTATTCTCAACTTTGGATGGTCATTTGTTTTTGAGCTATAGGTATCAACGTTTGTTTTTATTATGGCAGCCATTCTAGATTTTTTGCTCATGTGATAGCCTGTGAAAAGAGCTTCCCAATGATGTACAACATGCTTGAGAAATCTTGTAATTGTACTGACAATTTTGAGAAAAACCGTTTTGAGTATAGTAGGCTATGAAACCCAATACCAGAAAACAAATGGCAAAAAAAGGTGTTCAAAAAGCAGTAGGACACGGAGTCTTACAATAGACGTCTACTTTTAACATAATTTTCCGCAATGATTCAAGATAAAAAATATTGTGATTTAATTTACAATACTTAATTAGGTAATAATGCTAGGTAATATTATGTGAAACAGTTTAATAATGAAACCCGGCAATAACAAATAGAAACTTAAACTCCACAAAACAATACAATTAGAAACGGAACTCAACAAATAATAAAATATAAACTTAAAAATACACTAAATAGAAAATTGTTCAATATGGCCACAGTTTTGTTCAATGCACTTTATACGCCTTTTTGAGACATGCCTGCAAACTCTGGTGATGGTGTTTCGGTTAATATGATTTATAGCTTCCGTGATTCTGTTTCGTAATTCATTGATATTTTGTGGTGGATAGAATTTATACACATCATTCTTCAGAGTACCCCAAAACTAAAAATCCATGGGTGTTATATGAGGATTTCAAGCACAGCAACGAACCGGCCTATTATTCCAAATGACACGATTATTAAAATTTAGCTACAAAAATTCTTTGACGATCCTAGCATTGTGAGCAGGACAACCGTCTTGTTGGTACCAAATTTCGTCTAAATTATCATGAACTCTTCTAATTGTTGGTTAGATATCATTTCTCAATAGATTAAGAGACTTTTCCCTAGTTAAATTATTTTTAAAAAAGAACCCACCAACAGTACCTCAAATTTTTGAAAATTAACTGTCTAATCTACAAATAAAAATAACA
Organism: Tillus elongatus; assembly: GCA_964006375.1. NCBI lineage: Eukaryota > Metazoa > Arthropoda > Insecta > Coleoptera > Cleridae > Tillus > Tillus elongatus. The sequence continues at coordinate 55,458,203 of OZ023264.1, read as the reverse complement.
GTTTTTTTACTTATAAGCCGCACCAAACATTAATACCCAATATGTCTAATCGTCTTTCTTCCTTTAGATGGGGATTTTCATTTGCCCATTAATGCCTATTATGGCTATTATATACACCACAATTTGTAAATCTGGATTCATCCGTCCATATTATTTTCAAATGAAAATTTTGATCTCGCTGACATTGTCCTTGATACCAGAATTGAATTCCCTTAGGGTAATCGTCAACATTTAAGCCTTGTACGATTGTAGGTTTGTATGGATGGTAATGACTTTGTTTTAAATCACGGTGTACCGTACTTTTTGGAACGTCAATTTGTTCACCATAAAACCGAACAGATTGCGGAGGGTTTTCGTTTCAAACCTGTAAGACAGCATTATTTCTTTCTTTATTTCTAGGCATTGGTAGTTTCTTTGCGTGGAAGCTACCGTCGTTCAATAGATTGGTCAATATCCTGCGAAATATTTTATATTTTATTTTGGTTGTCGTCTTCCTGGGTAGGTAGTTGTTTTGATATGAATTTGCAGCTGCCTCGGTATTTCGATTAGAACGAATATAAGATTCCAACATGTCAAAATATTCTTCATTACTGAACGTGTTGTTGAATAATATTTAAAATAAACAGGAAACAAACTATTTAGTACAAAATTGTGAGCAACGTGTTAAATACACCTCAAATTGTGCAGATAATTTAGAATGACAGTATTCTTAATTGTCGCGATAGTGTTATATCCATAGCAACCTTCTTCTGTTGTTTTTCAGTTGACTTACGTTTAAAAATCAAACAATTTTCAAAGGCGTCTTTGTAAATCATTAATCTGCTTTTCATTGAGTTCTGTTAGTAAATTTTCTTATTTACTAGGTTTAGGTACCTATTTAATTAAAATATGACAATTTTTTAAGATAATGTAATGTAAAATATCGTTTGTAATAACGAGCCGATTCATTGGTGTGCTGAAAGTTCCTTTTTTAGTGAATTTTCGTAGAAAAAATTCACTAATTCTCCCCATTAGACCCCCCCATTAGACTTTGGAATTTTGAAAAAATTTTTGCAAATGAGCGCGAACTAGGACCCCTAGAACCCATATCCGGGGTCAGTTTCAATTTTTATATGTTTATATATATATATATATATATATATATATATATATATATATATATATATATATATATATATATATATATATATATATATATATATATATATATATATATATATATATATATATATATATATATATATATATATATATATATATATATATATATATATATATATATATGTATCACACCGATAACTCAAAAAATAATCGGCCGATTTTGATAAAATTTGGCATGTACCTTTCTTTTGTTAATAGCTTGGATAAGTTCGTTAGTCAGGAAAATCGGACGAGGTTTTCCGGGAAAATTTTGAGTTTTCATTCGAAAAAAATTCATATCTCAAAAAGTAATAAGCCGATTTTAATAAAATTTGGCACATACCTTCCTTTTGTAAGTGGCTTTGACATGTTTGTTAGTCAGGAAAATCGGACGAGGTTTTCCGGAAAAATTTTAAGTTTTCATTAGAAAAAAATTCATATCTCAAAAAGTAATAAGCCGATTTTAATAAAATTTGGCACATACCTTACTTTTGCAAATGGCTTTGACATGTTTGTTAGTCAAGAAAATCCGACGAGGTTTTCCGGGAAAATTTTGAGTTTTCATTTGAAAAAAATTCATATCTCAAAAATTAATAAGCCGATTTTAATAAAATTTGGCATGTACCTTCCCTTTGTAAATGGCTTTGACAAGTTCGTTTTTTAGAAAAATTGGACGAGGTTTTCCGGAAAAATTTTGAGTTTTCATTTGAAAAAAATTTTTATCTTAAAAAATATAAATTCTATGATAACCAAATTTGGTAAGTAGGTTTACGATATAAAAAGTAAACTATACACCAAAATTTAGATTTCTATGTTACAAGAAAAAAAAGTTATAATAAATTAAAATATTTTGTGCCAGATCATTTCTATGAAAATTCACTACCATAACGCACTTGCTGCGTCCAGACATTTTTTAAACTTAAACCATTACGGAAAATTATGTTAAAAGTAGAAGTTGATTGTTAGACTCCATGGCCTACTGCTTTTTGAACACTTTTTTTTTGTCATTTATTTTCTGGTATTGGATTTCATAGCCTACTATCCTCAAAACGGTTTTTCTCAAAATTGTCAGTGCAATTACAAGATGTTGTACATCATTGGAAAGCTCTTTTCACAGGCATGAGCATGAGCAAAACATCCAATATGACCTCCATAATAAAAATATACGTTGATACCTGTAGCTCAAAAACAAATGACAATCCAAAGTTGAGAATAGCACAAAAAGATTATTCTGTAAAATGTGTCCTGATAATGTGCAAGTCTTAGACATGTCAGATTAACGCCTACGTAGATATTGAAGAAAAAAGAAATCGACAAATTTTATTTTTTCAAAATAACTCGAAAGCGAAAAGAGGCAGGGCAAAATACAAGTGACATTTGGAACGAGCATGAAATTCTACAAAACATCGCTAATTTAACCGTTTCCCTATCTCTAATAATAACGGAAATAGCAATACATTCCCATCCAGTTTGGGATACACTGCGTGTATATATATATATATATATATATATATATATATATATATATATATATATATATATATATATATATAGGCTGACTGATCAGTGCAGCAAGGGCTCATAACCCTCTTATACTACCGATTTGGAGGAATCCTTTTTATATGAATTGATGTGCTACCCAAATGAACACACTCCGAAAATATCTCCAAATATACAGGGTGGTTCGCCAGAGCAGAGCATGTTTCGCATCATTTTCCTTAAAAAATATATTTTGACATTTCTTGATTCATCATCAATTAACGTGTCCAATGACATTCCTCTTTCTTATTTTCGATTCGGCGTTGCCGAGTTTTATTGGTTGTATGAGTACGATGACGAATGAAGATGAAACATTTTGCAAGTACGTAGTTGACGGTTGTAATTCGAGGATACATTGGCCAAATATTATGGATAGCAAACAAGGCGTTCATTACACAATTTTCAAATTGAGGAAATTCAAATAGCATTTTTTCTTTTCTTTTAAATGGAAGCACCTGTATTTCCTCTGATAACTGAATTCGCATGTTCATTCCCAATAATTTTCATAAGTAATGTTCTATGGCTAAAATCAATATTTTCTCAATTATTCTTACTTTTTCGGTTTATACAGGTTGATTTCCATAATTGACTTCAAGGTAGGCTTAGTAACCATGGTTTTGTCGTAATGTAAAAACACCTGACAGCAGCGGTCTCTGACGTTAAATAATTGTCACCTGTGATTCAAGTGCTTTCATACCCATATGACTTTCGAAAGAAATGAACTTGTTGACATGAGAGTTGTTATTGGATCGTGAGAACAAAATTGCTTACTAACACAGCGCATGTATGCGCAAAGATACCCCAATAGAAGACAACCTTTAGTGAGCAGCTTGGAAAATCTCAAAGAGAGGTTTATTAGAACAGGAAATGTATCCTATGAAAAATATGAGAGAACGAAGCGCACAGGTCATGAATACCAGTTAAATGTTTTGCTATCGGTAGTAGCAGAACCAACTACAAATTCAAGAATAACCTCGAACAGAAAAATTATCAGGAAAAATAAGTTTCACGACTGTCGCATATCCTTTCATCAAGAATTATTATATTATACAAGGTGGCGCATTGAAAACGCAACAGACCGATTTGCGTCCAGAGAAATTAGAAAAAAACGCTGAAACACGTTAATTTTAATATTGAGGGGGACATGTTTTGACATAAAACTCAACTTTGTCACATCAACCCCTTAGGGTGGTGATTACAACCCTTATATTTTAAATAGGTAACATGGGTCGAGTGTTACATCATTTGAAAGCTCTTTCTTTTCTAAATTCAACACACTAATTTTTTTGGAAGTTTTATTAATTCGTTTAAAAAATATTCACAGTTGAAGTTGCAAGAACGTATTTCAATCATTGTGATAAGAAATGCACTGATTAGTCAATTTTTCGTTAAAAGGAACTAAAAAACAGAACCAAACGTTCAAAAATGTTCATTCAGTTAAGTAAGTGTTCAAATTGTTGACCACCAGCTTCCATACAAAAGTAGAAATTTTGTTCAAAACGAGCTCTGACATTCTGGAGCATTTGTGGGGTTATTAGACGGCATTCTTCAACAATTCGTCGTCGTAATTCTTCCAGAGACTCCGGTTTTGTTGCGTAAATTCTATTCTTTAAATGGCCCCATAGAAAGAAGTCTAAAGGAGTTAAATCCGGTGATCTAGGGGGGCACTTAATAGCACCTCTACGCCCAATACATTGTGCTGGAAACCCTCTGTTCAAAAACTCCCTAACACGTTGTGAAAAATGCGGAGAAGCTCCATATTGTTGAAACACTAATTGATTTTCTTGATAGCGATCATCGTTTTCAACAATGTCAATTAGTATAGGGTAAACGATATCTTCTAGTAACTCCAAATACGTTTCGCCACCCAAATTGCCATCAAGAAAAATTGGTCCGATTAAACGGTCTCCAAAAATGCCAGTCCAGACATTTAATTTCTGTTGAGTTTGAGTGTGGACTTCGTGAAAATTTTTTGGATTACCATCTGCCCATTAACGACAATTATGACGATTGACTGTAGCTTTAATACAAACGTACACTCGTCTGAAAAACAGACATTGAACAGAAAGTTCACGTTATCAGCTATTCGTGCAGTCATAACTTTACAAAACTCCAGCCGCCGATCTAAACCATCTTGATTCAGTTGTTGTACAAGATGAATGTTATACGGGTGAAGTTTATGATGCTTCAATATTCGCTGAATAGTTCTTCTTTTGACGTTTGAAACAGTGGCCAATTTTCTCGTGCTCAAAGTTGGGTCTGCAGTAATTTGTCGTAAAACTTCAATCTCAGTAGTCTCATTTCTAACCGGAAATTTACGTTCAGGATCCCGTTTTTTGTCGGCTACTGAACCACTTTGACACTTTACAACTAACTCCAAAATGTATTTTCTGTTAACATGTCTGTTCGGTTGTCGTTCATTAAACAAATTTGCGGTACGGTTGACACAGTCATCGTTTTTGAAAGAAAGAGTAATTATTTCAACTCTTTTTTCTACATTGTGAAATTAATTTTCGGTAGTACTATCAAGTATCAAACCGACCGATAAACTGAAATAATAAACCGCATTTCTCTCATTCCGATAAGAAATGTTCTGATAATCAATTTGTGATTTGTTGGTTTATAAACAAAAAATTGACTCTCAGCACATTTCTTATCAGAATGAGTGAAATGCGTTTTTTCTTCTTCTATTGTGAATAATTTTTAAACGAGTTGATACAACTTCCAAAAAAATTAGTGCTCTGAATTCAAAAAAGGAAGAGCTTTCAAATGATGTAACACTCGACCCATGTTGCCTATTTAAAATATAAGGGTTGTTATTACCACCCTTAAGGGGTTGATGTGACAAAGTTTAGTTTTATGTCAAAGCATGTCCCCCTCAATATTAAAATTGACTGGTTTCAGGGTTTCTTAAAAAAAATTCTCTGGACGCAAATCGGTCTGTTTCGTTTTCAATGCGCCATCCCATATATTACTGGTGGTTTCATTTGAAATAAAAGAAATATTTGAATTTTCTCAATTTGAAAATTTTATAATGGACATCATGTTTGATATGCGTAATATTTGCATAATATGCATAATATTAAAAAAAGAACGTCGTTGGAAACGTTAGATGATGGTGAATCAAAAAATGTGTAAATATATAGGACGTTAAATTTAAGAAAAATGATGCGAAACGTGTTCTGCTGTGATCAATCACTCTGTATATTTGGAAATATTTTCAGAATGTGCTCATTTGGGTATCACATCAATTCAAATAAAAAAGATCCCTCCTCAGTTTTATAAGCCATTTACGGGACTTTGACGCACTAATGAGCCACATATATATATATATATATATATATATATATATATATATATATATATATATATATATATATATATATATATATATATATAAATATATATATATATAAATATATATATATACATATATATATATATATATATATATATATATATATATATATATATATATATATATATATATATATATATAGGGTAAGTCAACAGTGAGTGATCGGTCCATAACATAAGATCCGTTCAACAAAATAATTTAACCACCTTACGAAATGATGCCTTCAGCCTCATCAACCAAAATTATTTTCCACTATACAGCACTGTCCGAAAGTGGGGAAACGCGAGATAACAATAGCCAACTCATACAATGTATATAAGAAGTACAGATCCCGATTCAACACCCAAGGTCGCTGACGAATGGGTTAATTAAAAGCAGCGCAATTAGAAGAATAGACTATTCATAAATGGGTAAACAACTAGACCTTCAATTCAGCAACCAGCCACCTGCTAGGATCACGTTCAAGACTGCAACTTAGGTGGAAACCGCCTCTCGGTCCACGCCCCACCAGAGACTATATATGGAAGTTACCAGACCACGGACGGACATTCCTACCTTGTTATTGCTTGAGTCTCTTTTAAATTGTCATAATTTATATTTATCATTTTTTATTATTATTCATAAGTATTTTATGTAACTATAATCAATAAATTCTTTTAAAAAGTCAAGTGTGTTAACAAGAAAGTTAACTGGTGCAGTCGCAACGGATAGTGCTGAAGAACCAAAAGTATATTGATTCTTTGCGTTTCAACGCTTAACAGCCAAAGAACCGATCAAGAGAGACGTCAGGAAGACAGCAGCAATAGCATCGATTCTGTAAGTTGTTTGCTTCCTTTATTTCCTATATATATATATATATATATATATATATATATATATATATATATATATATATATATATATATATATATATATATATATACTGTATTTCCTCATATATTGATAATATTATATGTCTGATAGCGATATTGATAATTTAGAACATTTGGAATATAGATTAAGAAATATTAGTATTGGCGAAATTGATATTGTAGAACAACCCGATATAAATAATTCTAATTTAAATATGGCAAATCAATTCCAAGAGTTTTACCTTAAAGCAATCCCCGAATTTAACGGACAACCTGAAAATGTAGGGAACTTCTTAAAAGCTTGTGATCTAGTAATGAACCAATTCTATGATGCAGATAATCCAAATTTATATCTTAACCATTTTCTATTAAATTATATTCAAACGAAACTAATTGCACAAGCCAGGTTAATTATTAACACTAAAATTATAAACACATGGGTAGACTTAAGACGGGCAATTGTTGAGAACTTTACAGACCAGCGAGATGAAATTAGCTTACTAGGCGAATTATTGACACTGAAACAGAGACATAACGAGGATGCCTTAGCGTTCAGTAATCGTTGCAGACACATTGAACAATTACTCATCTCTAATTTAATATCTAATGAACGTAACGAGGGAATTTTAGTATTGAAACAAAACATGTACAGACAACAAACACTGAAAGCGTTTATCGGTGGATTAAAAAACCCCCTCGGTATGGTGGTCAGATCCACTCGACCGGACAGCATAGAACAAGCTTTAAAATTTATATTTTCCGAGGAAAATTATGAATATAGGGACAGATTATTACAACGGTCAAATTTCAACAATAATAACAATAACAGGCAGGACAAACAACAAAAACCAGTTTTCCAAAGAAATACCCCAAATTTTAACAATATTCAATTTCAAAAACCCTTCCAACAACAAAATTATCGTGCACCTTTCAACTATAATCCAAACAGACCCCAAATGTCTCGCCCACAATTTCAGGGCAGCCCTTCAAATCAATTCTCAATGAGAAGACCGACGTACAACCCTAATGACAATACTAGAAGATATCCACAGGCTATGAATGTCGGCAGCAACAACACGAGACATACTAATTTCAGCCGACAACAACCCTCACAAAATAGACGAAACAATTTTCCTTCCAACAATTTTCAAAAAAGACAAAATTTCATACCAGAAGAAGTAAACTATAACGAAACGAATAATTCTTTTCCTTTCAATGAATTAGAAAGAAGACAACATTTCTTACCAGAAGAATTAAATTATGACGTAACATATAATGAACAATCACCCTCTGAATTATACGATGCACAGCATCAAAATTTTCCGATAGCAGGGAGCTCAAAAACAGAACCGTAATAGATATTAATAATTTTAACACAATATCCCAATTACCCTACGTAATAATAAAAGAACTACCCGGAAAAATACTGCTCGACTCCGGTAGTACTAAGAGCCTTTTAAACCCGTCCATAGCATATAACAACTTTTATAATAAGATTTACAATCAACCGTTTTTAATTAAAAGTGCTCATGGTTATTCCAGCCATAATAATCGAGCCAGAATAATTTTAAACTCACTAACGGACAGTGAACAAGAGTTTTGCCTATTTGAATTTAACAAAAATTTCATAGCTCTTATTGGAATTGACTTTTTGATAAAAAATCAAGCGAACATTGATTTTAAAAACCAGAGACTCAATTTAAAAAATCGAAGCATTAAGATAAACTTCCCTGATACAAGGGATCATGAAGATAAGATGGGTAGTAATAGTAGTAGCAATAACAATCGGATAAGTAGGCTCATCAAAGCAAATGATGAAATGAATCACCTTAACGTAAGTAATACAATAGACAGAAGCATTATTGCACTTGAACTCGAACTAGGAAAGCGTAATCAGCCATTAAATGATGACGATGGAAGGTTACAACAAGTAACAAATGACATAGGAAAAATGTTCACCCACAATAAAGGTAAACGGGATCAAGTTTCATTAAACACATATGAATATCGTCGAAATAAAAATGTGAGTGATACGAGGACGATACAAAAAAGTATAACGGATCAAATTCAAAATAAAGCGAATAGGATATTAAATAATTCTTCCCATCACCAGAATTATAATAGGAATTATACGGGGAGTGTACAAAAAAATATTACAGATAACATTAGGTTAGATGTCTTGCACAAGCCTCGACAAGAAGCGAGCAATGCAGACAGTATAATGAAATATGTATATTCAATGTGTAAAGAACACACTAAAATCGACCAACCCGTTAAAATCGAAGAGTTTATCCCAAATACAAAAGCACCTTGTTACAGGGCGGTTATTCCGAACAAAATAAAATATACAGGCACCACGCAAAATGATAAGTTAAGTAATAATTTGATTCAGGTAGAGGACTACCATCGGCAAATCGGTACGGAACCAATTTCAGAAATAATAAAATCAGAAATCAGTAACGAAAGGAAATTCTCACACAATAAGGTTTACAAGTCGGGAGTAAATCCCGAAAATATGGAAACTCAATCAAAATTAAATAATATAAATAAACCAGAGAAAATCATGAAGATAAACGACAATGAAATTAACGACGCAATAGTTTTATTTCACGAAAGTAAAATAAATCACAGAAATGCTAAAGAAACATATTTAAAGATGAAAACTAAATTTAATTTTCCAAAAATGAAACAAAAAATAAAAGCTTTTATTAGAGCTTGCCAATATTGCAACAACGAAAAAAATAATTCGTTCCAACTAAATAGATTAAACAAACAGTCCGATTATATCACCTAGCTAAGTCGAACCTAGATATTCGGATAATCGACAAACGAGACATGACGTAAGAAACTGACTAATAAATCCATAATACTAAACGACAAAACTGACGAACAGAGGATCACCAATTTACGTAATCTTCACCTTGCAGGTTCATTCTCTTCACCAGAGTTAAACCACAATTAGAAGACCTAGCAGACAATCCAGGCATACTGCCACGCAAACTGGGACAAGCCTTTTCAGAAAACGATAAATGGAGAATGATTCATATACATGACCTAAGACAACTATACGACGACTTTAACAGACTAAAAACTTACTTTGACAACATAATAAGCGTAATGAATGCAGAATACAAATTAGAATACAAAAATTTTATTTTAACAATCAATTTCACCATCAGCAATATTGATGACACATTTTATCGAATATTTCCAAGAACGATTAGGAACAAAAGAGGTATAATAAACGGACTAGGATCGATATTCAAATCAATAACTGGGAACTTAGATGTAGATGACGGCGACAGAATATATAAAGCTCTTGAAATTTTGAGGAAAGATCAAAATCAAGTACATCAACTTTTTAGTTCACAGACATCCCTAATGATAGATGCTATAACAGAGTTCAATAAAACAATAGACAACCTGAACCATAACCAAGAAGCCATAGTAGCGAGAATAAACGATTTGGAATATACAATAGATAGTCTAAAAAGTGACCAACTAACAAATTTTCATAGAGTAAAACATTTGGAATTACTCACTCAAATCAGTTATTTGTTAAATAATGTACTAAACATGATATTAACAACAGAAAATGCAATTACTTTTTCAAAATTGAACACGTATCATACGTCAATACTGAAACCGAAATTTATATCAAAAGAATTAGAAAATATTGAAAACCATATCTCAAAATCAAGATTAATAACAAAATCCGACATTTCACTTTACGAAAAAATATTTAACATAAAAACCGTTCAAATTGATTTTAAAATTATATTCCAAATAGATATACCCTTAGTAGACAAATCAGATTATATTTATTATCAATTGTATGCATTACCAGTCCCTAAAAATCCATATACCTTCAGAATGATTGTCCCTAGAACCAAGTACCTAATCCTTAGCAGCAAACACTACGCTTACAGAAACGAAAAGTGTAGGAATCTTAAAGACCAGACATACTTTTGTGAAAATGACAACCCGACAGCACTTAACGAAAACAACCCATGCGAAATTAAACTGATCAACTTCCAGAAACCGATAAACAATTGCAAGCAAGAACTTGTCAAAATAACAAAAACAACAGTCTCTAAATATGGCAATACCCAATACATAATAGTGGCACCCGAAGAAACGAAAATCAAACTTAGCTGCGAAGAAAATGAAGAAACCAAAATAATCAGCGGAACAAAACTGGCGACTCTGAAACCCAAATGCCAACTTATCATCAATAACGAAAGATTTAGTTCAGTACAGATGGCATCGGAAACACAACAATCGTTCAATCTCCCAAACATCGAATTGGTAACAAATAAAGCACCCATATTCCCAGACAAATTACCAGAACTAAAATTAGAAAATGTCCAACTGCACGACTTGAACAATATCAAATCCCAGTTACAATCCATCAATGGCAAAATTCCAGGAACCATCGATTTGCCCATATACCACCCTAGTGTATGGACAATTATACTATACCTTGTGATAATAATAACCATAATCACAATAACTTCAAGATACTTCTGGCAGAAATCAAAAACGAAAACTGCTGACTCCAAACCAATTACTGGATTCCCGATGACTACTCGGAACGAACCATAGGCTTCGTTCTCTAAAGGATGGAGGAGATAACAATAGCCAACTCATACAATGTATATAAGAAGTGCAGATCCCGATTCAACACCCAAGGTCGCTGACGAATGGGTTAATTAAAAGCAGCGCAATTAGAAGAATAGACTATTCATAAATGGGTAAACAACTAGACCTTCAATTCAGCAACCAGCCACCTGCTAGGATCACCTTCAAGACTGCAACTTAGGTGGAAACCGCCTCTCGGTCCACGCCCCACCAGAGACTATATATGGAAGTTACCAGACCACGGACGGACATTCCTACCTTGTTATTGCTTGAGTCTCTTTTAAATTGTCATAATTTATATTTATCATTTTTTATTATTATTCATAAGTATTTTATGTAACTATAATCAATAAATTCTTTTAAAAAGTCAAGTGTGTTAACAAGAAAGTTAACTCGCGATACAACTTTCTTAATTTAAATAACACTATCCATTTTAAATTTTATATTCAAATAAAATTATGCAAACAAAACATTGTACTTGTCATAACCTATCTTTCATAGTTTCTGACATATGTGGTGGCTTTTTAGGTCAAAAATCAGAGTTGCAGAGGTTTATTGAAAAATTCAAATCTTCTAAACCCTTTTAGTTTTTTTTTCTTTAACGTCGGACTATTTCCGTGCCTATGGCCAGTCACCGACGCCAGAGAGCAGTTTCACCTCACTATCCTGGAAATGTTGCCGGACCCCTGTCTTTCTGTAACGAGGGTAAGGATCTTTGAACGTGCCCAACATCGCATGAACACGGGACTCACGACTTTACGTCCCCTCTGAAAGGGCGGAACTTACAGACATTCAACTCGCTCAAATACAATGATAGAACCTCGGTTGATATTAACGTTACAGTATGTACTGAAAAAGTGAAAGAAGAACCCTGGGCTCGAACCCAGGACCCTTCGGTTCAGACGCACACGTTCTTACCACTGAACCACCGAGGGTCTCTGTTAGATACATAAAACATTGATAAATGTTACCTATGGCCCACGTCCCTTTTCAGAGTATTCCAGGGAACACTCTGATGTTCCTACTATGTCAATCCAAGAAGAGGTGTAGGACTAAAAATAATGGTTTTTAAATTATCCAATTTTATTTCAGGAGTTCAGCTGGACATATTTTTCACAAATATTGTGCCATGGAAAAATTTACCCATATATCATTTTGCAATTTGCCCTGGAACGCTCTGATAAGCAATCTGTGCTATAGGTAACATTTGTTAATCCTTTACGTATCTAACAGGGAAAAACTAATTTATTTATCTCAAAGGGTTTAGGCGATATGAATTTTTATATAAATCCCTGCAACTCTATTTTTGTGACGTTATATAAGAAACATATTTGCATACTTTCTATAAACGTGTGTGCTCCATTGTTGAACACGACTTGCGAATGAGAAATCTTTTGGAAAAAATGATCCTGAAATGCTTGGACGCTGATTCACTGGATTAAGAATGTAAAAGAAAATGTGCTACCGTTTTAAAAAATATTCCTCAAAATTTTGGGTCGCTTGTTACTATGGACGAAGCATGGGTCCACCACTAAGATCTAGAAACTAACGACCAATGGAAAGAGCATTCCAGTTCTCTACGACCCTAAAATTTCCTCTCTAAAAGTAAGGTGGAAAGGTTCTTTGATAAGTTTTCTAGGAGAAAGATTAGATCATTCTGCTAATTTTCTACATTAAGGTATAACTGTCACGAAACTACACTATGGTAAGTTGCTAATTAAATTACGCGAGAATTTTGAGGAAAACCGCTGCGAAAAACTACCAAGCGGGTGCTCATTTTTTGCAAGACAACGCCCCTGTGCATAAGTCATTGATTGCACTGCAAACAAGTGACAAAAATGGTTTTGAATTGGTTGATCACTCATTTTATTCTTCAGATTTGGCATTATCAGAATATTACTTATTCTCAAGGCTCAAAAAACATTTGAACGGTAAAAGATTTTCGACAAACAACGAATTCACCTTGTGCTGTTAAGTTGTGGTTTGTTTACCAAGAAAAATAGTTTGTTTCTGGGTTTGGAATTGCTTTATGAACGTTCTACTAAATGTGAAAGTCTCGGAGGAGATTGTGTTGAATAAATTAGATTTTGTTTAAAAAATCTTGTTGCCTATTGTAGGGTAAGTGCTTTTTAATACCGGATCGTATCTCTACTCAAAACTAACAACATGACTACAACTACTTTCCAACAAAAATTTCAACTAAAAGCAAAAAGCACCTTGCTAGCCAATTTTTTGTAAAACGAAAAATTCGCTAATAGATATGTGTTTGTATATATATATATATATATATATATATATATATATATATATATATATATATATATATATATATATATATATATATATATATATATATATATATTTAAAAGAAACTTGTATTACAAATTTCATTAAAGTCATACAGAAGATTTCCAGAAGGAAACTTAACTTATATTTAGAAAACTAAAGTATCTGCCAAATTATAAACGTAGCACTTATTTTTCCTTATTAATCGCCAGTATGGTTTCGTTTTAGTCAACCTAGTCAAACCGGTTTTTTCAATATCAACCATAACAAAATTATAATTTCAGACTCAAAAGTGACAAACTTATTTAGGCGTTTTAAACAAAAATGAGGTCTTGTTCAAAACGTATGAAATCTGTGCACTATTGTTTCTCCAAATGTCAAAATAAAACATAAAAAAACATACATTCATCGATCTGGATTCGATTGCGTAACCTTCTGCTTAGAAGGCAAGCGCGGTGCCCCTTGCGCCATCTAGGTACACCTCAACTAAAGTTTTATTTGCGTGACCCTTTAGATCGGCTTCATGCTCTGGATATTATAATCAAAGTATACGTAACAATTATTCATTACAGAATTAGTCGAATTACCATTGAAAGACATCCCACGACTGTATCGGTCTTATATGACGTCTTATGTTTAAGTTTAACAATAAAAGAAATTATTTTAGAATCATTTTTATAGAGACTTGGCTTGATTTTGTTTAAAGTTTTACTATACTATGCGACAGCGTAATATGTCTATGCTGCGCTATAACTGTATTTGGGTCCTTTAATAAAGCCACAAATATAGTGTATTTTAATAATTGATTGAATCCCCCAGTTAAATAACAATCACGTGGCAAATTTTTAATTTCATGTCGTCTGTCATTTTCCATAATTGCGGCCAAGATTTTACGATTGTTGGTTCGGGTAGTACGTTTTCTGCCTAGTATATATTTAGTTTGATTACCGTTGATGTATGGTTTATGCCTGTTGTATGAATCAAACTGGCGTGGCAGTTAACTACTCTGTCTGTCAGGCATTGGACTTTAATCACTAAGTCGTTTGAACGCATGTCTTTGGGAATTTATTTTTAATTTGGAAAAAACTCTAAATATTGTGAACCAAATTACAAATAGGTTTATTTGCCCTATTTCTAGCAACATGTAAAGTCTCATTCCAGTTACTCTGATACTTACACAAATATAGCGTTTTCAAAAAGTTTTCCCCGATTTCCCACCGGAAAAACTTGAGCAAAAAGGCTAATTAACAAACTCGACCTCGGTTTCGCCCAAACAAGATTTTTATTTTTGCCAAGCCTGATTGAAATCAGTTTAGTATTTTTTGAATTATCGCTCGGATACATACATATATATGTATATATATATATATATATATATATATATATATATATATATATATATATATATATATATATATATATATATATTTATAAATTTTAAGGACCTTGGTTTTGGGTTCTAAGGACCCAAATTCTTGCTTATCTAAAGAAGTTTTTTCCAAACATTTTCATGGTGAAATAGCGAATTTTTCTTAATGAAAATTCGCTAAAACTGAAAGTAAACCTGGATATGGATTCTAGGTGGTCTAGTTTGCGCTCACTTGAAGAAATATTTTTAAATATTCAAAAGTCGCGGTCTCATCATTGTTGAATTTTTTCTACGAAAATTAGCTAAAAATTAGAGAACGTTATACCGTAAACTTAAGTAAACTTGTAGCCAAAGCGTCAACATAACTAAACCAACAGCCTAAATATCAGAGCAAGGGTCTATTTGAAATTATTTTTCTGTAAGTATTTTAGTAAAATGAAGGACAACGACGGTTGAAGCTGAAACTTAAGGGTTCGCAGAACACTCTTCTTGCAACATTTTCTTTTCGTAATCCGTATTTGTTTCAGGTTATTTGCCTAAATATTGCCAATTATGACGTTTCAAATCGCGACTTTGACGTTTTGAAGAAAACTTCAAATTTTTTTTCTTTAACTGCCCATAACTTTTATGTCTTTAAACGCAAGGACCTATTTCGGTACATGGGTCGCTATTGATAAAACAGACAGGCGTACCAAATTTGGTTGCCCCTACTTTGTTATTTCCAGAGATATAATTTTTGTCCGAAAGAAAACAGAAAATTTTCCAGGAAAACATAGGCCCATTTTCCTGAATAACGAACTTACCCAAGCCACTTGCAGAAGGAAGGTACTCAAAAATTTTTATCAAAATCGGCCCAATATTTTTTGAGTTATCGGTTTGATGTGTGTGTATATATATATATATATATATATATATATATATATATATATATATATATATATATATATATATATATTTCTGCAAACAAATATCAGCAGTCTTTTTTCCACGAAAGGTAAAAAACCATAAATACATATCTCCCCCTTTATATATATATATATATATATATATATATATATATATATATATATATATATATATATATATATATATATATATAAATATTTTCGAAGTGGGCGGTGGGCGAAATAAGTTTGAGAACCTATGGTTTACATTGTTCTACACACTGACACACGAAAAGGCAAACAAATACATCCTCACAACATTCCGAGACAGAGTTTTGTGCAAACATTTTAGTACGCCCTGGAGAAACTATCACATTCTTATTACAATATATCTCTTTTGGCTTTGCCGAATAGGTATAAGATTACACAAAAATTTATAAAAATATAGAAAACAACCGTTAGGAAATCAAAAGTTAACTACTTTATTCTCTGTCGCTGCTGAAAAAAACTGAATAGGAATTTTTGTGTTACTATGTCATAGATAGATTTATGTAGATGTCAAAATAAATATGTTTTCACTTATAATAATTAATGGGACACAGGTTACAGAATTATGAGGGTAGAAAAGTATTGTTTACTCACATAGCATTGAAATATTTTTGGCCTGAACAAGAAACCACACACAACACAGTTTTTAAAGCGATTAAAATGTGCCGAAGTTGACAACTAACCAACGGTATTCCTATAACGTTGGGACTAACATCTTGACAGATTAAAAGTCAAAGCCCCCTTAATTTGTTTAAAGAAAGGTTTTAGAATAAATAATACTGACAAATTATTCCAGCCAACTCTTTTTGTGAATTTTCTTAGAAAAAATTCACTAATTGGGAGATCCCGACTTTTGAATGTTGAAAAAATTTCTTGTGGCTTGAATATGTTCGTTAGCCAGGAAAATCGAACTAGGTTTTCCGGGAGAATTTTGGGTTTATTCGGATATTTTTTTTATCTCAAAAAGTAGAAAAGCTATAGTAACCAAATTTGGTACTTGAGTTTACGATATTAAAGGAAACTTATATACCAAAATCTATATTTCTATGTTAAAAGAAAAAAAGTTATAAAAAATATTTTGTGGCAGATAATTTCTATGAAAATTCCCGACCAGAATGCACTTGCTGCGTCCAGACTTTTTATTAGATGTGCTAATGTCATCTAATGTCCTAATTATTAAGTTATGAAGGAAACTGTTTCAGTATAAATTCAAATATCCCAGGAAGACTTAGTTTATTGATTTGGTGTGAAAATCTAATACGGTGCCATCTTACGTCCAATATATTATAATATCCTGGAATAAACCAGTGTTGCTGCAATACAACTAGATTTTCCCCTAAGAAAGGTTTATTTTCATTCATTGACTTGGCCAAACACAATTATCTGTAATGTATTTGTAGCTTTGCCTGCTAGTTAGCCTACTGCACGCTAGATGACGCGTCATAAAAACTGCCTAAAGAATCGAAAGCAGCTGTTTAGGAGGGGCAAATCGGCAATAGCGTTCAGAAACTGTCATCGGTGACAGTGGCCGAGACAGAACGGTATGTTAGGGTAGTCTAAGCGAGCTCTGTGTGTATGTGTGTGATTATTTCAACGACTAGAAGGGCTGCCTGCTAAAAAGACTCATCATATCCCATTTACAAGGTAGGCTACAATATTTATATGCGATATTAACACCAGTTTATGTTATGAAGTCACATAAACACATGTGCATGACTGCCAAAAGCCGGTTTGTTTTTTCCAGTCTGCAAGACACAGATTCCCGTCTCTGTTGCTCTCTCGCAACCCTCGTAAATGCTTCTTTACAAATCAGGGGTTGCTAAACTGACGGTCTTTGCCCGCAGAATCCAGAATGTAACTCATAATGTTATTTAATGTTGATGTTTGAGGTGTGTTTTTATCGTAGAACGGCCTACTTTGGTTCAGAGAAACATTTGTTTTGATAGTTGAAATTTTTGTGTAGGAGTCTGAACTTGACCCGAGAGAAGTATACAATCTTAACGTACTTGATCTACGCAGGTGGCTTAAAAGATGCAAATTGTAGGGACATTATTTTGTCCAGTATAATATATATTGAAAAACTAAAACTCGGCCTTTTTAATAATAATTTATCTGGCCCTAAGTTTTTTTTACAGATTTTTCTAATCATATTTTTGTTATCGCGTATTTTGTTTTTGCTTATTTTTAGTATCTCTAACTTTTAGCTTAATTCTCTACTAACCTCAAATTTGACATTCTTATCTTAAAATAACCAATTACAAAAGATACCATTTATTAAGATACCATTTATTTATTACAAGATACAATGCATTCTTTTGCCAGCAAACTTGAGTTTATCAGAGTGAGAAGGTAATTTTTGAATTCGACCAGTAAGTCACAAAATTGTAGTGAATTGAGGTTTCCACAGAATACTTATCAGCCCTTATCGAAGGTTTCAAGCTTTACATGCTGCCTTGGAAATATTAAATTTAAGTTGAAAAAGTTATTTGTATTTACATCCTTAGAACTTTTATAACTAAAAAATATCAGATATAATTTAATAAATACACACATAAAAACTTCTTTCCTCTCTGACTTCAAAGTTTTTGTCGGCTTCTTTGTAATTAATCGGTTTGGCCTTTAGTGCATCCTCATGAAGGAAAAGCATTTATTTATAGGCTCCCATGACAACCATAAATAAACGTTTGGTGCTACTTAGGGTATTTTGAAGAAATTCTTTGCAAATAAAATTAAATTGGCAGATGACGTCTGTAAAATGTCAATGTCAGATATGTCAAAATTTAACATTAAAATAAAATCAACTTATAATTATAATAAATATAACAACAATCATAATAAAATAACTAATTAACAATAACAGCAATAAAGCAAGCTCTATATAACGAAAGTATCACCATAAATCTATTTACAAATACTATTTTTAGCACGGTATAACGTATTCTGTTTGATATATTTAATTAAAAAGAAAGAGTGTCCAACAAAGGGGAATCCATCAAATCAGTGTGCCTATTTAAAGGAAGTCAGTGTGGTCGTGTATGTTTTTTTATTTCTAAAGCTTCAACAAAGTCAAGTTTGCGCTTGTCATTACAAAAATGTTGTGGCTCTAAGCTATTATTTACTGTGTGTCTATTTTAAGTATCGATATTATTTTTGGCAAATATTGGTTTGTCAGCGTGATTATTTCTAGATGCAGAAATATAATCTTTGTATCTGGTATTAAAACTTTTAGAAGTTTAACCGATGTAGACTCTGTTACGGAGAAAACGGGTTGCAGAAAAGGAAACTAGCATTTGTGAAGCCAGAGATTAAGTCTAAAGATGCATCTAATAAGGGCAACAACTGGTGTATCTTCTACTTTATACAATATTGTTGGACACCCCACAGTGTCCAGATGTACCATGAAAAGAATAAATGATTGTCAAGGCTATCATTTATAACACATAACCGTATTTTGCCAGTTTTAGTCATTTTTTTGTAGAAAAAATTTGCGAATGATGAGATCCCGCCTTTTGAGTTAAAAAAAAATGTTACTGAATGTGCGCGAACCGGGACTCCTAGAACCCACATCCAGAGTCAGTTTCAATTTGTATATGTTTGTGTATGTATGTATATATATATATATATATATATATATATATATATATATATATATATATATATATATATATATATATATATATATATATACAGGGTAGTTCAAATTCGAGCGTCACTATTGGGATCTTGTAAGCCGTAAGGGATACGAGGATGGTTAAATTGACGCAAAGTTGCGCGTTTTGATGCTGATGAATTACCTGAAAGAAAATTTGGAGTGACATTTTTAGTTTTTTCATTATTCGAAAAAAACCGAAATTTTCAATTTTAGTTTTTTTCGTTTTCAAGCGAATACCGAAAGAAATAGACTTTTTAACTATGACATTGTTAGGACACTTTTCTGTGGGAAATCTAAATATGTCATCATATTTTCCATGACGTTCTTGGTGCAAGAGTAACAATAGTTAACTTTGATTTTTCTTATGAACGCCATATTGGATTTTTGCGTGTTCTTTCTGATATATCACACACCACGATCACATTTTACCTTACATTTTACATGCTATCAAAATTAGGAAAGAATCGTTTCTGTGGCGAATGCTTTGGAAGGGACACGAATAATTTGTTCAACTATCTAAATATTGACAGTTCAGCCAAACTTTGATGTTTATAGTATTTCTGTACATTGTGTCTGTGGCATTTATTCCAAAATTATGAGTTTTACAAATGAAGAAAAGAGAAACATGATAAAAATGTATTACCTACCTAAACAATAGAAACGCTAGAGTTACTAGTGAAATTATAATCCTACCAGCAGACAAAGGCAACGCTACAGTCATACTCGACAAAACAGACTATATACAAAAGATGGACAATATACTAAACAGCACAGACTACGAACAAATCCCAAACGACTCTACAGCTTATCTGGAAAAGAAAACCAAAATTGTCATCAACAACTCCCAACTCAGTCTTGACCTCCAAAACGAACTAACCCCCCGCGAAAAAATCCTCTCGCACCCCTAGCAAATACGGTCTCCCGAAAATCCATAAGCCCGATTTTCCCCTTCGCCCTATCGTAAGTGCCCACCGTTCGCCCACACAAAAACATGCAAAGCATCTAGCCAAAACTCTCCAACCATTAGTAGAAAACACAACATCCTATGTCAAAAACTCTACCCATTTCAATGACTTTCTTCAAAACAACACCATTTCTCAAAACGACATCCTAGTTAGCTTTGATATAGTTTCCTTATTCACTAATATACCTCTATCTGAAACCCTTGACATTCTCAAAAATAAACACAATATTTCACAAGATACCTTAGCTCTTCTAGAACATTGCACATTTAACACTTATTTCCTTTTTGAAACCAAATTTTACAAACAAGTTCGAGGTGCTCCAATGGGTTCACCACTCTCTCCTGCATTGGCTTACATTTTCATGGAAAACTTCGAGGCACAAGCCGTCAATTTATCCCAACTTAAACCAACCTGTTTGCTAAGATACGTTGACGACATTTTCGCTGTCTGGCCACACAGTAAAGAATCTCTAGATGAATTCATTTATTACCTAAATAACATCAACCCCCAAATCCAGTTCACCGTGGAAATAGAAAATAATTTTTCTTTGCCTTTCTTAGATGTACGCATCACTAAAAACCCAGAGGATTTTCTTATACAGTGTACCGAAAACCAACCCACACTAATCGTTATCTTAACGCACAATCTTACCATCACCTATCGCAACTAAATTCCGTGGTTCGAACACACGATCCCTTAGACTAACGGACAACAACAATAAACAGATAGAATTAAACTTTTTAAGACAGACATTGTTAGAAAACGGATACGACAACAATCACATACTACGAAACATTAGAAACGCGCAACAACAAACCACTACACCACAACAATACCAGACAGAGTCCAGACAACAACACACAGCGTTTTCACCATACATCAAAGGTATCACCGACAAAATCAGCCGAATTTTAAGAACCCATAATATCAAAACCGTATTCACAACAGAGCAAAAACTGTCAAATCTGATAAAACCCCCAAGGATACGATTCCAAACGAATCCCAAGGAGTTTACGAAATTCCTTGGGACTGTATCCGAACTTATGTAGGAAAAACAAATAGACGCATCCACAATAGAATATATGAACACACCCTCGCAGTTAGAAAACCCGACCCCTCATCGGCGCTGGCCATGCATCATATTCATACAGCACACAAAATAGACTTCGATAATGCCAAAACAATAGCACCGGTTTACAACTTCAAAACGAGAATTATCCGCGAAGCAATCGTGATCGAAAAACGTCCTGATTGTTTAAATAAGAGAGGTGGTGGTCTTTGCCTTCCGACTACTTTGAAACCTATTATATCTTCATTACACACAAAACGAAAATAAATTCAATAGACAATTTCACTGCCCCTATTATCTCTCCCAACAAATGCCGGTAATCCTCTTAATCCTTTAAGTACCGTGACCAAAGCCCCTGACTTAATTGACCGTGACCCGACTACTTTCACTGATAACGAAGCAGGTAGCCTGAACTATACATACAATACAAGACTTGCAACGAACTGGTAGATCTCTCTGAGGCCCGGGGTTGATCACACTGAGACTTTAGAGACGACCTCCGGCGAGATTTGGGAAGTAGGGAGATTGAGGCCTTAGAGTGTCCTTACATATTTCCTTAACCTCTTGAAAATGGCTCTAAAACAGGAGCCGAAACGTCGAGTTTTAATAAATTCTGGACGCGGTTCAACCCGAGAACCAAGTATATCATATATATATATATATATATATATATATATATATATATATATATATATATATATATATGGGGTTTGATTTTGCGGAAGCTTCTTCATTTATAACAATAAAATTAAAACAACATATGTGGGTTTAAGTTAACGACCTTTCGCCGCCCCATACGCGGCTTCGTCAGGTTTCATTTTGATTAAATATAGCAAGTATGTTCCTTTTGTAGTGGCTTCGTTGGCCAGAAAAATCACCAGATTTTTCGGAAAAATTTTGATATTTTTTTCGACATTTTTTTATCCCCAAAGACAACAAATCTATGGCAACCAAATTTGGTATGTGGGTTTATAATATAAAAAGTAAACGACATACCAAAATTCAAATCTCTATGTTACAAGAAAAAAAAGTTATAAGCATTTAACAACAACAAAAAAAGTTTGGTACCAGATGATTTCAATGAAAATTCACTATCATACCGCACTTGCTGCGTCTCGATCCTACCGAAGATGATCTAAATGTTGGGTACTGCATAAATATACATATTTTTACAATCAGGAAGACGGTCTCAAGCTCGATTTCAGGTAGTCATGCTGCCTTTACTTACTAGTTTTTCAAGTATATGTATATATATATATATATATATATATATATATATATATATATATATATATATATATATATATATATATATATATATATTACAAGTTCACCTTGGCTAGACTGAAACTTAAGGGTAATTAGAACATCGAAGTAGATACTTGTTAAATTGGCCTATCAGTCAATTTAGGCAGGTCATTATATCTACCGCTCCAGCTCTATGTAGTGAATGGCTTTATTTTTCAGCATATTTTCACTTAACGCTGACATACAGCCACTACCGTTTCATTGTGCCGAAAATCTTTCTCCCACAATTGTCCTTCGAATTTTGGAATCAGTCTAAAGTTGCTTGGTGTCAATAAGTGGAATGAAACCCACCGCTGTTGATGACAGACATTGCGATAACTGAACTTGATGCATTGTCTTGATGTAGCATTACACCTGTTTGCACTGTCCTCGACGTATAACATGTATGAGTTAATGAACTTATTTACTAAATTGGCATGGTACTGACCGTTTATTATGAAGTCTTTTTTTCAAATAAGCTGCGAAGATGAAAACAGTGAGCATCAGCTTTTCTGTAAGAGGACTGTACCCTTAACTTTTGAGGGTGTGAAAAGTCACTTTGTATTCATGCCATACGTCGAAATTTGTTCACATGATTAAAGTGATGGACCCAAAGCTTCATCGAAAGTTATAAACACGGTCAATAAAGTTACTCTTGGTTGCTCTGTGTCAGTCTAGTAACCGCCGAAAAATCAAAACACAGTTATTCTCTTGGTCGCTTGTTAACATTCGTGAAATCCATCTTGCCGACAATTTTAATATTTTATACTGTATGTCAAGACATACCCGTTTCTGTTGTGGAATACCCCCCCCCCCCCCAAGTTATGGGTTCTCGAGCAGATAGTGGTCCTGAGCGGGGACGGAAATGTAGCAGTAAAATAGGCAAAAAGCTTAGTTGGACTTCCTCTATAAAGAGCCTTTTTCACATTCTCTTTCAACACTTCCTCATAATAATGTTTTTCCCTGCAGCATCAACAGTGCCTTTCACTTTATAAAATTTTCAAAATGTCTGCGTTGGCAAATAAGTATTACTTCTGGACAACCACAATAGTCATATGTCTCCTAGATGACTTGGTCTTTGCAAAAGTAATGACATAGGAGTCCTTACAACACAATTCACCGTTTGCAGCTATTAGATATGTCGTCAGAGGATTCAAGGCTTAGGTATTTCAATCAAACCTCCTGTAGTTTTATGGCGAATCAGCCTAGACAAACGATAACACTGAAAATATAGGTACATTAATAGACTAGGCACACCCAAAATCTGTCTAACCTGCAGGTATTATAAAGGCGTGTGAAAAACAGGGATATATCCTCCACAAACGTAGCCTATATTTGTTCTGGTCCAAGTGATCAGGATGACCCAACAGTTAATTTTTATCTCTCAGTAAAATGAAAGACAATGACGGTTAAAGCTGAAAGTTAAGGTTTTGTAAAACACATATCTTGCCATATTTTCTCTACGTAACCCGTATTCCTTTCAGGTTATCTGCCTAAAACTTGTCCATTTTGGCGTTTTAAATCGCAACTTTGGCGTTTTAAGGAGAAAGACTTTTATAATATAAACATATAAACCTGTGTATCAAATTTGGTTGCCATACCTTTGTTATTTCCGGAGATACAAATTTTTCAGAAAGAGAACCCAAAATTTTCCAGGAAAAACTAAAGCATATTTCCTAGCTAACGAACTTGTGCAAGCCACTTGCAAAAGGAACGCACTCACCAAATTTCATAAAACTCGGCACACTATTTTTTGAGTTATCGGTGATATATATTGCTATGGTATTTTGTGTGGTTCCTCATAGCACTTTTAATTGTAGAGCATGAGAATTCAGTTTGCGTCTTTATTTAAAAAACGCTAATATTGATGATCCTGAAATGATGCCAAAAATTATTTACTTACTGCTGTGATTTTAAATTTTTCTCTCATCTCATAGGTAGGGTTCTGTGCTTGGGCTAGCATTTTTGTTTAATATATCGTTTTTATAAATTATGTTACTCCCCAGTGTTTAGAAGTTTCATATAATTGGGTTCTTTTGATTTTACTTTTAATTAACGGTGAAAAATAGCCTTACTTTATCATATAACTAGTATTTGTTTGATTTGAGGTCAAAATTAAACAGATTATGTAAGTACAATCCAGTATGTTTTATTTCTGATTGATTACATTCACAAATTTTCATTAAAAAGGTTATATCAAATTCATCATCGCTGATGGTCGATAAATCAATACAAATCAAATTTATTTAAAACAATGAATTACCTAACTACGATCTAGTGATTCGGCCTTTATCTAATATCCCCCTTAGTGAGCTAACGATACATTAAAATCATCAATGGGACAAAAATATTCTTAAAAACTATTCACACTATAGAAAATTCACACTATAGAAAAAAGTCTGCACATTTATTAAGTTCATAAAACGACTTACTGAATGATGTCTTAATTGATTCTTCCATTTGATGTGTACTTATTGCTTGCATTTGATCTACTCTTTGGCTTTTGTAGCTTGCCTCTGATTACTAATTAATTTCCATTTTATTTAAAACGGTCTTAACAAACCGTGTACCAGGTATTCATTTTTATTTTCTTTACACAAAAATTGAATATGATGTTATTATGAGGCTCTTGCCTTTCACGTTTAAATCTCAGCTTCCATATTTACAGTGTCGTCGCACGTCAACGAATTTCAAGTTTTACTTGCCGCAGTTCAATTACGAATCCTCCACTCCGACCTGCCGTCGTCTCCTTAAATAAACTACACCTGTGTTACAAAAAATCTTTTCTCGCTGTACCTCGGTAAAACAAAGTTCATAGGCCTTGCGTTTTCCCATTGTGTCCAACTTTTTGTTCGTTGCACTCTTTTGAAACCACCACAAAAAAAAAAACTATCCTTATCAACTAACACTGCGTCTTTTCTTATAATTGGTATTGGCAAAAAACTTATTTTTAACTTAATACTATACATTTACTTACTGCCTAAGGATGAAATAAAATCGTTATATTCTATTTAAACTCTATAAATAACAAGGCTATTGTTCTGTGTTCTATTGTGTTCCAACGACTTTTGCTTAGTGAACTTAAAATGTACTACATGTAAAAATAGAAATCATTGTCATGTATTCTTTTAGCTGTCTTGCTATTCCTTATTTAAACCTAAAATATTATACACTTTCAATTATACAGGGCATTTAAATATTAGGACGTATTAATTCTATGTACATGGCCGGTCTTACTCCACAATAATGTTTCTAATTTTCTGACATATTTGCTATCTATAGCAATATATATAAATATATATATATATATATATATATATATATATATATATATATATATATATATTTGTGTGTGTGTGTGTAAACATATAAAAACCCCGGATATGGGTTCTAGGGGTCCCACTTCGCGCTTATTTGTAGAATTTGTTTTTAAATTCAAGTCGGGATCGCTCCATTAGTGATTTTTTTCTACGAAAATTTACCAAAACTTACAAAAAAGTTTTAGAGGCTAAGAACAAGATGAAGTTTGCGAGTAAAAGTTTTTTTGCTGCACCTTCAAACGATGTAAAAAAGTTTACAGGATCGGTCAGAACATGATCTGGAGGAATTGAATTTTGTCAGTGATGTTATATGCAAGAACGACTATGCATCTGTAAGTTTCATAACTAAAAAAAACATCACGACTTTACCTTTGCCATGTATTAGTATTGACCAATCAAGACGATTAAATATTTGTAAATTTTATGCGTCCAAGCAAACCAAGATATCGGTTTTGTATTACCTGGCTTGCTAATGGTGCCAAGCATAAATGTCACTACATTTTCAACAACCAGTTTCATTGGAGGGACCGCAACGGTAAATCGAGGGCTATGATTTTCAGTGAATTTTAATATGATAATATATACACAGTGTGTATCTAGATTGTTTAGACAAACTTCGGGAGGTGATAGAACTCATGAGATTAAAGTGGGTAAGTCCTATCAAAAAAATTCAAAAAGCGCTTTGTTACCGAGATACAGGGTGTTAAAATTTGCAAAAAAAAAGGTTTTGATAGATTAAAAATGGTTTATTCGCATTTCTTCAAACTTGTGTCCAGGATTGTAGTAAATATTGCTCATCAATGGGGGTTATCGATAATAAATTATTACATCCAGTGGCGGAGATTGACTTTATTCGCACTTGTGATGATTAATCTCCTAAGAGCTGTGAATACTTCATAAAAATCATTCTGAAAGGGTTCATTATAGCATATTGGTTAGATGTATCATCCCCTAACTGGAAGGGTATGCCAATACGCCACCGGGTTAGGTCTTTTAATGTAGCATTAAATAACGCCTTGAAACTCAATCGGACATTGACAAAAGTATATTTTTTGATTCTGTGCTTTAAGCATGATATTGCTAAAAGTGCAATTTCCTGTCGTAAATTACTTTTATGGGCCATAAAACAGAGGTTTGTTCTTTAGATGTTTTCTGTGGATGTGTTAAAATTACTATTGGCTCAGTGTTTGGTTGCTTTGCTATATATATATATATATATATATATATATATATATATATATATATATATATATATATATATATATATATATATATATATATATATATATATATATATATATATATATATATATATATATATATATATATATATATATATATATATATATATACAGGCTGTTCCATAGGTGTGAGGACGGAAGATAGCTCGTCACTGAGGCTATATTTTAAAACGAGTGCACATTTTAAAATTATTTCCTTTGATACAGGTTTTAATGTACAGAGTGTTGCACAAAACTTTTTTTTTAAACGGAACACCTGTATATTATGTAACTTTCAGGTTACGACATATACGATTATTTTTTTGAAACTGTTATTTTTCAACAACAATTAATAAAAAATGTTGCAAGAAGAGTGTTCTGCGAACCATTAAGTTTCAAATTTAACCGTCATTGCCCTTCATTTTACTAAGATATTTACAGAAAATTCATTTCAAATAGACCCTTTCTCTGATGCTTTGGCTGTCGATTTAGTTAAGTTGATGCTTTCGCTGTAGGTTTAGTGAAGTTTATGGTTTAACGGTCTATAATTTTTAGCTAATTTTCGTAGAACAAATTCGTTAATGCATTTTTGCATTTTTTATGGAAATATGATGCGTTTATAAAAAAAAACTGGACGCAGGAAGTGCATTTTGGTAGCGAATTTTCGGTAAATTTGCAGATTAGCTCCCGAACGCTTTTCAAAAAACTGCTTTCAGAGACCTGTCTAGGCCCCCATGTATCCACAAACGCCAAGAAAAATTTCTTGTTTCCAACCCCTAAGGAAGTTGCGGGACCAGGAGTGAGTAGGGGTGCTGGGCGGGGTAGGTAGTAAAAAGGAAATATGAGAAGAAAATGCGAATAAAACGGGCTTGAAAGCTCTCTTTTTCACATCTTGAAGCCATATCCCCCTTAAACCATGCCTACCCCGCACAGCACCCCTATTCCCCAGGTGCCGTAACTTCCTTGGCGGGTATGAACAAGACATTTTTCTTGTGGTTTATGCAACGAGGGTGGTTGAATGCATGCGAGGGGGAAGGAAAATCCTCACGACGAAGCAGCCACCCCCTCAACCCCCAACCCCTGCCGCCAGTCGAACCGGGAGGGGGGGTCCTGCTTCGTCGTAGGCACTTTTCTTCCCCCTTTTTGTGTGCATGCGACCACCCTCCCTGCATAAACCACAAGAAAAACTTCTTGTTCATATCCCCCAAGGAAGATACGTGACCTGGGGCGAATAGGGGTGCTGTGCGGGGTAAGCAGGGTTCAGTGGGGATATGGCTTCAATTAGACAGCTTTCAAGCAGTTTTCTTCACCTTTTCTGTTTTGTGGTTTGTGCATCCAGAGGGGGGGGGGGTCCCTAGCAATGTTAATGAAAAAAAAAAATTGAAAAGCGTTCGGGAGCTAATCTGCAAATTTACCGAATTTTCATTAAATCCTTCAAATCTCAATAACTCAATTTGCTATTAACGTAAGCTTTGTTGATTAGGAAACCAACATCTAAGTTTATTTTCGGAAAATGTTTGTATATTTTCAAACCATAAGTAATTTTGATAAACTATAGTATATGTTTTTACTACATAGGCTATACCGGTAATCAGATTGATGCCTGCTCGCATTTGCTATTGAAAACATTTTTATGGAAACTCACTTCCATAACACACTTGCTGCATCCAGACTTTTGAAAAATGTTTATATATTTTCAAGCAATAAAGTTATTTCGATGAAATATGGTACATTGTTTCTACTATATAGGCAACCAAGTTTGATGCCTGCTTTCATCAAAGAAAGACATTTGATATTAAATTTTTTTTTAAGAAAACTCACTACCATAACGCACTTGCTGCGTCCAGACTTTTTAAACTTTTTTTGTCTTTGATTGAATTTGAACGTTATCTGATCCGGTTATGTAATCCCAATAATTATTATAGCGGCTGTTTGTTGAAAGAATCACTAATAAGGACTTTTTAAGACTTTCTGTGACTTCAGAAATGTTTGTTTTCTTCTCTGCAACCGGTTTAATTTTTTACAGCATCGCCAGACAAAATAATTTTCTTTGTGAAGCCACAGAAAAAGTATCTATTTCTGTGTTTAGATCAGATTTTGAATATTTTTAAATTGATTTTATTAGCGAATTTTCTCGTACTACATATTCTTTTAATAGCCAATATCCTTATAAATAAATGTAATAACTTTTCTTTGAAGAAACATTCGTTGCGAAAATCGGCCCAGGTTTTCTTGGAAAATTTTTATATCTCCGGAAATAACAAAGTGAGGGCCAGCAAAATTGGTACATGTGTTTGTATCATAAGAAATGAACCATGTCGGTAACTAAAAAACAAAAAAGTGTAAGTCATTTAAAGACAAAAATGGAGTTTTCGTCAAAACGTCGAAGTCGCGATTTGAAAAGTCAACATTGGCAACATTTAGGTAAAGAACCCGGAACGAATACGGATTATGTAAAGGAAAGTTAGCGAGAAGAGTGTTGTACAAACCCTTAAGTTTCAGGTTTAAACGTCCTTGTCTTTCATTTTACTAAAATATGTCCCGAAAATTCATTTCAAATAGCCACTTTCTCTTATGCCTTGGCTGTAGTTTTAGTTGCGTTTATGATTCGACAGTTTATAATTTTGAGCTAATTTTCGTAGAAAAAATTCGTTAACGAGGAAACCAGGACTTTTGTATTTTAAAAACATTTCTTTAAATGAGTATAAACCAGACCCCCGAGAATCCATAACAGCGTTTAGTTTCAGTTTTTATCTGTTTACAAAGCTCAATATAATTGTTATTATCCAAGATACGAGAAAAATTGTATACGTTAATTATAGGGTGTCTTGAGCTGCATCTTATAAAATTATTTTGACAATCAGAGGATGGCCCATAAATCGTTGGTGATACAATTTTTTTTCGAACATTCCTTATATTTATGCATTTTTGCATTTTTCTTTGAAATATGATGCATGTTTATAAGAATAAAAAATGGAGACGCAGGAAGTGCGTTTTGGTAGCTAATTTTCATTAAATGCTTCAGATTTCAATAACTCAATTTGCTATTAACCTAAGGTTCGTTAGCAAACCAGTTCTCTCGGAAACGTTTTAAGCTTATTTTCGGAAAACTTTTGTACATTTTCAACAATCAGTTGTTTTGATAAAATATGCTACATTGTTTCTACTACATAGGTTATACCGGTAACCAAATTGATGCCTGATTGCATTATAGAGACATATTTGCTATAAGAAGCATTTTTATGAAAATTCACTACCGTAACGCACTCGCTGCGCGCAGACTTTTGTTCCTATCAATGTTGATCCTTAAACTGACCTTCAGATTTTTGCACTTCTGTATTAAAAATAAAAGCTATTAAATCCGAAAAGCACTTCATTATTATCAACATATTACACAAATCGAGTGGACGTCATAGAAGTTATAAATAACCAATAAATAAATATAATTAGGCAAAAAACTTAACATCTAGATAATATGCAATACAATTCAGATACTGTGAAAAGCATCTGGTGACAGTTAATGATGGTTTAAAAAATAAAACATAACAAACGGCATCATTTGCAGATACTGGTGAACTATTAATTGGGTATGTTGGGTTATATTTCTCTAGTTAGAGATATTTTATTAATTAGAGATTAATTTGCTGTACTGTTCAATTATATTAAAAGAGTATTGTCTATAAGATTTCAATCATGTGAGGTCGTCGCCTTATGATTGGTCGTAATCTATTTCTCGAGCAAGACAGTTTAAAAAATAATGTGTATACAGACGTGTCCAAAACAAATGGTACACAGGGCAGCAGTAGATTATTAAAATTAAAATATTACGATTTAGCCCAGATTATCCCAGTACAAAGGTCAAAACTGGAAAAGATACAGTGTATTAAAGTGATAAATTAAATTCCAATTTTTCTTCTTATCTATAAAAGTATTTGGCGTATTATCTTGAAAATTGGCACGGATGGGTTGCTTATAGCCATAGTAATGATTTATTCCCACTTTAGCTCTAGCGTATAGAGGGTGCTGCGTGTGGCACCATTCAAGTCTTATAAACACTTACAGAATTAACATAACAAACATGTCACCGTATTTTGGTAAAACCCGAAAATCTCAAAATTTGAAAATCTTTTAGGTTTTATACCGATAGGGCGAAATTTTCAATGACGCACAAGTCGAATAACTAAAAGCATTATTTTTCCGTATTATTAACAGTGACCACTTTCGCCGTTCCACCGACCAGCTAAGAAGCTGGTAGGACGTGGCCTAAGATGGAGCAACGGCTTGTAGTAAGTAGCTTTAGTTATGCCAAATCGGAGATTCAGTGATAGGAAAAAAGTCTGGACGAAGTACGTGCGTTATGATAACGAATTTTCGTAAAAATGTTTTAATGGTTAATTGTTTTTTTTTTTCGTGAAAAGCATCAAATTTAGCGAACAGTATAACTTATATAGTAGAAACAATGTACCATATGTCATCAATATAACTTCACCTAGTAAGCTGTGCCACGAGGGCGTCGTTATCATTTGAAATGCAAAATATGAAAAGTTTTGTTACAGCATCTAACGCAACATGGAAAAGTTATCACTAAGTGAAGATTGCAAGCTGTGAGGAGCCAGAATCACCACAACACAGTTAAAAAACCTGACGATCGTCTCACTGATCAAGTTATCGTCATCAGAGGAGGAAAAATTCTAAACGTTTGGCAAGAAATTTATTGACAAACAAAAAACAAAGAAAATGTTAGCAGAATGAACAACGTTTAGAAAAGGGAAAGCGGAAAAAACTTTGTTTGCCTACCATTTGGATCGCGAATCACGAGGGGATCTAGATAGCATTTTTAAGAAAGCTAATTTTCCACTAACATTTTCGACAAAACATACTTTAACCCAAAAGATAGTACCGCTAAAATGTCGGGGGTCTATAAAATAAGTTGTAAAGACTTAGATCTTAAATACGTCAGGCAAACTAAAATATCTTTTGAAATTAGATTTAGAGAACACTTAGCATAACTAAGATACGGTACTATAGACAGATGATGCGCGATGCGACATATTTGCGATAATAATCACCACGTAGATAAAGAGAACCTAAAATTTATCAAAAATGTTAAACAACCAGGACACGTAATCTCATTGGAAAATATATATATATATATATATATATATATATATATATATATATATATATATATATATATATATGTATGTATAAGATAAACGAATTCGGGTACAGCGAATTTCCGGTAAATATGGAGTGAAAGTTTGTTTGTTTAAATCATCCTAAAGCGTCTAGTGTAGCTGAGTAGCTGCACAGAATATAAACACAGTTGTAGTCGTCAAACGTTTAGAATTGTTCATTCTCTGATAATGCTAACTTGGTTAGTGAAACGGTCGTTAGGTTTTTTTAATGTGTTGTGGTGATTTGGGTTCTCCAAGTGTGCTTAAACACGACCATCGGGTTTTTTAATGTGTTGTGGTCATTTGCGTTCTCCAAGTGTACTTATCAGTGCTCGTCACAGGTTCCAATCTTCACTTAGTTCTCCAAGTGTATGATAGATAGATAGATAGACAACTTTTATTCAAATCGCCCCACGAGAGCACAGAACACGTGAAACACATACAAAATTAAATAATATAAAAATCCGAACTTTAACTATATAAAAGATTTTACACTGTATAACACAAAATTACAAACTAGAACATTTACACTTTAAAACCATTTTAAAATGTACACAACAGTATATCACAGATGAGTTTAATCTAATGCAATTCCAAATACATAAAATACGCAGCACTACATATACCTATATATTACAGAATAAATTCACAGCTTTTATAAATTTTGAGCATTCCAGAATTGTTTTTTGTATAGTAAGCTTTTTCTACCAGCATTTGCCTAAGTGTGCTTTCAAACTTTCTTTCGATAACTGTTTAATGTTGTCTGGAAATTTGTTGTAGATTTATATTAATTGATATTTTACATTATTTTGTATTAAACTAAGTTTAATGCTAACATTTGTCAGATGCAATCTGTTCGGCGTGTCATGACAGTTGCCACCCTGCAAGTTTTCAAATTGAAAATATATTTTTTAACGTAGCACATTCGAGTATGTATATTAACGGAAAGGTGAGAATATTGTTGTCTTGAAAAATTTGCTTACAGGAATCGCTACTTATTAGATAAAATATTATTCTTACACAATTTTTTTGTATTACAAACACACGGTGTGCATCTGTTGAAAAAATATAACACCATATCGCATTCGGGAATACACATAGGCATAGTAGGCTGCAATGCAAGCAGTCCTATCTACAACATAAGTTATTATTCTTAAAGCACACACACATATATATATATATATATATATATATATATATATATATATATATATATATATATATATATATATATATATATATATATATATATATAGCAACTTATTCTACTACAGATTTCATCAACATGACTCCTCCAGTTTTTCGTCTAGTACTAGCTCAATGAGTTTTGTGGTGGCCTCGGAGGCAAGTTTACCAGCCAGCATGTCAACTGTCACCTTATCTCTACTAGTGCTAATAAACAGATGAAGACAAAAGACTACAGATTTTCTTAATAAGATTACAGTCTGTTAATAAACAGATGAAGATGAAAGACTACAGATTTTCTTTATAATATTATAGCCTGTTAAGAAACAAATCGTTTTATTGACATTAAGTGTCATAATATGCTGACAGAGCCAGTGACCCAACGTCATCAAAATATCCCCCACCCTACTTTGCACAGTAGTCAGCAGAAGGACCCCCGATTACTATAGGTGTATCATCGGCATATAGTGTAACGCTGTTTTCTGTTAGAGGAGGCAACTCATTCGTATAAATCACGAAATACGGAAAAGTTATCTTTATTTAGTAAGAAACACCTATTCGAAACTACTGTTTTTTAATGTTAAAAATCAAGCAAATGAAAGAAAATCGGTTATAATAATTATAATGTTGCTGCTTACTTAAGGTTATCCTGTATAAAAGCTTATTAAAATAACAATAATAAGATCAAGACTTTTTACAAGAGTGGTGCACTTGTTGAATAAGATCAAGACTTTTTACAAGAGTGGTGCACCTGTTTATGACGCCTACCATATACCAAATAAAATACGATCGGAAAACTATTACGAAGAATGTGTTGCAGCTACTTTTCTAGATGTCAAGGAAGATGGAAATTCAATTTCTCACTTTAACCCCATCTATCTCTTTTGATTAAAACTTCTGGAAGTTGGGAAAAATCGTAATATTGTGATACCAATAACGCAGTGCTGCTTTATGCACTTTGGGAACAACCTGTGAATACAAACATTGTTCGCTTAATAGTATAAGATTTGAAGACTACATTTGTGTTTCTGATTAATGTTATATTAGATTAAAATATACGTTAAAAAACTTTGATATATATATATATATATATATATATATATATATATATATATATATATATATATATATATATATATATATATATATATATTCTTTAAAAAGGAATTAGAGATTAAAGGCTTTTTCCAATTTCGTTTTAGTCATGTTAAACCCAGACGTGTTGAGCTTAAAATTTATATTATATTATTTCAAATAGAAAAATTCAAACAAACTATAACCACCACAGCAATGCAGATCTGCTTGTCTAAATAACATTAAAATTGGTTATGCTTTTGAAGATGGAACTGCGATAGCAAATTTCATTCCCATACATACAGCTTTTACCAATGCCTCTTCATTATTTATGGAAACGTTCCAGATAAATGTGAAAGATAATAGAGAAATGTTCTTTACACTGAAGCGAAATGTTTCGTGCGTGAAACAACATCAAAGCTTATTTGTTAATATGAATTCACTGATAAAAAGAATCGGACTGAATTTAGCATAGAAAAGGTGACTGAAAATGCTGGTCGGCTCCATTAAGATAGCAGGTGATGTGCCATTTTTCTGCAACCTAAAATCGTGTGTATAATGGAGCTTTTTATCGAGCAACATTATTCTTTGCTTTGTTTACACACACACACACACACACACACACACACACACACACACACACACACACACACACACACACACACACACACACACACACACACGCTCGCACGCACGCACCCATACACACACACACAACAAAATAGAAAATTTTAGAACAGCTAGAACTAGAAATAACTTTGCCAGCTTGCTGTGCTTATTTAACGAATTGACCAAACTGATAGATGCTGCGCTGGCGGTTGACCTTTTGTATTTAGAATGTATGAAGGGTTTTGAGAGGGTTCCACATAATCTGCTTGTTCACAAACTAAATCACATTGCAACCCATGGCACCGAATCTGAAGTTTTCTGTCTAGCCGTATGTTTTTAGTAAAGGGCGGTGGGCCGTGCAATATAAGTCAAGGAATAATGGTAGGTGGTGCCCATTTAAGTCCCCACAACGTCACTATTGGTATACACAAGATCGGTATTGGGACTAATCTTGTTCTTTGAATTTTGGTTTTTAATTTTATTATTTGTTATTGTAATCAACGCCCAACAGGCAATCCCAGTAAGACTAACATTTATTAACAATAATAATAATAATAATAATAATAATAATAATAATAATAATAATAATAATAATAATATAGACGATTAAATACAACAATAATACCACAATACTTTACAGATTTAAAGCTCTACGCGCATTTGGCCTAAACTGGCTATATGACATGGCAAACATATCAAACCCCGAACAAAAGCGGGTGGTATTATGAACTACTCTGTTGAGAGGGTTGTACTTGCCATAGTTACTTCGGTGGAATTCACTACCCAGCATGCCAGGATTACGGACAGTAGGTGGACAAACTCTTATTCTGAATTGAGATGGGGTATCGCAGCTATCTATAAGTCTATTGAGAAGTTTGTAAACCAAGTTTGAAAAAGTACAAAAACACTCCGAAAATAAACTTCAAATGTTCCCGAAAAAAAATGGTTCGGTTTTCCTGGCCAACGCACCTCTTCAAGCTATTGTGTAAAATCGGCCAAGATAAAATTATTTTCGAAAAACTTTTCGGCAAAAATTCCGAACAAGATAGATATTCCCATTTCTTTTCCAAGTAGTTCCGCCCTGTTTATCAACCTTTTTACCCACGGTGGACGTGTAGTTCCGTGACTGTTTCGTTCGTCAGAAATTTTGATGCCTAAAGCTTTGGTTGCTGCGGTTGCTACACAATAAATAAACATATGCAAGTGTTTGAGTTTGCTGGACTCTAGAAGGTGAAACGTTAGAATCGCCATGTTTAAAACTTACAATCTTATAGCCAGTTTTCTAAATAATTTTAGTCATTTATCATTTATATTATTACTAATATTAGCACCAGAACCTCGATGGTTCAGGGGTAAGAACGTGTGCACCTGAACCGAGGGGTACTGGGTTCGATCCCAGGGTACTCTTTTCACTTTTTCAGTACATACTGTACAATTAACATCAACCGAGGTTCTGGCATTGTATTTGAGCAAGTTGAATGTCTGCACGTTCCACCCTTCAGAGGGGGCGTAAAGCCGTCGGTCCCGTGTCCATGCGATGTTGGGCACGTTAAAGATCTCTACTCTCCTTACAGAAACGCAGGGGTTCGGCAAAATTTCCAGGATAATGAGGTGAAACTGCTCCCTGGCGTCGGTGATTGGCCATAGTCGCGGAAATAGTCCGACGTTAAATAAACAAAACACACACACACACACAATATTAGCACCTTCGAATATCAAGTTAACTTTAAAATTAAGATTAGGTCCAAGGATATTATTTCAATGCTGTAGAGGTGTTTAGAAACAAAATTTATTTAAAAATCGTCAACCTTGATCTCAGATAAAAATCAAAACGAAAGCATATAATGTAAGTATTTAAAAGCACGCACAATTTTTAGACCAAACCAAATGAGTAATGACCCTTTGTCAGTTAACAAAAAAAGAGTCATTCATACCACACTTTACATATTTTGTGGATAAAATAAATATAAAAAACTGAACAAGTTAATATTTTACATTTCTACGTCACGTAAATTTGAAATCTAACACCTCTAACGTATCTTTATTACATATTTAGATATGCCAATGCCTACTCACATTATTCTCCCTTAACAGTTTAGCCTACGTTTATCTCTAGCTACGGCCCTGTTGCATGTCTTCCGAGATTTCAAGACATTAGCATATTTTATGAGAGGCTTTCCGTGATATTTTTATGAGAGAAAATTCGAGAAGTGGAAAAGTTTAAATATGAGCGATTTGGGTAGACCCGGAGACAAAATTGGCAGTTCAATAATGAAATCTAAGTTAGATAGGTTCTGACGTCTAGCAAAGTTCAATTTAGGGCGTAAGGTTGTGACCCGGGCGTCAAATAAAGGCGTGTGTTCATGGATGCGTCCGTTTCCCAAAGAGATAGTAGTGAAATTAGAATGGGCCAAGAAACTATTGAATAGGGTAGGAGTCTGGGGTTTCGAAGGTGGAATCGAATCTCATTTCCAAGGTAATGAAATTTATATCACATAGAAGACTTTAATAAAATTTCTAGTTTTTCCTCACCAAAATGTTTTTTTTCTTTTAAGGAAACTAAATAACGCAGAGGAGACTGAATCTTTGAGATAAAAGAATAAAAGGTCTGGACGCAGCAAGTGCGTTATGGTAGTGAATTTTCATACAAGTGATCTGGCACCAAATATTTTTTATAACTTTTTTGCAGCATAGAAATCTAAATTTTGTTATATGGTCTCTTTTTTTCATATCATAAATTTACGTACCAAATTTGGTTACCATAGCTTTTTTATTTTTGAAGGTAAAATTTTTTTCCGAAAGAAAACCCAAAATTTTCCCGGAAGATCTCGTTCAATTTTCTCGGCTAACGGACTTGTCCAAGCCACTTACAAAAGGAAGGTACATGCCAAATTTTAATAAAATGGGTTCATTATTTGTTGAGTTGTCGGTGAGATACATACTAATATATATATATATATATATATATATATATATATATATATATATATATATATATATATATATATATATATTGTTGCGTTTTCTCCGGGTTCTGGATAAGTGAGACTTTTAATTTTAACAAAACAACTTTATTTACTCTATAAATATGGATACAATAAAAGTTCTAGAATGTCTCTCTCACAAAACACTTAGTTTATCTGGCCTCACAATCACTAATTTGTACAAAAGTCACTAATACACTGAAACTACAGTCGCTACTCTATAACACTTCACACTAGTTACTGCTCCTTCGAGTCACTTCAACATTCTCTAACTGAACTGTGTTGGCTGGCTTGCTTTCGCGTTTATATACTCGCCGTACCTTCCACCACCTTTCTGGAGCGTTCCATTCCAGAATCTTCCAGGACCTTCTTTTACTAGAAGGTTCTGAGAATACAGATCGGTCCCGTGTGTATACAGGAGGATGTATATACAGGTGATCCGAATGTGGTCATCACTCCTATGTTACACAAGAGGTGTTTCTCGTAATATAAGATCTCTCTGCGTATACAGGGTGTAAGGGTTCTCTGCGCATACAGGGTGTATATACAGGCTGTTCGGAATGTGCAGGCCTCAGTTATCCGTTCCGACGGGGTATAAGCTGGTAACTTCGTTATTTCTGGTCCTAGAGGATTGAGAATTGGCCTGAGGGGGGTCACCCCAGGCATCCCCAGTGGGTGAGGAGGCGGTGTTGCCAGATTGTGCAAAAATTCCCAGATGTTGGGGAAGTTCTGGAGATGTGGCAACAACGCACCTACATCTATTGAGATGCTTTGTAACAATATATATATATATATATATATATATATATATATATATATATATATATATATATATATATATATATATATATATATATATATATATATATATAACGTGTAAAAATTGAAACTGACCCCGGATTTGGATTCTAGCGGTCCTAGTTCGCGCTCATTTGAAAAAAATAATTTTAATTTAAAAGTCGGCATCTCCCCATTAGTGATTTTTTCTAAAAAAATTCATTAAAGGCTTAGACGCAGCAAGAGCATTGTGGTAGCAAATTTACAAAAACACTTGAGATTGTCTATTTTACCTTTTTGAGCAATGTCACTTATACCAAATCAAGTATTCTAATTGGTTTTTCGTACACGGCGACCATTTAAAATAAGTAAATTACAATTAAAATCAAAAGACAGATTTTTCTTAGTGTAAAACTTATGCTAATGCCATTTTAATTCAGCAATAACTAGAAATAAGCATCTTGCAGTATTTTAGTGTAATTTGGTTACTTGATACTTAAGTTAAATCTTACCCGAATTGTATCTACCTAAAATCAAATTAACAGCTTTAGCATTTTGAAAATTATCATTTTAGAAAATATATAGATAAACAAACTGGTCGCCATTTTGAAATACTTGAATTTTGTGAATTTACGAATTAGACACTTCTAACGCCCGTCTATAGATACATTTTGTATTAGATTTCGTCAATCAAGAAACCTACTTCTTTTGTTAATGTTGTTTTAATATGTGGTTCGTCTTAATTTTAAAAGATAGCCTAAAAGTGGTTTTTTACCAGGTGTGTATACCCCCATTAAAATTTGTCTTGGAGTGCACACCTGCGGAGCTTAGTTTTAGGAAAATAAAATTATCTATCCAGAGAAAGGGGACATAACACGTAATGTTATTTTGTTAAAATGCGCCGTTATCAATAAATTACAAGGACACCAGCGACGCACGTCGCCCTACAGTTGAACTGTACGAATTTTTTAAATTAAAATTCACTAAAAAGGTGGACTGTAATTCAATATTTGTGGTTGGACTATTTTGTTTTCAGTTCTGCTTCTTCTAGATCAGTTAAGTGTGAAAGCTTACAAGGTACTACAAGTTTCGTTGGTTTGGCTTTTTTAACAGTTAGTAATACAATTCCTCGATCTTGCAAGTTAGTTGAATAAAGAACAAAAAAAAAACACTTTCCTTCATAATAGAAGATTTTAATTTTGAGTCAGAAAAGCCAGGGAAATTAAAGTTGCTTTTAAGATGCGAACCCTGAACACAGAGTAGATCGAAAAATTTGTTAAATTTATATATTGTTTGCAGACCTCTTCATCTATGTGAGTTACATTTCGATTTACTCACACCATAGTTTTCCACAAAGCAGATAGTTTGAATTTTCTGGTTCATAGATTAATACAGTTTCCCATCAATGAAGAAAGACACAACAGAGAACTTGAATATATTAAAGTTATTAAATTTAGCTAAGTATAATGGTTCCGCTGTCTGCTTAGTGGAAAAATTAGTCAATAAACATAGAACAAAGAAAATGTTAGCGAAATCTACGACTTTCAGAAAAGATAAACTAGACAAAACCGTTGTCTGTTTACCATTGGAACCGCAAATTACTAGAGGTTTTAAAATCATTTTTTGAAAGACCAATTCACAGCTAACATTTTGTACAAAAAATACATTAGAAAATTTGCTAGGCAAGGGATAAAGATAAAACCACAGAATTTTCGGGAATCTATAAAAGAGGTTGTGAGGATTGTGAACTTAAATATGATGGGCAAACTAAAATAACTATTAAAACTAGATTTAAAGAACATTTAGCGCAACTGAAATATGGCACTATTGATAAATCATGTATTGCCCATCATATTTGGGAAAATAATCATCATGCAGATAAAGTAAATCTCAAGTTAATCAAAAATGTGGGGCAATCGCGTCAATTAGTTGCGTACGAAAGAAGTATATATATATATATATATATATATATATATATATATATATATATATATATATATATATATATATATATATATATATATATATATATTCGAACTGTTCTCCTAATAATCAGTGTGTACTTCTTAGAAGGAATATTTGATAACGACTTACAGTATTACAAAAGCAGGTATGCAGTTTTAATTACAGGGATTTGAGACTCAACAGTGGGGATCGCTCTGTCTGTGTACCTTCGCAGAGGACGCTGTTCGCAACTGCTTGGCAACTAACATATAAATATTAATTCTAGTCAAAAAATGTAAATATTACTTCTAGTCAAAAAATGTGCGAATGGTCTGACGACCGCAGCTATATAACAGGATAACACACAGCCACACACACCTAGTTCTTATTCGCTTAGTTTATTCATTCCTCTGATAACGATAACTTTGTTAGCGAAACGATTGTCAGGTCTAAAAACTGTATTGTAATGAATTAGGTTATCCAAATTGTACCTATTAGTAATATAGTTACTATGGTATAAACCTTGTGCACCTGGTGTTTCTAAGAAACAATATTTGATTTAGATCTGTATTCTGCGACTTTTCTTTTGCACGTTCTTGTGTGTTTTATAATTATTTTTGGTTTGCCATTATGTGTTATTTAAGATCAAAAAAAAATAATGGTCATGTTGATTGTATGTGTTATGTTATTTTTATTGTTAACCTGTAGCCGTAACATCAGTGTTTCATTTAGGTGATATTGGCCTGTTTCTTTTATATATATATATATATATATATATATATATATATATATATATATATATATATATATATATATATATATTATCTACATTGTACATTATACATTGTACATTATACATTGTACATTGTACATTCTACATTATACATTTAACATTATACATTGTACATTATACATTGTACATTGTACATTGTACATTGTACATTATACATTATACATTGTACATTGTATTTCCAAGGTAAAAAAGAACAGAACAAGGCTATACTTTAGACTGAATTTATTTAGTAAAAGCCCTACGCCCTAATTATTTTTAGTTTGCCATTATGTGTTATTTAAGATTTAAAAAAAATTAATTGTCATGTTGATTGTATGTGTTATGTTATTTTTATTGTTAACCTGTAGCCGTAACAGCAGTGTTTCATTTAGGTGACATTGGCTTGTTTCTTTGTTAATATATATATATATATATATATATATATATATATATATATATATATATATATATATATATATATATATATATATATATGTATATATTCTACATTGTACATTATACATTATACATTGTACATTATACATTGTACATTGTACATTGTATTTCTAAGGTAAAAAAGAACAGAACAAGGCTATACTCCAGACTGAATTTATTTAGTAAAAGCCCTACGCGTTTCGGTCCATTTCTC
Source organism: Tillus elongatus (assembly GCA_964006375.1). Taxonomy (NCBI): domain Eukaryota; kingdom Metazoa; phylum Arthropoda; class Insecta; order Coleoptera; family Cleridae; genus Tillus; species Tillus elongatus. Next base: position 55,415,403 of record OZ023264.1, on the reverse strand, counting down.
AGGCCATCTTCAGGGGCTTCCTGAAACATTACAAAAGTGGATGTGTCAGAAACAAACTTCCAGGTAGGTCGGCAAGTATCACACGACACAATCAGTTACAAAATTCTAAACAGTCTTACAAGCAAAGTCTAAATAGAAACTAAAGTCAACGCTAACATGCTCTACAACAGTTACATTTATAAAATCAAAGTTAAAAGTTGAGAAGTTAAAAACATCAAAGCGTCCAAACATCCAAGCAGCAAAAACAACAATGCAAAAGCAGTAAAAATAGCAAAAAACGGGTAGAAACCCGAGTAAGTTAAGTTTAAAAGTGCACTAACACACCACAATCTGAGGTCTTTAAACAAACATATAGAGAAGTTGCCAAGGCAGGCTGCACAGTCAGAACAGAACTTTCAGAGAAAACACTGAGTTCAACTTATGATACATATAAAGAATAAAAATAGAATGGCTAGACATACTTACGTTCACTTTTTTATAACAAGAACTGAACTTTACAAGAAATCTATCATAGTGGCTGCTTTCATCGACTCTTGTTTTCTGCACTATATGGGTAAAGGCGCTTGTCACTTTTAGCTGCAAGTCGTAGTTCATTTGTTTGCCCCTTCCCGTTCACTTCTCATATTCGGCTTTTAACTGTCCTCCATTTCAAATGCGAAATTTTTATTTGTATTGCCATGTGTCCATTGCTGTGATTTGAGGTTTTGATGCTTCTAATTCTGCCTTCACCCATATAGTGCAGGGAAGCAAGAGCGACAGTCGATGAAAGCAGCCACTATGATAGATTTCTTGTAGTAAAGTTCAGTTCCTGTTATAAAAAACAGAACGTAAGTATGTTTAGCCATCTTGGTTTTATTCTTTATACGTTCTTATAGGTTGAACTCAGTGTTTTCTCTGTAAGTTGTGCTGTGACTGTGCAGTCTGCCTTGGCAGCTTCTCTATCTGTTTGTTTAAAGACCTTAGATTGTGGTGTGTTAGTGCACTTTTAAACTTAACTTACTCGGGTTTCTACCCGTTTTTGCTGTTTTTACTGCTTTTGCTTGTTGTTTTTGCTGCTTGGATATGCCTCGACCAGGATTTGGACGTTTTGATGTTTTTAACTTCTCAGCTTTTAACTTTTAGCTTTGATTTTATAAATGTAACTGTTGTAGAGCATGTAAGCGTTAACTTTAGTTTCTATTTAGATTTTGCTTGTAAGACTGTTTTGAATTTTGTAACTTCTTGTGTCGTGTGATACTTGCCGACCTACCAGGAACTTTGTTTTTGACACAGCCAATTTTGTAATTTTTCAGGAAGTCCCTGAAGATGGCCTGAGATATGGGCCAAAACGCGTAGGGCTTTTACTAAATAAATTCAGTCTGGAGTATATCCTTGTTCTGTTCTTTTTTACCTTGGAAATATGTCTAACCCAGACGTTGTGACGTTCAGAAATTACATTGTACACTATACATTATATATTATACTTTGTATATTATTATGTATATATTATACGTTATACATTATACATTACAACTACTATTCATGTTCTCTAGCCGCTACTTGACAAGCTGTGTATTGTTATTTTTAGTTGAGATAGTTAGAAAAGAATGGGCCCTAAATTAGGGACAGCTACTATGGTTTATCATGCTGTGGTAGTACGGTTCTGTATCCGCTCCTTGCATTTTCTATAAATAAAAACATAAGAATATAAGTCTAACCAACGGCGGATTTCGACATGGTGGTAGTACGGTTCTGTATCCGTTACTTGCACTTTGTATAAAGAAAAACATAAGAAGAATATAACTCTATACAACGGCGGACTTCGACATGGTGTCACATCGTGTGAATAATAAATCCCTAAGTATCCATTATGTCTCATAATGATAATGCTACAAGATGAACCCTCCTGAATAACTCCACATAAATTTAATAGTTCATCCTCCGGGATGCTTAAGAGGATATAAAATTTAATCTGTTACGTATTACGTTTTGACATAATTTACGAGTTTCTCGTAAAACTTTCGACAGACACTGTAAGGATTTTTAATACACGAATAGATTTCGACGAGGGCAAATAAAATTCGATCAATAGACGACATTCTTCAGGGAGTTCGTTGTCTCCGTTTTAGACTGAAATTTCGTTAAATATTAAGGGGTCGCTCGATATGTAGCAAAGCGAAATTCAAATCCTGAGGTATATTTTACTTGATTATATAGATATCCGCGAACTTTTTTCAAGTTTGGCCAGAAAACAGAAGTCTGACCTATGTACATAGAGGTACATTGTGTACAAGCTAATTTGTAGATTCCAGCTTTTGTCAAGAAAGTGATTTTTGCTTCACGTTAGATAACAAATCTCACGTCGTGTTGTAACATTTAAAAGCTACCTACCTTTGTATTGGCACCGACATTTAATTTTTTTAAGCCAGATAAATAGTGTCTACGCCTGTATTTAGTATGGAGCGGTTTCACAAAGTAAGGGTAACAACAAGCAATGAATATAACATTACTTGACTTGCGTTTAATTTTTCTTATAATAATAATAATAATAATAATAATAATAATAACCAACGTGGTACAAAAAAATATACACAATTAATGTACACAATGTATGTAGGTATGACATCTCAAAAACAATATACAAAAGTTAACACATATACACTCTATTCTAGAAAACAACATTGATACACACACACACGCAGTTATATATATATATATATATATACATATATATATATATATATATATATATATATATATATATATAAACTATTGAATAAATAAAATTGACATCTCAAAATATATCCACATTTGATCTCGGCGAGTGCGTAGACCAAATAAGGAGTCCCACAAGCAAACATCAAATATATTTATATGTATATATATATATATATATATATATATATATATATATATATATATATATATATATATATATATATTGTTATTGATTGTATGGTTCGTGGATTGTAGTTAGTGCTACTTACGTATTAAAATGGACTGTATCGTGTTATGGAATAAAATCTCTTGGAAACACTTAATTATATATTCAACCACAATAAAAACTATATACTATTGATATAAATAGGCGGAACGTGTAATACCACAACTTGTGGTCGTGTATGAATCAAATGCACTCGTTGCATAAGCTCTTCGAAGCTGGTGTGTTGAACGAATAGGCTTTAAAGCCATAAAACCTATATACTAATGATATGCATTATATATAGCAGGTGGTAGTGGAATTTTCCTTTACGTAATAGTAAAGGATTTTTTCACGCCCGAGGAGGTACCACCCCATACATCAAGGGGCCGGTGAAGTCCCAACGGACGTTTCCGATTCTGGTGTATGAGTCGGTTTCCCTTATAAGCAAAAATGATGATGGCTCCTCCTTGTACAAAAGATTCCGGAGGCAAAATACCCCTCCATTCGGATCTCCGGGAGAGGGGTGTACAGAGGGCGCCAACATCAAGATTTAACATATCCTTTTCAAATATATGTGGCCTAAATTCTAACCTGAACTCCGTCCACCATTTCCTCCAGGCTAACAGGCGCCAACTCCTCTTCCTCACCGCAACCCAAATCAGTGCCAAAACAGCCACTAATCACCTTAATTTCCCGGGGTATGAGCTCATTACTTCCTTTAGATTGCATGGAGGCGTGTGCGCATACGTCCGTAGCAATCTACCTTGCACCAGACTCCCCAATTTAGAAGCTGGAAGAAAAGACATACTATGGATAAAACTCTCTCTCAGGGCTGCAACTAAATTCATCTGTTGCATTTACCGGTCACCTTCTGACAACAACTTTGTACAACTCTTTGACTACCTTTCTGAAAAAACCGACTGATTTCTGAATATCATTCCTCCGAGGTCACTATTCTTGGTGACTTCAATGTCCATAATTAGGAATGGCTAGGATCTTCAAAAACCGATCAACAAGGGAGAGCAGCAGAAGCCTTTGCAGTCAGCAATTCTTTAGCCAATATGGTTCAGTAACCTACTTACTTTCCTCGTATCCCAACACACAGCTCAAATCCCTTGGATCTCCTTCTTACTACAAAACCTGAATGCTATAAGATATCAGTCACCGCCCCCCTTGGCCGCTCAGACCACGGCATGGTCACTGCTTCCTGCGTAATGCAACCCAAGGTCACACAGTCATCACACCCACGTATCGTTTGGCACTACAACTCCGCAAACTGGGACGAAATGCGGGATTACTTTTCCTCATTTCCATGGGCGTCTGTCTGCTTCTCTCATCCTGACCCCTTTGATATCTCACAAAACGTCACCGAAATTATCCAAGCTGGCATGGAGTTATTTATTCCACGTACACAGAAAACCTCTTCAGCCACTCAAAAGCCCTGGTTCTCTAAATCCTGTGACAAGGCCAGACTTGAAAAGGTCAAAGCTCACAAAACGCTTTTACACAATCCCAGTCAAGAAAACCGCCATGCATTTAACGACGCAAGAAACCGCTATGTCCGCATTCTTTCTGAGGCAAAAAATTCGTTTAATAATCACATCAAAAACAAAGTCCTATTAAGCTCCAACGGCGGCAAACCCTTCTGGACTTTTGCTAAATCTATTGGGAATAATTTCTGCAAAAGCACGTTCCCACCCCTTGTCTCAGGGGATGAAATTGTTTCTACCGCCCTAGGCAAGGCTGAACTTTTTGCTTCGTTGTTCGCCAGCAATTCTACTCTTAACGCACCTCGAAATATTCAACCACCAACAGTCCCCAATGTCGCGCATAAAATGACGGATATCATTTTCAAAACTAAAAAAGTACGAAAGATGCTCTCTTCTCTTAATACCAGGAAAGTCTCTGGCCTTGACGAGATCCCAGCAATAGTTCTCAAAAAATGCGCACCAGAACTTGCTCCTGTCCTGACTCGTCTATTTCAGATATCTTACAATAAAGGCATATTCCCTAGTAACTGGAAAACTGCTCGAGTACAACCCATCCCCAAGAAAGGATCCAAAGTGCTTCCTAGCAACTACAGGGCTATTTCCTTTCTGGAAAAACACAGTCTAATCCACGACAGTCAGTATGGATTCCGTCAGCGCAGATCGACTGCCGACCTCCTTTCTTTTCTCACCCATTCTTGGAACAACTCTATGGAACTACACGGTGAATCCCAGATTGTCGCTCTAGACATATCCAAAGCATTCGACTAGGTCTGGCAAGCAGCGCTGCTTAATAAACTTCCGGCCTATGGTCTACCACCAAAACTTTGTACCTGGACAGGAAATTTTCCCTCCAACAGGTGCATTTCTGTTGTTGTGGATGGCCATTCCTCTAAACTGTATCCAATTAATGCAGGAGTTCCTCGAGGTTTAGCTTTAGCCCCTACTTTGTTTCTTCTCCACATCAATGACCTCCTCTCTAGCACATCCAACCCACTTCACAGTTACGCGGACGACAGCACCCTCCACTCAAATATACAATATTCTAAGCCTGTCTCTTTAGCCCAGTTAGATGAGGATCGCAGACTCATGGAGAGTTCTGTCTCCGTGGATCTTCAAAAAATATTAGACTGGGGAAGTAAAAATCTTATACAATTCAACCCCACCAAATCTCAGTCTTGCTTTCTTTCTCATAAGAGATACACCAGCCCTAGACCCACCACAATGAACAACCAAGTTATTCAAAGTAATGAGTCCTTTTCTCTTGTTGGCATTTCTGTGGATCGAAATCTTAATTGGCACCAACATGTCACATCAATTGCAGAAGCGGCTGCTAAGAAATTAGGTTTCCTCTTCCGGGCTCGCAAATACTTTTCACCAGCTAATCTCTATACCTTATATACTTCACAAATAAGGCCAAACCTCGAATACTGTTCATACATATGGGGTGCAGCCGCCGCTTCTACACTCGCTATCCTGGACTCCATTCAAAAGAGAGCTATACGTCTCATCGGTGACCCTACCCTCACATAAAGGCTGCCATCTCTTGCCCACCGACGTGCCGTTGGTGACCTCTCTCTATTTTATAGATATCTGCACGGGCACTGCTCAGAGGAGCTTTCCTCCATAGTTCCCCCACCTGCTGCTCCCAACAGATCTACCAGGGGAACAGAGCGAATGCACCCTTTTACTGTCCAGGTCACCAGACATAGAACTTCTTGTTATGCCCGCTCTTTTGTCCCGAGGACTTCCAAGTTGTGGAATTCCTTGCCGGCACATGTGCTTCCTTCTCCTCCGAGCCTCGAAACCTTCAAGTCCAGAATTAACAAGTTGCCTCTTTCCTCCCTGTCAACACCCACGGTACGATAGCATTTAGGCTGTAAGCCCTCGTGGTGTGTTGTTGAAATTAAAAAAAAAGAACGTGTAATAGCACAACGCGTGGTCGTGTACGAATTACATGCACTCGGTGCAGAAGCTCTTCGAAGCTGTTGAACGAATAGGCTTTAAAGCCATAAAACCTATATACTAATGATATGCATTATATATAGGCAGAACGTGTAATAGTACAACGAGTGGTCGTGTACGAATTGAATGCACTCTTCGAAGCTGTTGTGTTAAACGAATGGACTCTGTCCAGGTCTTGAATATTGCCGGTACCCTCTTTTCGAGGGATGGGTATGCGTACAATCCACTGCAGTTATGTCAGCTTGTTTGTGACACACAACACTGCAGTCTTACAACTTAAATTTGCGCGGTAAAACTAAACATATATATATATATATATATATATATATATATATATATATATATATATATATATATATATATATATATATATATATATATATATATATATATATATATATATATATATATATATATATATATATGGTGCCATAGAACAAACTACAATGTATAATAGCACCATGCGATAGAGGACCAAAATAATAATAAAAAAAGTTCCTATACGCTAAGGCGTTTATCAAATATTTAATCAAACAACATTTAAAAACTGTAAGGTGCTTAGCTCTACAGAAGGCGTTCAACTTAGTAACCTTGTTCTTGAATATACATTTCCAATCTTCGTGTTGATGATATTTGAAACATGTTCGGATTATTACGAAATCTATCAGCAGACTCCCCAATTTTGTTTCTTAATTATTGCCCTTCACTATTTATATCTACGGCATACACTTCATTTTTCATAAACTCCCGAAATAAAAAAACGAGTGGATTAAAATCGGGACTATGAGCTGGCCATGGTATAGGCCCACTCCGACCAATCCACCTATTTCCAAATATTCTTTTGAAACGTGCCCTTACCCTTTGGAAAAGTGAGCTGGCGCGCCGCCATGCATGTAGTATATTCTTCTAATAATATCCAATGGGACATCTTCTCATGAAGTGTGCAGTTGATTTTCCAAAAAAATTCGATAAGTTCCTCCTGTCAATCCGCTGGGCAATCGAAATGGACCAATTAGATAATTGTCGATTATACCCGGCCACACATTCATACAAACCCATACTGGTGATTCCGTATTACGGTATGATGAGGATTATTGTCGTTCCAATAATGCATGTTATGTATGTTAGAAACACCATCGAGACTAAAACTAGCTTCATCTGTAAACAAAATTGGTGAAACTAAATTTTGCACTTGATTTTGCAACCACTCGCAATATGGTACACGCGGTAAAAATCCTGTTCCAATAGGTGATGAATTTTTTGGGAATGAAATACGTGAAGTAGTTGTTCCTTGAGGACTTGCCTGACTGACTCACTGTTAAGATTCGGTACAGCAGCACTTACTTTTGCGATGCTTGTTCTCGGATTATTTTCTACTATTGGCAATATAGCTTCTTCGGTTGCAACAGTTCTGGGAGATCCTGTAACAACTTTTCCTTTTTTCAAGCGGACATCTTCTACTAACGCCTGTGGACGTCAGTAGACGTTCTAGCATTAAGAACTTGTCTTATTGGATATCTCTCTCGATAGATACGCTGAGCATCGGAACAATTTGATCGAGTTTCGCGGTAACACATATCATGTCCCTGTATTCTACAAAAGTATAGCAAACCATTTTTTAAAGCAACTTTAAAAAACGACAAACAAGTGAACTAAATACGTAGGTAATATGGAACACGACAAACCAATAAATTATTGCAATATTAGTTTGGCAGTCACCTAATTTGTTTCGTTTCATAAAATCATAGCCTACTACCTACTACTGGCAAGCCTTTTCCAACGCGTATATTGTCATAAAGCAATTACAGGGTGAGCAATGTTATTTTTTCGAATTCAAGACGTAAATCCTCTCCTGGATGAGAAATAAACTTCATATGCTGACACAAAATAGTGCAGAGGTACTGTGCAGTAATCTTGGTTCAATTATCTCTTTACAATCGCAAGAAATTAAAGAACTTAAAAATTTTTTTTATTACTTTTTGGTCCTCTATCGCATTGTAGTTTGTTCTATATATATATATATATATATATATATATATATATATATATATATATATATATATATATATATATATATATATATATATATATATATATATATTGTACCTATATGGGAATAATAGGTAGATAAATAAATTAATCTCCCACCGCAACATTAACAAATTAAAAAGTCACTTAAAACTTTAAAACACGAAAAGAACATGGAATTATTATACAACCTCTTCTCTTCACACAAATTTGTGTTAACGTTAGCACTGTCTGGAACGGGGTAAAAACTGAAAACATTAAAAGTAGTTCAATGTTAATATGGTACTAAATAATAAAATGTGTAAAAAGCCTGGATGCAGCAAGTACGTTATGGCAGTGAATTTTCATAGACATGATCTGGCACAAAATATTTTATTATAACTTTTTTTTCTTGTAACATAGAAATCTAAATTTTGGTGTATAGTTTACTTTTCATATCGTAAATTTATCTACCAAATTTGGTTATATCTTTTTTATTTTTTGGGATACAAATTTTTTTCGAATGAAAACCCAAAATTTTCCCGGAAAACCTCGTCCGATTTTCCTGACGAACTTATCCAAGCCATTTACAAAAGGAAGGTACACGCAAAATTTTATCAAAATCGGCCGATTATATTTTGAGTTATCGGTGTGATACCTATATATAGATATATATATATATATATATATATATATATATATATATATATATATATATATATATATATATATATATATATATATATATAAAATTGAAACTGACCCCGGATATGGGTTCTAGGGGTCCTAGTTCGCGCTCATTTGAAAAAAAAATTCCAAAATTCAAAAGTGGAGATCTCCCCATTAGTGAATTTTTTCTACGAAAATTCACTAAAATGTATTATAGTCTTTGATTCTAGAATACTGTGGCCTCTGCAAGCGTAGTCGTAATGTTTGTAAATAATGCTATCACAACGTTGGTTCGACCGGGGTTCCTTTCATTTGTCTTGAGCTATATTTTTACAGCTCACTCCAGTGTTAAAATGAATGGTATTTTCCTCACTATTTTAAACACGTGAGTGGGGGACTGCATTGTATACCAATACCACTCCATCGACTGAAGTTGTTCGGAAATACTAAGGCACACCTAACCCGAATTCATTCCCCGTTGCTATTGACCTACTCATATTCTCTGAATATGTTAGAAGACGTGGTACCTATTTCATTCCAAGTCACTATTAACCGACTATTTATGAAATCAAATAAGTAAATTAAATCGATTGTCATAAAATATCGCCACTGATATATATATATATATATATATATATATATATATATATATATATATATATATATATATATATATATATATATATATATATATATATATATATATATATATATGTTGTACGCTTCTTAGTTTTCTCTGTAGAACGTAAAAAATGTGATCAGTGAAAAGCAGGCGTTGCAAAAAAAAACATTATACTTTCAGTGATTCAATATCAGACACATTTTTTGTTGTCAGTGAGGGTTTCTTGTGTATCGTTTCTATGATAAGAGCAGAGCTTCTCAGAGAATGTCAGCGTGTTTATTTGGGGTATACTGAAACACGTCTCTAACAGACCTTCATGTGGCGTCCTATTATTTTCTGTTTTCACAGTTTCCTATTTGCTTGTTCGCAAACATTCAGTGAAAGAAATGGTGTTTTATATGAAATGAACATTAAAGTTTCACTTCTTTTCAGTAAAATAAGACGTTCGAGTCGTTGACCTAGAATGTTGTTAAGTACACTTCGAGGACCCAAATCACCGCAACGCATCTTTATAAAGACCTAAGAAAGTTAGCGTCATCAAAGGATAAAAAATTCTAACTGTTTACTACCAACATCACCTTTTATACTGAGTCTTAGGTAAAGAATGATACCGAGAGGGAGACTAAATCGCCGGCAAATTTTCTGTGTATTGTATTTTAATTGCTGTGCGAGGTTTTTGAACTTCCTGTATCACTTTACCTGACAGGTTTCGGAATTTTTATCTGCATCAAAGACAGAGCGCAAACCGAGAACTACAAACCAGTGGCGGATCTCGGTTTAAGGAACTTTTGTTTTTTATCGTTTTAGAAATATAAATACTTTCGAACGCATCTGCCTTCGCTGGCTGTCTAACATTTTTGAATAAGTTTCAGATTGTCTTTATCAATGTGGTGGTTATTATCCCAAATATGTTGTGCCATGCATGACATGTCTACACTACCGTATTTCACACATTTTTTCTCTACTTTATCTTTCCTGAGTGTCGTGCATTCCGTTAACATTTTCTTTGTTCTGTGTCTATTAATTAAGTTTTTCACTAAGCAATCCGAATATTCGTTATATTCAGCCACGTTTTTAATGTAGTCTAAGTCTATATATATATATATATATATATATATATATATATATATATATATATATATATATATATATATATATATATATATATATATACTCTGTCTACTATTACTTAAGGGAAATTTTATTAATCTATTTACTAACAAATTTAAACTGGCCGTTTTTTGTGCAAACATATGATGTGAGGGATTTGGTATGTAACTTAGAGTGGTAGTTTCCTTGCTGTGGGCATCGAATTTAAGAGAGTCATTATTTTCAATAACTAGTAGGAAAGGATGTCTACTGTTAACTTATAATTCGTGGGTGAATTTTATTAATCAACTTGATAGTTCAGTCTTTTAATAAAATCATCTACTTTGCATATATTTGTGTTAAACACTGCAAAAATATCGTCCGCATAACGAAAGCATACTCTAGGAAAATACTCACTTTTATTTTCTTAATCCGTCTCATATCTACTCATGAAAAGGTCCGCAATGAATGGAGAGAGTGGGTTGCCCATTGCCGTGCCTTCAGTTTGTTCAAAAAACTCATTGTTACATTGAAAAATATTTTGTTTTATACAAAGGTTTGTTAAAGTTAAATATTCTTTGCAAACACCTTCACTTATGTTGATCAATTTCAACAACTGTTCTAAATACATTCCTTAGTGAAAAAAATAATTAATAGACACAGAACAAAGAAAATGTTAGAGGAATGCACGACATTCAGGAAAGATAAAATGGAGAAAAAAATTGTTTGCCTACATTTTGAACCGCGCATCACAAGGGAGCTCGAGAGAATTTTTAGGAAAGCCGATTTGCAGCTAAGTTTTTCGAGAAAAAAAATTATTTGAGTAATTTGTTAGGTAATACGAAAGATAAAGATAAAGCCACTGAAATGTCTGGTATCTATGAGATACGTTGTAAAGATTGTAATCTTAAATACGTTGGGCAGACTAAGAGAACCACAGCTGAGATACGGTAGTGTAGACAAGTCACGCGTGGCACAACATATTTGGGATAACAATCACTACATTGATAAAGAAAATCTGAAACTTATTCAAAAATGTTAGACAGCCAGCGAAGCCAGATGCGTTCGTTAAACCAAGCTTCGCCACTTTTCAAGTAAAAAATTTTTCCTGAGTTTCGTCGAAAATCTTTTGGTGAATAATTATTTTATGGTAGGTGGGTAAATAGCTTGGAAGAAAAGCTTGGTCGGGAAAATCGAACCAGTTTTTTCGCAAATATTTTAGGTTTATTTTCGGAAATTTTTTGTAATTTTTTAAACAATAAAGTTATTTTGATAAATTATGGAATATTCTTTTTACTAAAGGTATACTGGTAACCATATTTGATGCCTGCTTTCATTAAAAAAAAAGACGTATTTGCTATTAAAAAGATTTTAATGAAAATTCACTACCATAACGCAGCTGCTGCGTCCAGACTTTTGATAATCAAAACTGGACGAGATATTTAAATAATTTTTAAAAATTTTTCAACCTTCTCCCGTATCTACACGTATCTAAAAAGAAAATGGCAGCAGCTCTGACAACGTATCCTTAATGCCACTGAGTGAAGATTGGAAGCTGTGATGAGCACTGATCAGAACAATTTTGAGAACCCAATTCATCACCATACAGTTTTATGACCTGATGATTGTTGCTCTAACAAAGTTAGCGTCATGAGAGGGATGAATAAACTATTTATCTTTTATTCATCTCTCCGACGACGCTAACTTTGTTAGCGAAACGATCCTCAGGTCTTAAAACTGTATTGTATTGAATTGAGTTGTTTTCGTTATACTAATATCCTTAATGTATCACATTCGGTTGAACTACAATCGACTTTCTGAATACTGGACTTGAACCCGCGACCACATACACCGCACTTTAAACGTTACTCGCCTCGAAACTTCGTCTACTCGACCAGTAATATTCGAAACAATGGCTCATGTAAAAACATTCCAACGTCGATTTTTTGCTTTGAAAGCTTACATTACACATTCTTATTATATTGATTTAGCAAACAAGCTTTACATGGCATAAACAAATGTCAGTTAGACCATGAAATAAGCACCACATGTGTATCTGCTCCACCAGTCTATCCTGTAACATGAAAGAATGCGCACTTGTGTAAAAATCCTGTAAACTCCTGGCATTTTCAGTTTAGACACATTACAGCCTGTAATTTCAGGCGTGAAACGCAATTATTCACTGAGAGTGTTGCGCACAGGGGGCAGAAAAAACGTCATGTGTGTGGCAAGGGTTGTGTATTGAATGCGAGCCGCGGTTTGTTTGGAATTAACATCTGTTTAGGCTATTCCAAGCGTTGTTTGTCTACAGAAAGTTTTATTACGTGGGTTTTTAGTTTATTTGTCTTACTAATTACTCGTGACTTACGTACGAAAGCGCACATAAATCGCTTTTAATCTGAAAATGAATGCAAAAATTATTAGCTAGAAAATGTTCTTTTTAGCCAGTTTTTATTTTTTTTAAATTCGCTTATAGACATATCGATGGTGAGTCTTTGCAAAAAAAATTCAAATGGGTGCAGGGGTCAATTTCAATTTTTATATGTACACAGTATGTATGCGTGTAAAGATTTTTTATATAATAATTTTTTCTGGCGTCCATGGTTGGTCAGCTATTGACCTCAGAAGATTCTTTAATAATTACAAGAGACAGCTGTATTGCAACATTGCCCCAACATAGGCCAACCGAATTTGATAGATGGTTTTCTTTTATTACCGTTGTCATTGGAAGACAATTTGAAGTGGATGTAAACTCAAAAAGGGGTGAATTAGAGGTGGGTTACTCTTTAAATGAAATGGTTTTTTTAAACCCTAATCTAATTAAAAGTTAAAGTTCATCAATTTAATAGCAAATTAAATTTTGTACCTTTATCTCCTCCTGTCAATTTTTCGACACACCACACGTTTTTTGAGAAAAGTGAGATTTTTAGTGTTGAGATAAAAATAAAATTATGGCCCTTGAAGACTTTATTAAAGGTTAACATATCTTAAATTTAACAAACGCTATTAAAAAGTAATAAATAAAAAAAAAAGAAAACACTAAAGATATTGTTCAAAATGACTTCCATTTTCTCTTACACACAACTGCACTCTTCGTCGAAAATTAAAGTCGACTCTGTTAAGTAACTGGATGTCACTTTTCATAATGATCCACTTCTTGTTGATGCGACTTAACAAAACTCCCTCAGTTTGAACTGTTGTCAAGTACACAGATTTTTTTAAAGCCCAGCAGAGCAAAAAGTCACATTTATTCAAGTCTGGTGAGCGTGCTGGCCAATGCTGAGGGCAATTGATTCCACGACTTATCCATTGATTTAGGAACTGCTGGTTTAAAAATTCACGAGCAATGGTAAGGACAGCTCCTCCAGTAGCTCAGGAAGAATATTTTGCAAAAAAGCAAATATGTTGCGCCGTTTGGTAAAATAACCGGCGCAACCAAATGTCCTCCAACAAAACCTGTAAACATATTTATTTTAAATTCTCTTTGGAAATGGTGGGTTACTGTAGTATGTAGACTTACATCCGAATAGTCGTGGTAGTTGTGAAAAGTGACATCCAATTACTTAACAGAGCCGACTTTAATTTTCAGTTATGTGTGAGAGTCATTTTGAACAATATGTTTAGTGTTTTTATTGCTTTTTATTTGTAAGTTTCTAATAGTGTTATAATAATAATATACTGGTCGAGTATATTTCATCACGGAAGTGTTGAAAGTTAATGCAATAGGGTGTAATTTGATAGGACGGATTTTTTTACCTTACAGACTTAATGCTACAACCTATCTTGAATTCCTGCAAAACCAACTAAATGGGTTATTAGAAAATGTACCCCTTGGCATAAGGCATAACCTATGGTTTATGCATGACGGACCCCCCCCCATATTTCGCCCTAAATGTCAGAAATTACCTAAGCAATATTTTTGGACGCAGATGGATCGGACGCGGTGGACCTCAGCCGTGGCCGGCATCCCTGATTTAAATCCTATGGACTTTTATTTATGGGGCCATCTCAAAAGTATTGTTTATTAAGCAAATGTTGAGAATGTTGATGATCTGCGGTAAAGAATTGTACTTGGATGCGAACAAATTAGAAATACACCAGAAATATTTCACAGAGTACGACGTTGTATGCTCCACAGAATACGAAAGTGTATTGAAGTGGAGGGTGGCCATTTTGAACATTTATTGTAGTTAGGTATCATAAAATGCCATAAACTTTTTTATTTGTTGTTTTATTTGTTGTTAAAATTTGCAGACAATACAATTAATTACTTGAGAAAAATTAATTTTTGAGCGAAACCGACATACAAAAATTGAAATATCTCGAAAATGGTGTGTCTGGGAGATTTAAATCAAGTATACATTTTTTGCTTACAATTGATAAGGGCTGCAATGTAGCTATACGGTAAGTCGATATTACTGGGTGTCAAAAAATTATAGCCCATTGAATGCAAGCATAGTCTTACAGGTGGCGCTCTCTACCAGCAGTGTTATTAACAATAACATATTTAAATTTCTTGCCCTCAAAAACCCTCGCATGCCAACTTTCACGCCAAATTTTTAATTTGACTCAGACTTATTCGTGAAAAACTGACAAAAACAAATAACTTTAACACACTGTAATTAAAAAACTAAGCATTTGCGGACCCACGTTTATATGAAAAAATAGTCTTTTTTGTGCTGAGTGTGCACCTGTAACATATACCATAATTTTTGAAACACCTGTATGTATATATATATATATATATATATATATATATATATATATATATATATATATATATATATATATATATATATATATATATATATATATATATATATATATATATATATATATATATATATATATATATATATATATATATATCTGTGTGTGTGTGTTTGCAGCAAAATTAAAAAATAATGTAGAACAGTCTATCCTAGTTTATTATGTACATTATTTTAAAAAAAGACGTATGTAAGACAGGTTTTTCCTTGTTTATTTTGTTCGCCATTAAAAAAAACATAATAAATTTTGAAAAATTAATATGCCGCCAATAAAGGCATTAAAAATAATGTAAAAGGCAGCTTTTTGAAAATATTTGGCATTAAAAGAAGATAGAAAGTTTACTAAAATCTGGTTTTTCTGTAAATCAAATTGTTTTAATAAAAAAATGGAATAAAACTTATATCATTTAATTTTTTGCGACAATAACAGAACTGCCTGTCATTCTCCATACTTTCTTTGAGTGTGGACATTGTAATTCAGGCTTACAACTATTTATATCTAACTCAACATAATTTTTTTACACAAATAACTTTAATGGCATCACCACATATTCGATTTCCAATCATTTTTTGTGAATTTTTATTTTAAAAAAATCACTAATAGAGAGGTATCGATGGTGAGATTTTGCAAAAATATTTCAAATGAGCGCGAATTATGACCCCTAGAACCCACATCCATTTCTTTTATAAATAGCTTGGATGAGTTTCTTAGCCAGGAAAATCAGACAAGGTTCCGGGAAAATGTTGAGTTTTCCTTTGAAAAAAATTTTTTTCTCCGAAAGTTGCAAAACTATTTTAATGAAATTTGGTCAATATGTTGCTTGGGAAAGACCTTACTACATACCAGCTTTCTAAGTTTATAGAAAATTCAGTTATTCAAATGTGAAGCATTTAATGAAAATTTACTACCACAACGCACTTGGTGCGTCTCGAAGTTTTTTCTTCATTGCTTATATACCTTTATAAAAAAAGAAGTTCTTAACCTTCTGCCCTCAACCATAAATTTTCACTATGCATTTTGTGCAACTATGCATTATAAAATGTAAAAAAGTAGATGCCATCAAAGATAACTTTTATTAGAAAATGACCTTTTCATTAAGGTGAGTCAGGATTGAGATTCATACATATTTACATATATAACAATTAATTACTCATAAGTATGTTTATTTGTATCTAATAACTTAAACATCTTTTTTTACAATATTATATTAAAGCAAAACAAAAATCAAAATCAAACTAAACCTCCAAATATTGCTATGCAATTAGGTAAGCCATTTTAAACATATAAAGAGTGCGTATTGCCCCGTGCGCATATAAGTTGGCATTTTTATTTCAATTTCGCTTTTATGTAACGTTTTGCAACTAAATATGAAGCAGAGATCAATACTAGATTTTCGCCGAGTCAGCCAGACAAATACTGAAAAAAGCGGTATTATCACTCGAATGCTAGCTCTATTGTAGTGTCGACTAAACGAGCTGTCGGTGGAAAGAACTGTCGGCCCAACGATATGCCACGATTTGTAGCAGTCATTTTTGGTTGGAAAATGGTGGAAGTTTTTTATATGGACTTAGCATGTCTAAAATTAGGCCCTCTAATTCCCAGTCCTGCTCGGTCCATTTGGTTAGACCCGTTTATACGCCATACAGATGATTTGTTTGTCAGACTTTTACTGTCTCTATCCCATGCTGGGCGGTCATCTATGATCACGTCAAATGGAACTATACAGCCCAGTTTAGCTGGAAGTTGATCTGTTGGCTTGGCGAGTGACTCCAATGGAATAATTTCCAGGTTCTACAAGTGGTCAACCCAGTCTCCTGGCTCAATTTGTCTGGTGGGAATCGTCTCGACGTATTTAGTACTGCTTCCATCTTCATCGCATATCTGCAGTGAAGTATTATTCAGCATTGCCTCTGTTGCAGCTGTAGGGCATGGTGCCATAGCTCCCGTTATCCCAAGACAGATCAGTGTCTGTAATTTTTGCAATTTGCTTTGTGTTGAGGCTTGTTCCGTTTTTTTGGCCACATAGACGCATATGTGTGACCACAATTTGGTATATCTAATATACTATGCTGGGATTCAGCCTCCATGTATTTCCTGCGAGTCTACTACAAGCCTAAATAGTTTATATGGGACAATGATCCTGAACGCTGGCTTTCTCGTTTGCGAGAACTAATTCCTATGGGTATTTCCATATAGGGCTATTTGAAGGATGGGTATACTCTAATACATCCCCTTATTTAGATGAAAAAAAATCGAATCAGACTTGCGAGAGAATTAGACCCTGCGTGCCTAAAAATGTGCAAAGGAGTAACCAAGCATGCATTAAAATGTCTAAGAAAAATCTGGACGCGGCAAGTGCGTTATGGTAGTAAATTTTCATAGAAATGATCTGGCACCAATTATGTTTTATGACTTTTTTTTCTTTTAACATAGAAATATAAATTTTAGTGTATAGTTTTCTTTTAATATCATAAACTTACGTACCAAATTTGGTTATGATAGCTTTTCAATTTTTTGAGATAAAAAAAATTCCGAAAGAAAACCCAAAATTTTCCCGCTAAACCTGGTTCGATTTTCCTGGCTAACGAACTTATCCAAGCCACTTACAAAAGGAAGGCGCATGCTAAATTTCATCAAAATCGGTCGATATGGGTTCTAGGGGTCGTAGATCCCGCTCATTTGGAGACATTTTTTCAAAATTCACTAGTCTGGATCTCCTCATTAGTGGATTTTTTCGAAGAAAATTCACTAAAAGATAGGGGTCATGTTCAGCAGATAGATTAAGCTATTTTATTTATCATATCGTTTTAGTTAATTTTGTTGGTGTTAACCAGTAGATTAAGTTTTTATGCTTTTCAATACCTTTATAGGTAGCTAAGTAAACCAAGTGTTTTACTTATTTAACACATGGTATACCTTACGTATTTAGGGCTTGTCTGACCTGCAACATAATAAGCGACTGTTAGCGTAGACAAGGTCATTAACTTTATTGACCTGGTCATTGTTCTAGCCAATCAGAATTAAGAATTTTGTAACCACATGACCAACCTTTCATGAACTAGTCAGTGCTGAAATTGTCCGTGCCTTATTTTGACAGTAAAGTAATATGAGTCCCGTAACAGGCTAAGTACTTGATGATGATTTTTCATGTCGAAACGTCGAAAAACAGCAATGAATGTTACATGGTTGTATTAGCAGTGTAAAATTGATAAAAATAATGCAATAGAAACACAGGTATGTATTAAAAAATGTGGTTGATTGTAGTAACCTCAAAGAAATACATTATACAGAAAAGGAAAGAAAAACAATTATTTTCCTTTAAACGTTATTTCTTATACTTAAAACTGTACGGGATGTTTAGGTAATTAAGTTTTTACAATTTTTGAACTTCCCCATATATATAGGAAATTATGAAAATTTCACAACCCCGATAACATATTCTTAATGTACCAGTAGCGGCTCGGGCCTTAAAGCATTGTGGGTGCGCAAGAAAAAAAGTTCGGGGCGCAGCAAGTGCGTTATGGTAGTGAATTTTTATTAAATGCTTCAAATTTGAATAACTTAAGTTTCTACGAACTTAGAAAGTTGAATTTTGGTGCATACTAGGGCCTTACCCAGGGCAACATATCCACCAAATTTCATCAAAATAGCTTTGTAATTTTCGGAGAAAAAAATTTTTATCAAAAGAAAACTCAAAATTTGAAATATCAATTTTCTAAAAATGTAGAAAGTTGAATTTTAGTGTGTATTAAGGTCTTTTACAAGGCAACATATCCACCAAATTTCATTAAAATTGCTTGCCATTAATAAAAGAAAGGCACTTGCCAAGTTTCATCGAAATCAGTTGCTTATTTTTTAAGTTATCGGTTGGATACATACATACATATATATATATATATATATATATATATATATATATATATATATATATATATATATATATATATATATATATATATATAATAGTGAATTTTTTAAAATAAAAATGAAGGGCTCGCCTATTTTTTCCCCGAAAATGTATTATAAAAAACCTACTTACTAAACTAACTAAACTTAATAATTATTAACTACTTACCAAGTTTTCCTCTAGTTAGCTATAAGTTATAGTAGTTAAAAAGTCCCTTAAAAAGTTAACCTTTAAATTTAAAATATTATCCACTGAATTAATCACAGTATCACAATTATTTTGTCCACTTATTAAGCAACCCGAAGTAGTAGCCATCATAATAATAATAATTATCTTGTTATAACATGTAAACAACAACGAAATGATCTAATTAAAATCAATCCGACGTGCAGCACTAAACGAAAATTACTAGACACATGTTAGACACAGACACGCTCTGCCAACAGTCCACTGCAAACTGCAAGTGTGGAATTTGAGAGCGCACAACCAGATTGCTTATTCGGTCGTTTTCGACGAAGATACTCGATAATTTCGCATTGAAGTATCGCATTTCCTGAGAGCGCCGAAAAATATACACCGCCATGCGACTGATGTATATGGATATTTGGATATGGATGTATATAACGATAACGTCTGCAACCATTAACACTATACGTTTACTGTCAAAGCGATGTCATTCGGCATAGAATAGTTTATTTTTTTGAAAAAAATATGGGCTATTAAGGTTGACCCGTGGTTGAAAAATAAGTATAAAGATGTCAAGAACTTTGATAAATGGAGGTAACAATAGAGCAATTGAGAGGAGGAAGTTAAAGTAAGAAATATTTTCCATTTAGAATGTCAAAATTTGAAGTATAGTGAGCTTGGTCCACAATTGCCAATGATTTTTTGGATGAACCCGTTAAATTTTGTAAAAACACAGCACAAGTCATAGACTTATTGTGTATTGCATATTGTATAATTTAATTGAATAAACAATAAACAATACTTATTCTGAATCTGCATTAATGGCTGTCGACTCTGCAATCCTCGATATACTAATTTTGTTTGTTGAATGCAGGAGGTAAAAAAGCAAATAAAAATTTATTAAAATATAGCATAGCAAAAATATTGTTTTTTCCACGGCAGGCGGCAGTGCACGCGCACGGGTGCACTTATTGAGGGGCCGCCCCTGTAATGTACCATTCAATTTCCTCTAATTTCATCGACATGGTACTTCTCATCGTTTCGGATATATCATATATATTTCGTGTTCAAAAGTTACATATTTTACAAGAAGTATTATAACGCTAAGAAATACTCAGAAGTATAATACATACTTATGTGGGAGTACAAAAATTATAATTGAAAATAGTTTAAACATTAATATAAACCAATGTAATTACACACAAAAATCCATATAATGAATGAAATGCCGGTAAAAACCACCTGTACGGCATTTAAATGAAGTAAGAAAAGATCAAGAAAAGAGAAAAAAAGACCACACGCATGCAAAATACGCATTTAAAACAAATTATAATTTATTGAGAACATTTAAAAAACATTAAAAGTCGTTACCTGTCTATAAGTGAATTTTCTTAAAATGAAAATTTGTTAAAAAGACCGTTTTTCTTTCCTAGAAAGATCATTATTACCCTACACGCTATTGGTGGTTGTCTGATTTATACTG
This sequence comes from Tillus elongatus, assembly GCA_964006375.1. Classification (NCBI taxonomy): domain Eukaryota; kingdom Metazoa; phylum Arthropoda; class Insecta; order Coleoptera; family Cleridae; genus Tillus; species Tillus elongatus. The sequence goes on along the minus strand of OZ023264.1, from coordinate 55,394,316 downwards.
TTGTGAAAGCTTATTTCAGTCTAGCAGATTGATATGATTAAATGACTGTGTATAAGTCACACAACTCCATTATTTCTATTAAAATTCGCTACAATAGTGTACTTGCTGTGTCAAGACCTAAGAAGTCTATGCATTTAAAATTGATTTGTCTATCTTTAATTCAATTGCCTATTATCATGTATTGTGTCCCAAGATGAATTATTTGTTGATATTGGCTATGATTTGGACATGTTTACCGTATGTTACCATGTATTTATACATTGTTTTTGTTTCAGGTATGTAAACCAATTGCGATTTTTTTTATCACTTTATTAAAATGGTAAGTCTTTGGTTATGGGCCTAATTCTAATATAAAGAAAATAAAGTTTCTTTTTAATTACGAGATATACCACCATGTTGGGTGCAAACTTTTGCATTGTTACATCGATAACAACGATAAGAATGCTATTGGCCATTAATCTGTCTTTAAGTTTCATCTGGCATTAAGAAAAAATATTATCAATGTATGAACCATTCCATATAGTCACGATGGTCTTCATTTTTAGTGAATTTTCTTAAAAAAAATTCACTAATGAGGAGATCCCGACTTTTGAATTTTTAAAAAATTTCTTCAAATGAGCGCTAATTAAGCCCCCCAGAACACATATCCGGGGTCAGTTTCAATTTTTATATGTTTATATATATATATATATATATATATATATATATATATATATATATATATATATATATATATATATATATATATATATATATATATATATATATATGTATCACACCGATAACTCAAAAAATAATGGGCCGATTTTGTTTAAATTTGGTGAATAAATTCCTTTTGCAAATGGCTTGGATAAGTTCGTTAGCCAGGAAAATCTGCCAGGGTTTTCCCGGAAAATTTTGTGTTTTCTTTTGAAAAAAATTTATATCTCCGGAATTAACAAAGTAAGGGCAACCAAATTTGGTTTATGTTCTTATATGTAAGTTACCTACCAAAATTTAGCCCTGTAGCTCAAAATACAAAAAAGTTATAGGCAATTAAAGAAAAATAAATTGGGGTTTTCCTCAAAACGTCAAAGTTGCGATTTAAAACGTCAAAATCAGCCACATTTAGGAAAAGAACTTGAATCTAATACGGGCTATGGAAATAAAATGTCTCAAGAAGAATGTTTTACAAACCCTGAAGTCTTAGTTTCAACCGTCATTGTCCTTCATTTTACTAAAATATTTGCAGAAAATTCATTTCAAATAGACCCTTTCTCTGATGCTTGGCAGTAGCCTTAGCTATAGAGTTTATCGTTTAATGTATATAATTTTTGTCGAATTTTCGAAAAAAATCAATAAAGCTCAATATAGCCGTAATTATAAAAGATATGAAAAAAATTTGTATATATTAATTATAGGGTGTCTTGAGCTACATCTGAAAAAAATATTTCTACAATCACAGGGTGGCCCATAAGTCGTTGGTGATACAATTTTTTTTAAATCAAACACGCCTTATGTTATTGCATTTTCTATCGAAATATAATGCATGTTTGTAATAAAAAAATTCTGGACGCAGCAAGTGCGTTATGGTAGCGAACTTTATTTGTTTATGTAGAAATCATTGTTAGTGAAATTTTTGTAAAATTTTGGTAATTAGTACCTAATGTTTAATGAGTTATTGTAAAAAAGATGTTTTTGGATTTTCGCAAAAAAGTTGTTTACAATTTTTTTTGTAAGTTTTCTCGAAAAGCTTTTTGTAAATAATTATATCTTGGTAGGTGGCTAAATACCTTGAAGAAGTTTGTTGGCCAGGAAAATCGGGTCAGTTTTTCGGATATATTTTAAGTTAGTTTTCGAAAAATATTTGCCCTTTTCCAACAACAAAGTTATTTTGATAAAATGTGGTACATTGTTCCCACTATAGAGGTTATACTGGTTATAAAAACCATTTTTATGAAAATTCACTACCATAACGCACTTGCTGCGTCCCGAGTTTTTATTACATATGTTTGTATTTACTGTTGATTTTTTTTGAGAATCATTAAATAGTTTTCATTTTATTTTTCACAAGAAATGATATGACCCACAATCAGCAAGTCTCTCTCACAGCTGTAGTATGTAAAGTTAGATGTATTCTCACCATAATTAAAGACGCAAACCGGTTTAGCTCTTATTAGAGCTGGTCAGTGCGCTATACTAATTACATCGAGATCTCACCTATAAAGTAATACGGATATGGCAGCCAGTCTTCTAGAACATTGTGAGATGTACGACAGGGTTGCCATCTCGATGCGGAATCAGGTAGAATGTTATCACGGCAGCTCCAATTACCACAGAATGTTCTAAATAATAAATAGAGACTATGTACAACCAACCAATAATTCTGTTAGGATGCTGGTTGCCTTAACCGTATTACTTTATAGGCGTGTTCTCGCTGTAATTAATTAAGCGCAGTGGCGAGCTCTAATTAGAGCGAAACCGGTCTGTGTTTCTATTTATGATGAGAATACATCCAGCCTTACATACCTTGTTCCGATATTAGCGAAGAAAATGGGCCAGAGCTAACAATTAACAAAATTGTTGGTTGTTTGTACACAGTCTCTATTTATAACATTTGGTGGTAACTGGAGCTGCCGTAACAACATACTACCTGGTTCCAAACCGAGATGGCGACGCTGTCGTACATCTCACAATGTTCTAACTCTAGTATGTTTTACCAATGCACGCAGTCTAGTCATCATACACAATGTAGTCTATTATACTTGTTACATCACGCCTTTGTCATGCACACTTCTGTATATTTTTGTGTTTAAACCACGGATTAGATGTGAACAGACATTTTTCAGACACACTAATTAAACATTCTTAATATATCTTACATCCTCGTATGGTCCTACAACCTTATCTGTTTTATTTTCCTTACAACTACCCATCTGCTCATTATCCGGCAGCAGATATCTTTTACCTAATTCACACATCTCTGGCACTACCTTTACGTCTTCTCAGAAGTTTTCCTTCTCTTAATTACTGTGGGTATAGCAGGTATTATTATTGGACACACACATTCAAAATTTCTTGCACATACCAAAGCCTTTTCATGCGGCATTATATTGACTCCCTGACTGCCACGAGCTCAACACCAGACCATATGAATAGGTACCTATTCGCTAATTCCTCATCGCGCCTCTTTCGTTGTCTCACTCATGCACAATTTGTCAACTTTTCGGGCATTCATCTCTTGCAAAATCTTCTCTCACACCCTGTATATTACAGGTAGCAATTTTTCGAGCCGTTATCACTTTCGGAGCCTAATCTAATCAGGCCCCGTCGCCCATCATGACTTTGCCTGTCTGGGGCTTTGGTTGTGGTTTTTGTAGATATGTAAAAATGGTACGTATCACTAGAACATTCCTACTTCCGGCTCTCGCTTTTTAACACTAAGGATATAGGGTTATGTTCGGTAGTTTTAATTTTAGCCGCTGTGATACAAACAACGACAGTAAATTCAAGTCACTTTCAGGTACGCCCAAATTATCCCTGAAAGACTAGTATATCTGCTACCGAGATCGCCCAAAAGGCCACCACCACCACTAGGAGGCAAAACCAATGCATGCATTCATCTGCGGAACCACCTAATTTGTATCTTAATAAAAATATTTATACTATGTATGGCGAACTTTCACTCAATTTAATTATTTTAATTGAAACCGGTGAAGATTACTTTTCCAATTTACTGGAAATAATAAACTAAATATGTAGTGAATTCTGCATTTTGGTTATTCTAAATTAGCAGCAAACCCGCAACAGGTTACTTGCCCTACTGGGTCAATGATCTGAACCCGGGAGCTTCTACTCGGAAGGAAGGTCACAAAGAGACCAATCTCAACAAAATATTTATTAACATACGTTAACGGTTAAAATTGCTTATTAGCAATACCTTATTTATTAATTAATTTATTTACGGGAGATCCCCATTTGATGCTAACAAAGAAGCTGCAATTTTTGTAGGTTAAATGACATTTATGATGTTGGAATGTCAACCAGTAATCATCGACGTCGGGGCGACCGTGGTGCATTATTAATTTCAATTTTCGAAATTTTGTAACAAAATATGTTGTTTTCAATTCTAAATTCGAAATTGATAGTTAAAACATAAAGGTTTTCAGTCTGGGTCGTTTTAAGTATAAAAATTGCTTACTTCAAACTTTACAGGCGATAAAACTAAAGCTCCCATATACCAGCAATGCTAATAAATTTAAACTATGAACCGGCGGGCAATAAATTTCATAACTTTACTAATGTGGTCTATTTAGATTAGTTTATGGATTATTTATTCAATTAAATAGGGTGGCCCACTGAAAACGAAACAGACCGATTTGCGTCCAGAGAAATTTTTTTAAGAAACGCTGAAACACGTCAATTTTAATATTGAGGGGGACATGTTTTCACATAAAACTCAACTTTGTCACATCAACCCCTTAAGGATGGTGACAACAACCCTTACATTTTAAATAGGGAACATGGGTCGAGTGTTACATCATTTGAAAGCTCTTTTTTTCTGAATTCAGCACACAAATTTTTTTTGAAGTTTTATCAACTCGTTTAAAAATTTTTCATAATTGGAGTTGCAAGAACGTATTTCATTAATTGTGATAAGAAATGCACCAATTAGTCAATTTTCGTTAAAAAAAACTAAAAAACAAAACCAAAAGTTCAAAAATGTTTATTCAGTCAAGTAAGTGTTCAAATTGTTGACCACCAGCTTCCATACAAAAGCACAAATTTTGTTCAAAACGAGCTCTGACATTCTGGAGCATTTGTGAAGTTATTAGACGGCATTCTTCAACAATGCGTCGTCGTAATTCTTCCAGAGACTCCGGTTCTGTTGCGAACATTATTCACAGTTGAAGATGCAAAAACGCATATCACTCATTCCGATAAGAAATGTGCTGATAGTCAATGTTTTGCTGGTTTGTAAACAAAACATTGACCATCAGAACATTTCTTATCGGAATGAGAGAAATGCGGTTTATTATTTCAGTTTATCGGTCGGTTTGATACTTGATAGTACTACCGAAAATTAATTTCACAATTGTGTATTCTGTAGAAGAAAGAGTTGAAATAATTACTCTCTTTTTCAAAAACGATGACTGTGCCAACCGTACCGCAATTTTGTTTAATGAACGACATCCGAACACTGTTTCAAACATCAACAGAAGAACTATTCAGCGAACATTAAAGCATCATAAATTTCACCCGTATGAAATTCATCTTCTAAAACAACTGAATGAAGATGATTTTGATCGGCGGCTGGAGTTTTGTGAAGTTATGACTGTACGAATAGCTGATAACGGGAACTTTCTGTTCAATATCTGTTTTTCAGACGAGTGTACGTTTTTATTAGACTCTACAGTCAATCGTCATAATTGTCTTTATTGGGTAGATAATAATCCAAGAATTTTTCACGAAGTCCACACTCAAACTCCATAGAAATTGAATGTCTGGACTGGCATTTTTTGGAGACCGTTTAATCGGACCAATTTTTCTTGATGGCAATTTTGAGTGGCGAAACGTATTTGGAGTGACTAGAAGATATCGTTTACCCTCTACTAATTGACATTGTTGAAAATGATGATCGCTAACAAGAAAATCAATTGGTGTTTTAACAAAATGGAGCTCCTCCGCATTTTTCACAATGTGTTAGGGAGTTTTTGAACAGATAGTTTCCAGAGCAATGGATTGGGCGTAGACGTGCTATTGAGTGGCCGGCTAAATCACCGGATTTAACTCCTTTAGACTTCTTTCTATGGGGCCATTTAGAGAGTAGAATTTTCGCAACAGAACCGGAGTCTCTGCAAGAATTACGACGACGCATTGTTGAAGAATGCCGTCTAATAACTCCACAAATGCTCCAGAATGTCAGAGCTCGTTTTGAACAAAATTTGTACTTTTGTACGGAAGCTGGTGGTAAACAATTTGAACACTTACTTAACTGAATAAACATTTTTGAACGTTTGGTTTTGTTTTTTAGTTCTTTTTAACGAAAAATTGACTAATGAGTACATTTCTTATCACAATGAATGAAATACGTTCTTGCAACTCCAACTGTGAATAATTTTTTAACGAGTTGATAAAACTTCAAAAAAATTAGTGTGCTGAATTCAGAAAAGAAAGAGCTTTCAAATGATGTAACATTCGACCCATGCTCCCTATTTTAAATATAAGGGTTATCACCACCCATAAGGGGTTGATGTGACAAAGTTGAGTTTTATGTCAAAGCATGTCCCCCTCAATATTAAAATTGACGTGTTTCAGCGTTGCTTTAAAATATATATATATATATATATATATATATATATATATATATATATATATATATATATATATATATATATATATATATATATATATATATATATATATCTGGACGCAAATGGGTCTGTTTCGTTTTCAGTGCGCCACCCTGTATGTGAACATACACAGCGAAAACAAACGTCCGTGTCGCATTGAGAATCTTATCTACTTACATTAGACTCTTTTGAAAATCAATAGATTCCTAATTTACCAAGCAACCCTAGTAAAAGGGAAAGCGACTATTATACAAAGAAAACAAACCTGGTCAAGAAACCTTTTAAACCGAATAATCAACCAAAGTACAGAGTTCGGAGTTCACAAAATCAGGGATTAGGGGCGCGATCCAAGCACTTGAAATAGAAGTAACAAACGTCCAGAGATGAGAGTGTTAGAAAGTCGCAGTTTGATCTACTACTTTAATTAAAGTTAGTGAACTCTGGGAGATAGTAAAGGACGTATGTTGTCCCCGTGCAGGATGACTGGAGAGAAGTGAGGAAACAGGAAGTGTCTGGGCCGGTTAAAGTGAATTTTCCTGGCACAGCTTCAATTTCATTTCGAGCTAACTTCGTTTATGACGCTTTCTGCCTTTAATGTGTTGAGATTCTGTTCAACTCTAACTAATGCTACAGGAAATGTAAGGGTAACTTATGTTATCCATGCTCTTACCGAATTAGTACGTGGTGGGAATTAAAATTGTCGCTAATGACCAGAAGTAATAAATCAATAAATTGTTGTTGATTAATTGAGATATCAGCTTTAATTAGTTGCGAGCTTTGTGGTGTCTTTATTGAATACGGGAGACATAAATCATTGAGCAATTAAGGGGCCTCTGTTAAGTTAAAGAACAATTAGTTACTTAAATGGCGCAGTATTTGTCTTGTTTTCCAACGCTGAGCCCTTTTTAGTTTGTCGATTTGTCGATTCTAGTAAAACCGGCTAACTGATTGAATGCGTTCACTACATTACGTTATAAAATTGATAAGAGGAAAGAGAACATATAATTAATATCCGAGGTTAAATTCGAAAAATTATGACCATAAATTACTCATAAATGCTTGATCGTCAGTGCAAATTAAAACTAATCTAATAAAATATATTAATTATTTCTCTACATTTAATAAAATGCAAAACCAAAATTAGAGCTGTTGCCAATCTGTAAATTAGAAACTTAAATCAATGCTTTTTTCTGAATCTTTTTCACTCATTTTAGTCAATTTTTATAGAAAAGATGAGGAGATTCAGACTTTTAAATTTTTGAAAAATTTCTTCAAATGAGCGCGAACTAGGCCCCCTAGAACCCATATCCGGGACCATTTTCAATTTGTATGTTTATATACAGGGTGTAACTAAATTGTTTGGACAAACTTCGGGAGGTGGCAGAACTAATGATATGTGGCTAAATGTGGGTAAATCTTATCAAAAAAATTCGAGAAGCGCTTCGTTACCAATATACCGGGTGTTAAAATTTACAACCAAAATTAAGGTTTTAATTGATAGATTAACAATAGGTTATTTACATTTCTTCAAACTTCCGTCCAAGATTGTAGTAAATATTGCTCATTAATTGCGGGTATCGATAATAAATTATTACATCCAATGGCGGAGATCTGTTTTTTTACGTAACTTGCACGCCACTGGATTGATAACTTCTTAAGTAATTTCTTCTAATAGGTCATTGGTTTTAAAGAACAAAATGTCTCTTAGATGTTTTCTCTAAAGTTAACCGTTTCCCTAGAATCTACATTTACTCAAATTGATGCTCAGCATTACCTCACCTTACCTAATAAGTATGCTGTAGTAATAATAAAAAAGTCAAAATCCCAACAAAACAAAAACATCTACAAACCTTAAACTTTAAAAGCCCAATAATGAGAGAACAATTGACCAAGAATATTAACAACGAACTAAGTAAGATCAGAGGTGAACCAAATGAAGATCCAAACATAATATGGGATACCATCAAAACCACGATAACGACTTCAACAAAAGAGTTACTGCAAACAAAGTATACTGTTCACAAACAAAAGCCATGGATAACTGACGAAGTTTTAAAACTAATGGAAAAAAGAAGAACGTACAAAAACATAGACAACAATGCATATACATAGTGAGATAAGAAAAAGAATACGTGAAGCCAAAGAAAAGTGGTACAGAGAAAAATATGCGGAGATAGAAGATTTGACAATGAAACACGATGATCTTAACCTCTATAAAAAATTAGGGAGGTGGCTGGTATAAAAAGGCAAAACCAAAGAAATGTTTTGCTGGACAGAGATGGCAAAATAATCCCAGACACTGCAGGGAAGCTGGCTAGATGGATGGAGTATATCCAGGAACTATTCGATGATGACAGACAACAAGAAATAGTAGAAGAGGACACAGAAGGAGATTTGGGCCCAACAATAACAAAGGAAGAGGTAATGCACGCGGTAAAAATGGCAAAGTCTAATAAAGCTCCAGGACCCGACGAAATTCCAGCAGCTTAGATCGACCTTCATTACATTACCAAAAAAGGTTAATGCAAAAGAATGTAGCGACCACCGAACCACCAGTCTAATGTCACGCTCTCAAAATATTCCTAAAGATAATACACCAGAGAATTTTTAGGAAATTAGAACAAGATATTAGCGAAACCCAATTTAGCTTCAGAAATGCAATGGGAACAAGAGAAGCCTTGTTTGCCTTCAATGTGTTAACTTAAAGATGCATGAACATCAATCAGCCGATGTATGTCTGTTTCCTTGACTACAACAAAGCATTTGATAGAGTCCGCCACAACCACCTCATTCAGTTACTTAAAAGTAAAAATATAGACATGAAAGATATTAGAATAATAAATAATTTATACTATAGCCAGACGGCTAATATCAAGGTGGACAATGAACTCTCAGAAGAAGTAAAAATACAACTTGGTGTAAGGCAAGTATGTGTACTATCGCCGCTATTATTTAATCTTTACTCCGAAGAAATCATTCAGAGAGTGCTGGAAGAAACAACAATGGGAGTAAAGGTCAATGGGTGCCGGGTCACTCGGGGGTCAAAGGCAATGAAGAAGCTGACAGTCTCGCGAAGAGAGGGTCAGCAGAACCATTTATGGAACCAGAACCGGCTCTGGGCGTGTCAAAGAGCACTGCCAGGGGAGCCATTAAGTCCTGGGTCAGAATGCAACACAAGGTGTACTCGGCAGTCTGTCCAGGGCTCAGACATGGGAAGTCAATAATTGACGGACCCAGTTCAAAGAGAGCTGTGGAGCTGTTAAATCTTAGCAGAGGACAGCTCAGAAACACAACAGGTCTCTTGATGGGACACATGGCCGTCAAGAAACACCTGCATAAAATGGGGCGGTTCGAAAGGGACCTCGCATGCAGACTCTGCGGCGAGGGGGAGGAATCAGCCCAGCACATCTTGTGTGAGTGTATAGCTCTGGACCGAAAAAGACAACTGATCTACGGTCAGCCGAGACTGGAGAGAGAGCAATATAAAACTTCACCCTGTGCAGACTAGTTCAAGGCACACTGATTTTGGAATGGGTGGAGTAAGACTAAGGGTATGCACAATCAACCGAGGGTTGCGGTGCTATCGGGACGTAAAGGCCGCGGACGAGCCCTGAGGGGGAAAAAAAGGTCAATGGAATACTCATTAACAATATCCGGTATGCAGACACCATAATCATTGCCGAAACAATAGAATATTTACAGAGCTTAGTAGATCAAGTAGTGACGAGTAGCGAGGAGAGCGGACTTACCTTAAATATCAAAAAGACCAAATTTATGACCATTACAAAATCAGTTCAGCAACAGGAAAACCTATGGATCAACGGAGAGCTAGTAGAGAAAGTCAGTAAGTACAGGTACCTGGTAACAACTGTCAGTGAAAATAATAAGTACACTGAAGAAATTAAATCAATAATTGGACAAGCCAGAACCACATTTAACAGAATGAGAAGCGTGTTATGCAGTAGAGATCTTAACTTACAACTTAGAGTCAAAATATTGAGATGCTACGTTTTGTCGGTGTTGCTATATGCGATGGAATCATGGACGTTAAAGAAAGATATAAGTGATCGACTGGAGGCATTTGAGATGTGGTCATATAAAAGGATCTTGAGGATAAGTTGGGTAGACATGGTAACAAATGAGCAGGTACTGGGAAGAATGAGAAAAGAAAAAGAAATATTGAACACAATTAAAATAAGGAAGCTGCAATATCTGGGCCACGTGATGTGGAGGAGAGAAATATGTTTTGTTGCAGAATATTATGCAGGGAAAAATACGGGGAAAGAGAAGCAGAGGAAGAAGACGTATTTCCTGGCTAAATAACCTGAGAAAATGGTACAACTGTAGTTCCGTTGAGTTGTTCAGAGCTGCAGCATCAAAAGTGAGAGTAGCCATGATGATAGCCAGCGTTCTAAGAGGAGACGGCAAGAAGAAGAAGGAATGTCAGTTTTGGCTAATTAATTTCTTTCTGTGTGGTCTTTATTCGCACTTGTGATGATTAATCTAAAATGTGAATAACTCACAATTCGTTTTTAAACTGTCAATTGAAACCTTATTTTTTTTTGTAAGTTTTAACAACCTGTATCTCGGTAACGAAGCGCTTTTTTTTTTTTTTGACAGGACCTGCCCACCATAGTTTCAGGAATTCTATGACTTTCCGAAGTTTGTCGAAACAATAGCAATTTAGTGACATCGTGTATGCATATATATATATATATATATATATATATATATATATATATATATATATATATATATATATATATATATATATATATATATATATATATATATATATATATGAATGAATGTATATGTATCACACCGATAAGTCAAAAAATAGTCGGTTGATTTTGATGAAATTCGGCAGGTACCTATCTTCCTTTTGTAAGTGGCTTGGACAAGTTCGTTAGCCAGGAAAATCAGACCAGGTTTTCCAGGAAAATTTTGGGTTTTCTATCAGAAACATTTTTTATGTCCAAAAATAACAAAGCTATGGTAATTAAATTTGGTATGTGGGTTTATGTTATAAGAGATAAACCCTACGTCAAAATTCAGATTTCTATGTTAAAACAACAAAAAGTTATAAGCCTTTAGTAAGAAAATATTTAGTGCCATATAATTTTTATGAAAATTCACTTCCATAACGCAGGGTCCAGACTTTTTATTTCTGTAAATACGTACAAATGCCTTAGTATAGTGCGTAATTTCAATCCCTTAAAAAATCATATACATATAATACATATGAAAGTAGGGCATTTTATAAGAATGTGTTTCCATTTAAAAAATATTGGTAACATAATTAATAAAAAATTTGGGGACGCAGCAAGTACGTTATAATAGTGAATTTTCATAAAAACTATCTGACACCAAATATTTTTTTATTCAAGGCTTATAATCAATCATTGGTAGTTTTAACGTAGATATCTGGACACATTAGGATGTTGTGGCGATCCCGCCTTACTTACAGAGGTGTATTTACTTAATTTCTAGCTACATGCAGAGTGTCATTCCAGTTACTTTAATACTTTCAAAAATATAGCGTATTCAGAAATATTTTTGTATATTTTTTGGGGAAAAATATGTCCGTTATAGCTGAATGACGAACTCGTCCGCGATTGTAACGACATGAAGACATGTGCCAAGTTTTGTACAAATCAGTTGGGTATTTTTTGAGTTATCGCTCGGATACATACATACGCGCGCACACGCGCGCGCACACACACACACACACACACACACACACACACACACACACACACACACACACACACACACACACACACACACACACACATATATATATCGTTACCTCTCTATTAGCGAATTTTGTTAATGAAAATTCACTAAAAGTGAAAATAAATATTTTTTATAAGAAGAGAGCTCTTCAGTACGGCATACTAATTGCAGAAAAAATGCACCAACAGTAATACGGCCAGTATAGCCAGCCTTTCGTCACTAAGTGAGTGGTGGACGTGCCACCACCTAGTTCCGCAACTAGGTGGCGGTACGTCCACTACTCACTTATTGATGAAAGGCTGGCTATACTATAGCCGTGTTACTTTTGGTGCATTTTTGCTGCAATTAGTATGCCGTACTGAAGAGCTCTAATGAGAGCGAAACCGGTCTACGGTTCTAATTGTTGCGAGAATGCATCTAGCCTTATAAGAGTAGGAAACCTTTATCCCAATAATTTTCTACAAAGTTCATGTGACGAATGAAACTGATCAACTATTTTATTAATAATTGAGGGACAAGGTATCGTCACGAAAAAAATTAATGTCTCGATTATCTGCATAGAAAATGACAATATTAAATTTTCTCCGCTTTTATATAACTGTCTGCTAGAAAACGTGTTAGAATTGCAAAATGAAAGTAGATATGTCATCACTTGAAATTTGGTAAACCTGCTGGGATCTTTGTTAGATTACTTTGCAAATACTAATTTTAACATTGAGTCGATACAAAATCGATCCATCACCTGCAACGCTAACCGTACTGGAATACAGTGTTATGTCCTTGTAGTACAGAAAATGTCATCTGATTTGAAGAAAGCTCTTGATGAAGCTGAGAAGATCGTTAATTGCATGAAAATTCGTCCCCTCCGGTCAAGATTATTCCAAAAAATGTGTGAAGAAATGGGTAATCAATATAAAGCAATTCTCCTTCATGCTGAAATCCGATAGCTTTCCAGAGGCAAAACTTTAACCAGGTTATATGAACTTCGCGACAAGCTGATGGTTTTCCAAGTGGGGCAAAAACTTCCTTCGTTTGCAACCTTTTTTAATTGCATGGGAGCAATGTCTGATAACATCAGCTTACCTTGCTTAAATTTTTGGGAAAGTCAACGAAATATTACTACTTTTTTGCAGGGAAAATGAACAACTAGATTTGTCGCGAGAGACAAGGTATCGGCATTTAAGAAAAGAATTACTGTGGATTATCTGCATATAAAATGACAATATTGAATGTTCTCCGCTTTTATATAATTTTTTGCAAGAAAACGTGTTGGAATTACAAAATGAAAGTCGAAATGTCATCACTGGAAATTTGGTAAGTCTGCTGGGATCTTTGTCAGATGACCTTCCGGACACTGATTTTAACATCAAGTGGGTACAAAATCAATTCATCAATCTGCAACGCTAACCGTACTGAAATACGAATCAATCATAGATATTTAGGTCGAGATTGGATGCTGCTCCAGATATGCGTATACAACTGTCGGACATAAAACGGAACTTTGAAACAATTATTAATAAAATAGTTGAACACTTTCCTTCGTCACATTAGCTTTGTTGAAAATATTGTGAATAAAGGTTTTTTACCATTGTTTTATGCATGTATTTTTACCACTGAATGTAGGGTTCCACAAAATAAAAGGGATTTGTTGAGTGTTCCAAACCCTTAAAAGTTTGGGAACCACTGATTTAAAAGACCCATACATGGAAAAAGAGAAGAGGTAGACCAAGAGATAAACTTCTGGAAAACCTAGTCCGGTTGACAATGTGTTGAAGCTACAATAAAATGAAAAGAACTGCCGGAGTTATATAATCATAATTGTGTCGACAATGCGACATCGCCTGTTGACTACGACTATGATAATGATGAAGGACCTACAATTAATACGCGCGTATTCCAGTATGACAAGATTAAAATTAAATAGAAACGTTTGCGATAGAGTTTTCAATTATAACTGACAATCCGCTGTGCAATGGCGTCGAAAACAATATCGCGTCCTGTTATGCAACAGGAGCAAATATTTAACATTGATATACAACTCATCTGACAGTCATTTGTGAATTGCGAACGGTTTATCCATTATTTCATAACATAAAATCATACGTGTGTAAATCTAGTTGACTATGCATTGAAAATATTTTTCCCAGCAGTTGCGAAATTGCATATAGTACTAAATTAAATATTTCCCTCGGGAAACATCCTGTCAATAGTTTTTAGGAAAACAGTCAGTGCGAAAGTAAAATACGAGGTATGATTATTTGTTAATCAGATAATTAGCACAATTTAAATTAATTATTTTAGTGACATGAGAAGATCTCGACTTCTGAATTTTGTAAAAATTTCTTCAAGTGAGCGCGAACTGGGCCCTCTAGTACACATATCCGGGGTCAGTTTAGTTTTTATATCTGCGAAAATAACAAAGCGATGGCACCCAAATATTTGTTTGTTTGTTTTTGTTTCTTTAACGTCGGCCAATCACCGGCGCCAGGGAGCAGTTTCACCTCACTATCCTGGAAATTTTGCCGAACCCCTGTCTTTCTGTAAGGAGGGTAGGGATCTTTAACGTGCCCAACATCGTATGGACACGGGAACCACGGCTTTACGCCCCCTCTGAAGGGCGGAACGTGCAGACATTCAACTTGCTCAAATACAATGCCAGAACCTTGGTTGATGTTAATTTTACAGTTTGTACTGAAAAAGTGAAAGGAGTACCCCGGGATCGAACCCAGTACCCTTCGGTTCAGAGGCACACGTTCTTACCCCTGAACCACCGAGGTTCTGGCACCCAAATATGGTACAGATGTTTATATTATAAAAGGTATCCCTACTGCATAAAAGGATTAAGATTCATAAGTTTAAAAAAGTTGTAAGCATTTAAAGAAAAAAAATGACTGCCACCGATGATCAGAAAAGGGCACGAAAGCAAAATATTTTGTGTGGTTGACAAAATCTACTAAATATTACAGGCAAATATAAATTTTTCGTGGCGGATATATAATTTTCCTAGAATTAAATTGGTAGACAATTTCTATGAAATTCAGTACCATAACGCACTTTTGCGTGCAGACTTTTTGTAAATGGGATAGCTAAATCTTTTACCGATTTGTCATTCAACAAATTTTGATCATTTATACTTAGGCGGAAAGGTTCTTTCAATACAAGTCCAACGATGTAAGGTGTGATTACTTATTTATTTTTAAACATTTAAGCAGACTATAGTTCAGGGATAAGTACGTGCACCTCTAGACCCAAGGGATCCAGGTCCAATTTCCAGTAGAAACGTCGAATTATTTTTCAGTACATACTAAAAATTAATATCGACCGAGGTTGTGGTATTGTGTTTGAGGAAGTTGAATGTCTGCACGTTCCGCCCTTCATAGGAGGCGTTAAGCTGTCGGTCCTGTCTACCATGCGACGTTGGGTACGTTAAAGGTCCACACCCTCCTTGCAGAAAGAAAGGGATTCCGTAAATTTTCAGGATAGTGGGGTGAAACTGTTTCCTGGCGTCGGTGATTGGCCATAGTTGCGTAAATAGACCAAGGTTAAAGAAACAAAATACAAACTCACAAGCGCGCGCGCAAACGCACTCAAGTACTTAATATATATATATATATATATATATATATATATATATATATATATATATATATATATATATATATATATATATATATATATATATATATATATATATATATATATATAACATGTAAAAATTGAAACTTGAATTTCTGTGTTCAAGTTTACGAGGGGTTAGGTTATTTTATGAATACTTTATCCTCATCTACATACAAAAAATACTGACGCAGCAAGTGCGTAATGGTAATTAATAAGATAGCACTTGAAATACATTTGGTTTTTGTGTAAATGTCATGGTAAAAATGTACACATACTTGGTAGCTACTTTACGTTTCCTTTTTTATGGCAAGATAGGAAAATTGTCCAGGAATTGCGATAGGAATTTTATCTGTGATTGTCAGGGTCTAAACAAAGGTATATATATATATATATATATATATATATATATATATATATATATATATATATATATATATATATATATATATATATATATATATACATGGAGTGGTATTTAAAACTCCATACACCATTTTTTTCAAAACTAAATGTGATTTTTGAGAATTGTTCAAGGCGTTAGATTAAGGACGCGAAAGTCTTGAACCTTGCGGAAAACTTTATTTTTACTATCACACATGTAGAAGGCGCTGCTGAGCCAAGAAACTTCGTGATCCTCAGCTCTTTGAAATATTTTGCATTTGATAGATAATTGAAATCCAAATAAATTTGTTTCTATTCATAACTTTCATAAAATCAACAATTTTCTAGATGTTTGAGGTTAAGTATAGCATTGCTCGCATGATAAAACCCCCGAAAAAAGTCCTGGACACTAGGTTCTGTGGAATATTTTAAATAAATGGATACTATTGAACCACTGTCGTCAGGTTACTGCACAACGTCTGGTTTTGCCGGAAATTACTAATTAAAAAAAAATTAAGTAGAACAGGCTGTATTTTGTTTTACATTCGGAAAGATCATACATTTTTAGGCAATTTTTTAAATATAAGCATATGTCTAGAATTAAAATTCTACACATATAGTAGAAAAATTCTGTATGTATGATGAAAGGTAAGTTCACATTAGGTTACCCCAAAAAAATCCATTGGGGTTGTGTCAGGAGAGCGAGCTGGCCACCTGATTGCTTCACTAGTACCCAACCACTTTCCAGAAAATCTCCTGTACCGTGATTGTATTATGAGAAGATGTCCCATCCTGTTGACATCATAAGTCATTTTCGCTATATTCTAAGAAAATATAGTTAATGAAAGCTAAAAGTTAATTTCTTAGAAATTTTAAAAAACGTTTACCAGTTAAAGTGTCTTCATTAAAATATGAACCCATTATGTGACCATTCATCAAATATTATTGCATAACTTATTATTCTCCTCATAAAGCACTGAGAACTGAGCTACAAAATCAAGCTTTTTTTAAATTACTTTCTCGTTCGTTGAATTTAGATCTATCAAGAGTGAATATAATGGAAAAGTCATTTTTCACAGCCTTCTCATAGTTGCTAATATGAACTTACCGTCCATTATACATACATTATTTTTATATTATCTCTCTACAATTTCAATTTTATACATACGGTTGTATTTAAAAAATTTCCAAAAAATTTATGATCTTTCCGACTGTAAAAAATAGTCTGTCCTATTTAAAGTTTTTTTAAATTAGTAATTTCCAGTAAAAACGGAAGTTGTACAGTAACCTGACTACGGTGGTTTACTAGTAGTCATTTAATTATGTAAAATATTCCGAAGAACCCAGTGTCCAGTACTTGTATTAAGAAAGTTACGGAGGTTTTTATCTTGTAAGCAATGTTACACTTAACCACAAATATCTGAAAAACGGTTGATTCTATGACAGTTATGAATGGGCACAAATTTCTTCGGAATTTAATTTTCTATCAAACGCAACCTATTCCAATCTTCTTAGGATCGAAAAGTTACTTTGCACAGCAGAGCGATCCACATATGTGATAATAAAAATGTATTTTTTCCGCAAGGTTCAAGCTTTTTGCGTCCCTAATCTAACATCTTAAACAATTTTCAAAAATCCCATATAATTCGGACGAAAATGGCGTATGGAGTTTTAAATGGCACACCCTATATATATATATATATATATATATATATATATATATATATATATATATATATATATATATATATATATATATATATATATTGATATATTGTGGTGGTATCCAGGTTCGCATACACACACACATGCACATAAAATCACATAAAATAATACACATAAAAACTATTATTATTATTAACAAAAAAATATTAAAAGAGAAGGTACAGCAAATTTAGATGCCATGAAACTCCTAATATTAAAAATAAAAAGCAAAGTAGGTGCCATGCACTATCGAGGTTGTGTATATTTCATTAAAAAAAACGAATAAAAAGTAATTTCAATAACAGCATGGACTCAAACAGCCAATGAAACCTTTGTAACTAATAAAGGTATTATTAGATAATTAAGACTAGAATAAGCGGTAAAGGGTGTAAATAAGTGAAGTATATAGAGACAAAAAAGTTTATGTATTGGGTTTTACAGACAATTTGTTAAATAGGATAAGATTATAAGAATTTGTTATATTATAAGAATTTGTTATACTGTAATTATAATAGTAGCTATAATAAGTAGAAGGCGGGCTGTCATAGAAACGAATAAATTGTCAGTTCAGAATTTAAAGGATTTGAAAGGGGATGTCAGAGGAGAGAGATGTTGTGAATTTGGGGAGAATTGAACTAAGAAATTCAAAATAAAAGTCATCTTGGAGACAATATAATAATAAGAAGAAGAGCAGCGTACTTTCGAGGTAGAAAGTTGGTACAAAAGAAGGAAAAGTAGAAAATTTTGAAAGGTGTCAGATGAAAGAGAAATATGAAATAAAAACTAAGTTTGGAGAGATTATAAAGAAATTGGAAGAAAAAAGTGAGTTTGATCCCAGAGAGAAATTTGAAGGAACAAGTAAGTTTGGAGAGAATTTAAGAGAGAAATGTTAAAAAGCAAGAGAATTTAGTTGATAATTTTGAAAGAAGAAAACAGCGTCATTTTCGAGGTCAGCTGATGTCAAGCAAAGCTATGTCGATAAAGTAGAGGACTACTAGTATTATGAGGAATGATGGAAGGATGTATTAAGATATTTATAGTTTACGTAAATATTATTATATAGTGTTAGAGACGTGATCACGGCATAAGGGCTAGTGTAAAATATATTTGTGTTTCCTTGAGACGTTGACTACATTTGGCTTTATGATAGGGCAATTATATAGTTAAATTTAGGTATAGAGTCGAGTAGAAGCCATACTTTGAGAAGAGAGAGTCAGCGGTAAAGAGAGAACAATCAAAGGTAAGTGCATGGCATAAACCTTATAAATTTTAATAAGGGCATTTACACTTTGTTTTTTCTTATATTAAGATAGTAATAACTATAGATCCCACAGAACTTATAATAACATAACAATATATATATATATATATATATATATATATATATATATATATATATATATATATATATATATATATATATATCCCTGTGTGTGTGTATTATGATGCATTATTGGTTACCACAACTCACTTGCTGCGTCATTGTTTTTTTCGTAAAGGTGTCTAATGAACTAACAACAATTTATTATTAATTAATTATCTTATTATAACACCTCAATTACTGAATAGTTGAGATTCCCCGTGCTTATAACGTCGTCCATTTATCCTTATTACTTGAAAACTCTGGCGATCAAGGACTGTATAATGATTCCATTGACACCCTGTATATTCATGAAAGGTGTAATTTCTCAGCCACCTGTGATCTAGTTGGAACTTCGTGTCTACACATAATTAATGTAACTAATTCTGATAAATCACCCCCTAAGACTGGAATATGACACAAGGCTTCTGGTTGTGGCTCCGGTAGTATTAGAAACTTGTATATGGTATAGTGCTTTCGTGGCATGCTAAGCCCACACTGACTAGGACAATATTATCCCAGATAACTGAGTATTTGTAGGCCTCTGTATGTTCTAATTAATTTTGACAAGTACGTAATTTACCTAAGAAGAAATCCGCCCTAAGCCGTTTTCGTTTTACAAGATCACTATTTTTAAGTTACTGCACCCATAGTTCGCGACCTTAAGTGGGGCCCTGTATAGTATTATAAGTCGTATGCTCATCGATGTTGTCAATGAGACCCAAACAATGTGTTTAATGAAGTAGGTATATTTATAAACTGTATTAATACATTTTTCATTTATAATTTGAGTGTCTTAGCAACTAGGGTGTTCAGAACTATGGAAGACGTTTAAATACCATTATAGCTGTCTTAAAAATCTAAGTAAACAGGTTACATTAGTAAAATTTAGATTTACAATTTCAGACGAGTTTCTTTCACAGAAATTCTCGAATCGTGGACAGGCATATAAGGGATATTCTAATAGAACTTGAAGAACCGACATTAGTCAGTCACAGAGCTCACGATAAGGACGTTGGTTTTGATTTAAGTGATAATCGTGTGTAACTAGAGAATGGCCAATACATTTGTTTCAAAAAGTGTAGCCTAACAATCTCCAATGGTTAAAACTTTCGTATTTTTTTACAGATGCTATACATTTTTAAAATAAAAATGTGCAATGACATAGTCGCTGGTTACTAAAAAAACATATAACGCCACTACAGTTTTAGTTGCAATGATTAAAATCACCTTGACTTTCGCGACTATATTAATTTATTGACGTATAATCAACATTAAATATAAATGTTGGTTTTTATATAACATCAACCAAGGCAGAAGGCTGGGTCGATATCATTTGCAGCAGTTTTGTGAATTTGAGTGGTTGAACTTATAAGACACTAAGTGAGTGGTGAACGTGTCGCCACCTAGTTCGGAACCAAGTACTATGTTGTCACGCCCGCTCCAAATAACACAGAGTATTAAAAATAGAGACGGTATACAACTAACTAACAATTTAAAAAATTGTTAGCCCTGGCCCATTTCTACCCCAATATAGGGACAAAGTATGTAAGACTAGATGCATTCTCGCAACAATTAGAACCGTAGACCGGTTTCGCTCTCATTAGAGCTCTTCAGTACGGCATACTAATTGTAGCAAAAATGCACCAAAAATAACACGGCTATCGTATAGCCAGTCTTAAAACACTAAGTGAGTGGTGAACGTGTGGCCACCTAGTTCGGAACTAAGTACTATGTTGTCACGCCCGCTCCAAATAACACAGAGTATTAAAAATAGAGACGGTATACAACTAACTAACAATTTAAAAAATTGTTAGCCCTGGCCCATTTCTACCCCAATATAGGGACAAAGTATGTAAGACTAGATGCATTCTCGCAACAATTAGAACCGTAGACTGGTTTCACTCTCATTAGAGCTCTTCAGTACGGCATACTAATTGTAGCAAAAATGCACCAAAAATAACACGGCTATCGTATCGCCAGTCTTAAAACACTAAGTGAGTGGTGAACGTGTCGCCACCTAGTTCGGAACCAAGTACTATGTTGTCACGCCCGCTCCAAATAACACAGAGTATTAAAAATAGAGACGGTATACAACTAACTAACAATTTAAAAAATTGTTAGCCCTGGCCCATTTCTACCCCAATATAGGGACAAAGTATGTAAGACTAGATGCATTCTCGCAACAATTAGAACCGTAGACCGGTTTCGCTCTCATTAGAGCTCTTCAGTACGGCATACTAATTGTAGCAAAAATGCACCAAAAATAACACGGCTATCGTATAGCCAGTCTTAAAATACTAAGTGAGTGGTGAACGTGTCGCCACCTAGTTCGGAACCAAGTACTATGTTGTCACGCCCGCTCCAAATAACACAGAGTATTAAAAATAGAGACGGTATACAACTAACTAACAATTTAAAAAATTGTTAGCCCTGGTCCATTTCTACCCCAATATAGGGACAAAGTATGTAAGACTAGATGCATTTTCGCAACAATTAGAACCGTAGACCGGTTTCGCTCTCATTAGAGCTCTTCAGTACGGCATACTAATTGTAGCAAAAATGCACCAAAAATAACACGGCTATCGTATAGCCAGTCTTAAAACACTAAGTGAGTGGTGAACGTGTCGCCACCTAGTTCGGAACCAAGTACTATGTTGTCACGCCCGCTCCAAATAACACAGAGTATTAAAAATAGAGACGGTATACAACTAACAATTTAAAAAATTGTTAGCCCTGGCCCATTTCTACCCCAATATAGGGACAAAGTATGTAAGACTAGATGCATTCTCGCAACAATTAGAACCGTAGACCGGTTTCGCTCTCATTAGATCTCTTCAGTACGGCATACTAATTGTAGCAAAAATGCACCAAAAATAACACGGCTATCGTATAGCCAGTCTTAAAACACTAAGTGAGTGGTGAACGTGTCGCCACCTAGTTCGGAACCAAGTACTATGTTGTCACGCCCGCTCCAAATAACACAGAGTATTAAAAATAGAGACGGTATACAACTAACTAACAATTTAAAAAATTGTTAGCCCTGGCCCATTTCTACCCCAATATAGGGACAAAGTATGTAAGACTAGATGCATTCTCGCAACAATTAGAACCGTAGACCGGTTTCGCTCTCATTAGAGCTCTTCAGTACGGCATACTAATTGTAGCAAAAATGCACCAAAAATAACACGGCTATCGTATAGCCAGTCTTAAAACACTAAGTGAGTGGTGAACGTGTCGCCACCTAGTTCGGAACCAAGTACTATGTTGTCACGCCCGCTCCAAATAACACAGAGTATTAAAAATAGAGACGGTATACAACTAACTAACAATTTAAAAAATTGTTAGCCCTGGTCCATTTCTACCCCAATATAGGGACAAAGTATGTAAGACTAGATGCATTTTCGCAACAATTAGAACCGTAGACCGGTTTCGCTCTCATTAGAGCTCTTCAGTACGGCATACTAATTGTAGCAAAAATGCACCAAAAATAACACGGCTATCGTATAGCCAGTCTTAAAACACTAAGTGAGTGGTGAACGTGTCGCCACCTAGTTCGGAACCAAGTACTATGTTGTCACGCCCGCTCCAAATAACACAGAGTATTAAAAATAGAGACGGTATACAACTAACAATTTAAAAAATTGTTAGCCCTGGCCCATTTCTACCCCAATATAGGGACAAAGTATGTAAGACTAGATGCATTCTCGCAACAATTAGAACCGTAGACCGGTTTCGCTCTCATTAGATCTCTTCAGTACGGCATACTAATTGTAGCAAAAATGCACCAAAAATAACACGGCTATCGTATAGCCAGTCTTAAAACACTAAGTGAGTGGTGAACGTGTCGCCACCTAGTTCGGAACCAAGTACTATGTTGTCACGCCCGCTCCAAATAACACAGAGTATTAAAAATAGAGACGGTATACAACTAACTAACAATTTAAAAAATTGTTAGCCCTGGCCCATTTCTACCCCAATATAGGGACAAAGTATGTAAGACTAGATGCATTCTCGCAACAATTAGAACCGTAGACCGGTTTCGCTCTCATTAGAGCTCTTCAGTACGGCATACTAATTGTAGCAAAAATGCACCAAAAATAACACGGCTATCGTATAGCCAGTCTTAAAACACTAAGTGAGTGGTGAACGTGTCGCCACCTAGTTGCGAGAATGCATCTAGTCTTACATACTTTGCCCCTATATTGGGGTAGAAATGGGCCAGGGCTAACAATTTTTTAAATTGTTAGTTAGTTGTATACCGTCTCTATTTTTAATACTCTGTGTTATTTGGAGCGGGCGTGACAACATAGTACTTGGTTCCGAACTAGGTGGCGACACGTTCACCACTCACTTAGTGTTTTAAGACTGGCTATACGATAGCCGTGTTATTTTTGGTGCATTTTTGCTACAATTAGTATGCCGTACTGAAGAGCTCTAATGAGAGCGAAACCGGTCTACGGTTCTAATTGTTGCGAGAATGCATCTAGTCTTATATGAACTTATAAGTCTATTGTGATGTTGCGGGCGACTACCTTTTTTCCACAATTATTCTATTACTAGAAAATTGTAAAAAAAAATGTCCAGGTACCCCCTTGTACTCTGCGTACAGCAGCTCTTCATCGGGTGAGCACTGTCGGTTCGAAGGGTATTAAAACAGTTTATTGTAAGATATACGACAGGGTCGCCATTTTGGTGCGGAACAAGGTACTATGTTGTCACGGCAGCTCCAAATAATACATTTTTTTTATATATTTTTTTATTTAATATTATTGGCTGCGGCATCTCAGGCCATTAGCACATTCATTTCCCATTATTCAATATGTTTAAAATTTTCCAGACAAAGTCAACTTGGCTCGCCCAGGAATCTAACCCGGGACCTCTCGCTTAGCAGGCTGGCACCTAGCAACCTGCGCCACGAGGGCGTCTACAAAATGTTATAAAATAGAGACTGTTTACGACCAACTAACAATTTTGTAAATTTTCGGCCCTGGCATATTTCTTGTATGTAAGGCTGGATGTTATCTCACCGTAATTGCAACTGCAGACTGGTTTCTCTCCAATTAGAGGTCATCAGTAAATGTTCTAGGAGGCTGGCTACCATAGTCGTATTACGCTATATGCGTGTAATTAGTATACCGTACCGATGAGCTCTAATTAGGGCGAAACCGGTCTGCTGTTCTAATTATGGTAAGAATACATCTAGCCTTATAAAATAGCTTAATTGTGATAGTGGGAGTATATATCTACCTTTAATAAAACAGTACCCTTAAGAAATATTATTTGGACGCCACATAAAATTTTATATAGGAATATTATGAAACCTTTATTTAAAATTTGTTCGGGATGAATAAAAAGGTTTTCACTAAAACCTGCACAATGACTTCCTCAAAAACTATATCTACTGTAAAACAAATGTTAAATGCTCTGTCTCTTCATATCATCGTGAAATTTGTTTAAAAGTCGACGCGTGAGCTGTACGGCTATAATATGAAAATCATGATTCCGATGGGCTTCTCAAGTTCCGATATAGAAAATGATTTACTAACAACTACATACTTTAACACTCGCAATAAACTATTTTCAAATACCGGACATAAATTCGCTGGGCGGATGACTCCAGAAATTATCTTCCTAAAAAATTCGGCGCCTAAGGAACCCACAGTTACCTTAAGAACGGCACCACTGGAATGAAGAACCATAGACCGCTCCGCTGGTGTGATCGTTATTTTATTGTCTATGAAACAGTGCTAGCAGTATAGAGGCAGAAAAGGTTATTGTTTTTAGGTTCCTACCAACTTTTTTCAGTTGGGTGAAAAGTTCAGAAAATAAATAGAGTAATATATGATAAATGTTCTTCAGCTGTTCAAGTTACAGTATGCTCCCTCAGTGAAATGCCCTCAAATATAACTTCTATATGATAAAATGTCTGTTACAAACAATTATTGTTTGTCATGCTTTAACTGATGTTTCTATATAGGTGGTCTAAATAAGACTTTACCACCTCACCTGGAACTTTTATTATAAAATATATATTAATATTAAATTAATAACTAAGGAAAAATCACGTAGATTTCCATTGTCCAAAATGGGAATGCTACATTGTACAGCAAAGGATCTTGCATATACAGGGTGTTCCAATTAAAACTTTCCACATGAAAAATATCGGAATTAAAAAAAGAAAAAACCTGAGACGTGTCGACTTTGTTCTCAAGGGGACACCTAATGACATAAGTTTTAAAATCACCAATTAAAGAATAAGACGTTTGTTTGTTTTCTCTTCACTTCCATACAATTATAAAATCTTTGCTCCACTTTCGATGCGTTTCTCGCGTTATCTGACGAGTTTTTATAACAATTTTTGATAAAAATGTTCTTTTATTATTTTTCGCTTATCTCTTAATAAACGTTATCAATTACAAAGCTATTTTGATCAAATTTGGTGAATATTTTTCCTTGTGGAAGATCTCACTACACACCAAAAATCAACTTTTTAGGTTTATAGAAAATTGAGTTATTCAAATTTGAAGCATTTGATGAAAATTCGCTACCATAACGCACTTGCTGCGTCCCGAACTTTTTCTATTATCTAGAATAAGATGCAAGTCAATCAAGAGATAAAAAACTACTGATAAATTTCTTATCCAAGGCAAAAGATGCAAGCGTATCAAACATTAGAATTCGAATAATTTTTGAGAACGGGGATGGTATACTAACTTGTCTATAATTTGATGGCATGGGTTTTGGCGTTCTCTTATGCACATTTATTGTTTTCGTGTTTTTAAGTCCTTTGGGAAACCTCGCATCTTTAACGCAAATATTGATTATATCGTCCAAAAATATAAATTGCCACTCGAAGAATAGGTTTGCCATCCAAACCAGTAGAATGTTTAACCGGCAGCCTTTTGATTGGTGTTTCTATTTCTTCATAAGTGGGGCTTTGGAGAAAAATGGTAATGAGTTGTATATTTGACGCTTTTCAGTTTGCGTTTCTTGTACGCAATCTGTTGAAAGCATCTAACAAATTCCTCAGCAATTCTTACGCTTTTCTCACAGTCTGTTTTTAATTTTTACTATATTTCTTCAGGAATGTTATGGTCACCAGTTAGATTTCTATAAATGTAGTCTGTTCAACTATTTTCAAATGTATTTCGTCAGGAATGTTATGGTCACTGATTAGATTTCTATAAATTTGGTATGTTCACCTATTTTTAAATTTATTTGTTTTATAAATGTTATGGTCACCGGCTAAAATTCTATAAATTTGTCACAAAGCTTAGATTTATTTGATGAGTTACCTATAGTTTAGCGTTATAATGCTTTCTAAAAACAGCTACATGTTTTTTATACAGTTCTAATTCGTTCTTGCATTTATGCAAAATGCGGTGCGTTTTACTAAGCAATATTGTTGCACTGTCCATATTAATTCTGCGTTATTTTTTTATGAAAAAGGTGGTTGAAGAAAATGGCCATGGCAGTGTAATGCTAAGTGAAACAGCTATGTGATGTGTAAGAAATTAGGAGTGTTTTCCAAGAATCATGTGGGTACGGATGAAAACGAATATACGAGAGAAGCAAAACTCGTGGACAGAAATGGCTAGAAATGTGTGAATGCGGTGAAAGGATAATAATTATTGCCAGAGATATAAACGAGGAGCAAACATCAGATAAAGTGGTGAGACCGTTTTGAGATGCAAGAGTTAACGAAAATGGAGAATGGTGGTTAATGTATGTTTGGCAAAATGCCTGTTCATATCGAATATGTGGTTTAAACAAAAACAAAAAATTACCACAAGTATAATCTCATAGGGACGATGAAAGGACGTAAATAAATGGTTCCAGGCTAGTGGACTAAAACTCAATATATGCAAAACCTAAAAGCTGAGGATCGAATGAATGCTAAAGCTAGAAGATCTTTAAAGTTGCTTGAAATAACTTTCAATAGCAATATCACCTGGCAAAGCCATGTCAACCCTCTGACAAGAAGGCTTGCGGTTGCCGTGTTTGCAGTGGAAGAACGAAGGCTATTTCTACTTCTCAGGCTTGCAGACTGACATGTTTCACCAGTTTTCATTATGTGGCGGCTTACGGCATACTCTGGTGGGGCTACTCTTCTGAAGCGGAACATGTCATCCTAAAACAAAAGTCTGGACGCATCAAGTGCGTTATGGTAGTGAATTTTCATAGAAATGATCTGACACGAAATATTGTTTTATAACTTTTTTTTCTTTTAACCTAGAAATATAGATTTTGGTACATAGTTTCCTTTTAGTGTCATAAACTTACGTACCAAATTTGGTTACCATAGCTTTCCTATTTTTTGAGATAAAATTTTTTTTCGAAAGAAAACCCAAAATTTTCCTGGAAAACCTGGTCCGATTTTCCTGGCTAACGAACTTATCCAAGCTACTTACAAAAGGAAGGCACATGCAAAATGGGTCCACGATTTTTTGAGTTATCGGTGTGATACATATATATATATATATATATATATATATATATATATATATATATATATATATATATATATATATATATATATATATATATATATATAAACATATAAAAATTGAAACTGACCCCGGATATGGGTTCTAGGGGTCCTAGATCGCGCTCGTATGAAGAAATTTTTTCAAAATTCAAAAGTCGAGATCTCCTCATTAGTAAATTTTTTTAAAGAAAATTCACTAAAAAGAACCACTGGAGATAGTGTGTAGAGTTTTTAGGTTCATAAGCTGTAAATAATTGTTTAAGGAAGAACAGATACTCAACATCCCGTCGGTCTTCACACATATCACTACATATTTGAAGTATGCATATAACAAACAATGTAATTTTTTTTAAACAAACTACTACACGTATGGGACAAGAAGAAGAGAAGACGTGTCTATCCAACAACACAGAATGACCAAGAATCCAAATGGAAATCAGCTACCACCACATTAGATGTTACAATACTGTCCCCTAGAAAATTTTGAGATGTACGACAGGGTCGCCATAAACAGAAAATTTATAAATAGAGACCAACTAACCAACAATTTTGTAAATCGTCAGCCCTGGCCCCTTCGCCCCTAATCCCGGGAGAATGTATGTAAGGCTAGATACATTCTCACTATAATTATAAACGCATACCGGTTTCGCTCTTATTAGCGCTCATCAGATCGCTATACTAATTACAGCGAGAATGCACCTAAAGCAATTTCGGCTAAGATAGCCAGCCTCGTAGACTATTGTGAAATGTACGACAAGGTCGCCATCACCATTACGTTTTATTATTATTATATATATATATATATATATATATATATATATATATATATATATATATATATATATATATATATATATATATAATAAAACGTAATGGTGATGAATATGGATCAAACCATTTTTTTATTGTACAGGTGTAAAGAGTTACGAATTAAAAAAATGTATCTTCCAGGGTAGGACTTCAGGGACCAATCTCTTCACAGCAAGGCCTCTCAAGATATGAATTTATATGAACTTGTGTTATTTTGACAAGGTCTACCTGAATCTGAGATATTGCCCTCATGTTCTGGGATAGTTGTAGATTCATAGATCAAAAAACAAAATGTTTCTATTCTTATTTTCATTCATAAAATATTTTCTAAATTTAACTATGACAATAACCATTCAAAGACTACTCTACTATGTTCTAGCATTAATCAAAGAGTGACGCTTTAATCATAACTATGTATTTTGTTATCTTAGTTCAATGGCATTAGAAATCTATATTTGGAAATGATTGTAAAATGTATGAATGAAGGACTGTTGTGGCTACTCAGCTGTACAAATAAAAATAGACAGTATTCAAAACCCTATTTTCACAATTACTTAATTTAAATGATAAATATATCATAGAGTAGCAATTAAATCTTGTTTGTGTTGTTGCGAAAATATACTATTTTAAAAACAAGGCACTCTTAAATGGGTGAAGTGTTTTCTTTAACAAAACACTTTTCCACTTGTGAGCTTGGGTCGTATGATGATGATTGCTGACAAATTAACCATAACACAGTTACATTGCAATTTAAACTAAATATAATGTCATTTCTTTGGGTCTAGCAAAATAATTCAACTAACATTAATTAAAGAAAATATTAGCGGAATCTACACCCTTTCATAAATAAAAGCAGATAGATACTGGGTTTAGTATCAGTATCTGAAAAAAACAGGAAAAATAAAGCGCTTCACATTTACTGTTTAGTTTTTACACATTAGAGTAAAAACTATGGAGATAAGTAACTTGTACTTTTTAGTAGGTAATCGTTGATAAACTGTCAAGTGTGTTGAATTAACGACAATACTAATTGTACGGTTTAAAATTACGCATTTAACTAGAAAAGAGAAAATTAAAATTTTAACGATGATCTCTTTTGGCAGTCGTGTTAGAAGTCATGTAGAAAGCGTCATCATTTTAATGATTTGCATCCCGAAAGAACCAGAAAGAACTGAAACACGTGTACTAAAACACTACTACGTTTTAATTTAACTGGGATGGTAAAAAAAATGGCCAGTTACCTCAAAATGTTTGGTTTCTACAGGATGGAGCACCTCGCAAGTAATATAGATGGGTAAGGAGTTTTTTTAATGCTGTTTTTCCAAATTGATGGATTGGACGTATAGAATTCATAGAGTGGCCTGCTCGTTGACCAGCTCGTTGACCAGACCTTACCACGTTAGATTTTTTCCTTTGGGGTTACCTCATATCACGTGTTTACGTTTGACGACCACCTACTTTGCAGGATTTGAGAGAAATAATAGTCGCTGAATGTGTACTAAATTATAGAGGAATCTTGGAAAACGTATATCAAGATTTTGTTAGCAGGTTGAATAATGCCAGGAGGCAAACGGCACGCATTTTGAACATTTGAAATAATTTTTTTTCGTTTTTATGTTTCCCAATTTGTTATTAATTTGGAATAAATAACATCAATTGTTTAATAATTGTGAAGCGCTTTATCTTTCACGTTTTTTTAAAATAAAAAATTAGGGTACTTCTGGTTAAACTAGAGGTATATTTACAACCACAGACATCACAACCAACTCCTCAAATGAATTATTCCCCACTACACTTGCTTAAAAAGTTTCATCAATATCATCGTTTTGGTTTTAAAGTCATTTGCTTGAGTCCGTACTTTGCCACAAGCCTGTGCATATTTTAAGCAGGTAGAGATAATCCAAGAATCCAATACATTTTTTAACGTTTGCCATTTATTCTGAGAAAAAATTAAATTCAAAAAGTCATTTATGGAATAAAAAGCACTACAAAAATGTTTGATAAAGTTCTTCTGAGAAGGTAATGGGTAGAAATAATAAGTTGGATTTTGTATAAATTCTAGAGTGGTATCATCAGGCAACAGTGTAAGTGACTGGTTAGTAGCTGTCACTGATAAAGTGTCCTTAATAACAAATGAACAAAACAGTAACATTGCGGTTGTTTGTCTTTTATTACATATGAATTTTTAAGGCAAAGGCTCAGGAAAAAGAATTACATGTTGAACATTTGCTGTGATTTTAGTTTACGTTCTTAATTTTCTTTTAAAAATGAATCTTAATGTGGCGTGTTAGATATTGACTGTTACGTGCAACGTACTGCTGGTATTCTCTCTTCACCGAATACTAATTAGGATTAGGCAAATAAAAATGGTAAGTTCTAAATTTTAACAATATGACAATATAATTTTACAATTCTCAATGATCAAATTTGATAAGTCTGTCATTTCAGTCCTTTTAAAATTCACGCTAAGTAAATACTACAATAAAAACAGTACTTTTACTTTCCGCACATACGTACGATTCTTGCGACATTTTATATGCATACCTTTTGTAGGGTTTAGATGACGAAAATCACAATAAAAATGAAGTCAGTAGCAAACTTTTGGAGTTATTTGGATATTTTTTGTAGGAAAAGCGTAGGTTGTACTCACTTCACATGACGGATATAAACATACTAATGTAATGTTTACTAAAATATTTTGAATTCTGGCATTACTGCAAGAAGCGAAAGTTAGTAATAACATATTTCAAAAACGAAACGTGAAAACCATGAAAAATAAATTTAAGGTACAACTTTATTTCATTTTTCATGGTTTTTACGTTTTGTTTTTGAAAAATTTTATTACTAACTTTTGCTTCTTGCAATAACTTCAGAATTCAAAATGTATGACCTGAAGTTGGCTTTATATGTTAAAGCCAACTTAGGAGATCACTAAGACAGTATCATATATTGTCAGTTGCTTTAATATTTGAATAAAATTAGGAAAACTTTATTATTTCCTTTTTTCGACGAAGAATCGAACTTTTTTGTGATGAAAAATAAATCAACATGAATTCAGTGGAAGAAACATTGATACGATCTTACGAAATCATTATCGGTGAAACGAAGGGGAATCTACACAGACACTTATACAGTATAGGGCGTCCACGCACTATATGAAAATGGAATATAATAGAGGAATACACCCTTCTTTAGTTTGATATAATTTGACAATGTAACTACAAAACACCCAGTATCAACAATGATGGTTTTGTTAATATTTATTCTCTAGTTTGTAGTCACATGTTAACTGTTTTAAATTGCGATGCTTACCGCTGCTGGAACTCAACAGGTTAGCCAACCACACACTATAAAATAAAACTATAAGGTAACACCAACTTGGCTAACTTCATGTGAATAAAATAGTTGGAAATGACATTTTTTATTACAGTTCAGGCTTTTCAACAGATAACATTGGAAAATCGTAAAATAAATGGATAAATATTGATGAGTTATGTCGTATATACTTACTGTATTGTGTCTATAAAACGAACGATCCCCAAAAATGTGTAAAATATGACAAAAACAAAAGTGAGTACAACTTACGGTTTTCCTATAAACAAATGCAAATAACTCCAAAAATGTGCTTCTGCCCTCATTTTTATTGTTGTTCTGGGTATCTACACCCTAGAACACGTCTGTATACAAAATTTTATAACAATCGAACGCATGTGCAAAAAGTAATTAATTATATTTTTTATTGCCTTTATTAATTTTATTATTTTCAACTCTTTAATCATATTCGCAAGATTTTCATTTGGCAAAAAATATCCCACTGGCGGTTTTCATTTGCATTGTATTCAGCTTCTTTAATATGTATGTGCAGGCACTACAAAGTTGTCAGGTTTAGCGGAAAATATTTGTTTTTCATTATTTTTGTTGTTTGTTATATAAAAAAAATCTTTTACTTTCTACCTTGTCTAGGTATGGTTAAAATATGTACTATTATATGCTACTACACCCTGTATAAACTTTACCTATATAAAATGTTTTTCTAATTTTAATTCTAATACGACTAGAATGAGCGATTTAAAGCAGTACTTATTATTTTGTGTAACTCTTTTAACATCTTTTTATTTTTCTAAAAAATGCTTTAAAAGTTAGTTTTCTAAAAACGGAAAAATTTTTAACTATTAGATTTCGTAGTTTGCAACAGTATAATGACACATCTCTGTTATTAACTTAATGTACAATACGTTTTCACGAATACCCTGCCAGACACACTAATTAATTTACTGAAATTATTAAATTCAGAGCAGGTAGTATGAAGCTTGTAATTTCATTTTATCGCTTCTTTCAAGTCAGCGCACAATCGCGTTATTCGGTTCTGCAAAAGTTGGCTACTCTTTGTGTTATCTGTCGCTTTTCAGTTTCGTATACAGAATAATAATATGCCGAATTATTTATCCCTTAATTTTTTATTTAATTAACACCAACCTGTCATCAAATGCCTTTTGGTCTTAACTTTTGTTTTTTTCTAGTGAATTTTCTTTTTAAAAAATCACTAATGAGGAGATCGCGAATTTTTAAAAAATTTCCTTAAATGAGCGCTATTTAGGACCTCTGGAACCCAAATATGAGGTCAGTTTCAGACTTTATATGTTATATATATATATATATATATATATATATATATATATATATATATATATATATATATATATATATATATATATATATATATATATGTCACACCAATAACACAAAAAATAATAGACCGATTGTGATGAAATTTGACTAATACCTTCCTTTCGCGAGCCGCTTGGATAAGTTCGTTAGCCAGGGAAATCGTACTAGTTTTTCACGGAAAATTATGTGTTTTCTTTCGGAAAATTTTTATATCTCCGGAAATAACAAAGCTATGGTAACTAAATTTGGCACGCTGGTTTATACCATAAAAATAAAGCCATGTACCAATATTGGATCCCTACGTTAAAAGCAAAAGAAGTTAAACGCATTATAGTTTTTGTTCTTAAAATGTCGCAAATCAAAACGTCAAAATTGGCATGTTCTAAGTAAAGAACTTGAAAGCCTTAAGTTTCAGCTTCAGCCACCATTATCCTTCATTTTACTTAAATATTTGCAGAAAATGAATTTCAAATAGACCCTTTTTTTGATGCTTTAGCTGTGGTTTAAACTATAGGGTTATAATACATGAAGAAAAACTTTGTCCCTACCCCTTGTTAAGCACTTTTCGCGCACGAAGCAGTGTGAAATTTGGCATAGTTAAAGTGCATATAAACTAGGAGAGCAGAAAGATAAAATGTATGTATAATATGTGATTAATAGATTAAACATTGATTTCTTCTAATTAGACGAGCGTCTCGCGACAGTAAAAACTTTGATGAGTTTTTTGTCGTTTTAACGAAATAAAATACCTCCCTGACTGTGCTGTGTACACACAATCCTCCCAACTGACCTTCCTGACCTGCCCTGACATCAGTTTGCCTAAACAAAAGCTAAAAGAAGTTTAGTTAAGAAGGAAAAGTTCATTATGCTCACATAACCTTGATATACAGCAGGGTTGATTTTCCTTCTTATTTTAGCTTATAATTAGGTAAACTGATGTCAGGGCAGGTCAGAAAAATCAATTGGTAGGATTTTTTGTAACATCACGTTAGGGAGGTCTTTTATTTCGTTAAAACAAAAACTCATCCAAGTTTTTACTATCGCGAACCGCTCGTCTAATTAGACAGTAGGATTGATTCCCAGTGTGGACGATCATATGTAAAATTCTTCCAATCAGCGCTAATTAGGCCCCCTAGAACACATATCCGGGGTCAGTTTGAATTTATATATATATATATATATATATATATATATATATATATATATATATATATATATATATATATATATATATATATATATATATATATAGGTAAAACAATGTACCGATCTTTATCAAATTTGGTGAGTACCTTCCTTTTGCACGTGGCTTGGATAAGTTCGTTAGCCAGGAAAATCGGCCGAGGTTTTTCCGGAAAATGTTGTGTTTTCTTTCCAAAAAAAAATTAGTAAGGGCAACTAAATTTGGTACACGTATTTGCATTATAAAGAGTGAACTATGTACCAAAATTTAGGTCAAAATTTGGAGTTTTCCTCAAAACGTCAAAGTGGCAATTTAAAACGTCAAAATTGGCAATGTTTAGGCAAAGAACGTGAAACAAATACGGATTGTGAAAAGAAAATGTTGCAAGAAGAGTGTTCTGCGAACCCTTAAGTTTTAGCTTTAACCGTCATTGCCCTTCATTTTACTAAAATATTTGGCTGATGCTTTGGCTGTCGGTTTAGTTAAGTTGATGCTTTCGCTCTAGGTTTTTTAGCTAATTTTCGTAGAACAAATTCGTTAATGCATTTTTGCATTTTTTATCGAAATATTATGCATATTTGTAAGAAAAAATATGGACGCAGTAAGTGCGTTTCCGTAGCGAATTTTCATTAAATTCTTCAAATTTCATAACTCAATGTGTTATTAACGTAAGGTAGGCTAGAAAACCAACATTTGAGTATAGTTTCGGAAATTTTTTGTAGATTTTCAAACAGTAAGTAATTTTGATAAAATATAGTACATTGTTTTTACTACATAGGCTATACCGGTTATCAGATTGATGCCTGCTCGCATTTGCTATTAAAAACTTTTTATGAAAATTCACATCTATAACGCACTTGCTGCGTCCAGACTTTTGTTGGCACAATCTTAAAGGAAAATTAAAATGATGGTAGTAAATTCCTAACATAGCAAGAGCCTTAGTATGGCGAATTTTCGTAAGCTTATAGCGTTAAATAGTTTTTATTGTCCATAAAAATAAGGCATAAGGTATTTATGTAATTTTTATTAATTTCATTGTTAAGCTAACCTCTCAATGACGTTGTCTCCCAACGATACCTTTTCATATTGAAATTCCTGTAGTAAATAGCCTGTATAACCTTAAAATCAATTGAAATGATAATTTGGGCAATTTGTTTAAATATTTTTTTTTTACTCTGAAACAGATTAAGAAAAAAATGTTTAAGTGCGAAATATTTGTTTGAATATATTAGGCTATTAAAATATGAATTTTAAAACCAAAAGATCATGAGAAAAATAGATGGGAAAGTGGGAGCCATTCCCTTAATGAAAACCATGCTGGTTAAAACTAATGCCTATCGCAATCCTTTTCGAGGTTGGTTTCGCCTGCAACGTGTGTGTGCGTGTGTGTGTGTTTGGTTTCTTTAACTACTATGGCCAATCACCGACGCCAGGGAGCAGTTTCACATCACTATCCTGGAAATTTTGCCGAATCCCGGTCTTTCTGTAAGGAGGGTTGGGATCTTTAACGTGCTCAACATCGTATATACACGGGACCGATGGCTTTACGCCCCCTCCGAAGGGCGGAACGTACAGACTTTCAACTTGCTTAAATACAATGCCACAGCCTCGGTTGATGTTAATTGTACAGTATGTACAGAAAAAATGAAAGGCGAACCCTGGGATCGAACGCATTAAAATAATAATGTTGAAAAAAATTCTGAAATATGATTATACCGATGTATTATTACTATAGCGGTTATAATAGATGTTTACAAAACGCCATGTAATACAAACCCATTGTAAGATGCAAATAAGACTAAAAAGACATGAAAGGGACAATAAAACAAACCACGCCCCTGATTCCGGGATGCTACAATCATTGCAAGCACATTGTTAGAACATATAGGATTGGTGACCAGAAACGATACTTTAAATGTATTGGAGCGTATGACAATCAGATGGGCAAGGAAAAAAATCCTTTAGATTTTGAGAAAGAAATGTCAGAAGATACAGATCAGATGGTTTATATTTCGAGATGGGAGGAGGGATAAAACCATGAAGCAACGATTTGTAGACCGAAGCCGTCATCGAACTAAAGTAACCGAAGTATAGCTTAATAAAGGAACCACACCTACTGCGGCCATATTGTGCCAATATCTTGTCCCAGCCTTGTAATAAAAGCAAGTATAATAGACTTTTTCCTTGAGAGCCAAGCAGACATGACGAAAACTGGTGCAATTTGAGTGACGCGACAATAGTAAATACTGGTGCAAAAGAAGGTCTCATTAGACTTATGGAAAAATACTTGAAAAGACCGCTGCAATGGTTTGTATGCTTACTGCATGCTACTGAATTACCATTTTGCCATTTACTCCACCATTTGGATGATCAAACTACAGGAAAATTACCAATTGTTGTATTTGACGAAACTGAGCCAAGTGTTCCTAAGACTATCGATCAATTTGTCCTAAGCGCAGACCAGAAATATATGCTACAAATGTGTCGTGCTATCTGTGCAGGATACTGTCCAAAAAATTTGGCCCAAAGAAATCCAAGGAAAATGTCTCACGCCTGATGGTTAACAACTGCAAACTGTCTTTTAAGACTGTATGTTGCTACCAATGGATCATCTAATTATATGATGACCTTGGCTAAGTTTATAATGAATGTTTCTGTATTTGGTTCAATATTAAATTATAAGGTATTTGGCCCGAGTTTGGTTCAATATTAAATTATACCCTGGATGCACAAATAGGGCAAATCAATTATATAAGACGATTAGTTTATCTCGTTACCTTAACAATGGCTTAAAGAATATCATAAATCACGTCATCCAATAAAATTATGATTTTGGCCAATTCCAGCACATTTTGATCTCTATGCTTTCGGATGAAAGACCATTCATAACGGAATTAGCATATAGACGGATATTAAAAATTAGATCATTAAAAAGACAGGCCATTTGTAATACGAAGGATCAACTTTGAAGCCACAGATCATGTTGAAACTCATTTCAACTCCAAAAAACTAACCGATCCCCCTCTAACTTTCAATATCGATAATTTAGAAGCCTAGATAGAATCAAAGGCAGTTCTGGAGATAAAGTGGATTCCTTATTCTTACTCTTATCATACCCAGGCGGTTGAACGAACTGTGAAACTTGAAACAGAACCTTCCGCTGCTGCATATGGTCAAGATTCTCGGGATGGTTTAATTGGAGCCCAACTGAAACCAAGAGCGATAATGCCATCCTTTGAAACCTAATCTAATTATCGGGCACAACATTGATGTATATGTCTAGTTTTATAAGTTTAATTTTCTGTTTCTTTTTGGAATAAAAATGTTTGATTTTGCCAGTTTTTTTGGTATATTTTTCAGCAAATTTTCATTAAGAAAAATTTGCACATAGAGGTCACGACGAAAAGATTTTGAAAAAAAAAAATTCTTCAGATGAGCGCGAACTTGAGTCCCTAGAACCCAAAAGCAAGGTCCGTTAACATTTTTATATGTTTATATAGATGTATGTATGTATGTATGTATGTATGTATGTATGTATGTATGTATGTATGTATGTATGTATGTATGTATGTATGTATGTATGTATGTATGTATGTATGTATGTATGTATGTATGTATGTATGTCTGTATTCGAGCGATAACTAAAAAAATACGCAAATGATTTGAACGAAACTTGGCACATATCTTCATTACATGTGGCTAGAAGTGGTGCAAATAAACCTATGTTGTGAATTTTAAGTACTTTGGTACACAATATTTAGAGTGTTTTCCAAATTAAAAATAAAATCCCAAAGACATGCGTTAGAACGACTTATTGGTTAAAGTCCCGTGCCTGACAGACCGAGTAGTTAACTGCCACGCGTAAATTGATTCATACAATAGGTATAAACCATACATCAACGGTAACCAAACTAAGTATATACCAGGCATAAAGCATAATACCCGAACCAACAATCATGAAATCTCGGCCGCAATTATGGAAAATGAAAGACGACATGAAATTAAAAATGTTTCAAGTGATTGTTATTTAACAGGGGGGTTCAATCAATTATTAAAATCCACTATATGTGTAGCTTCATGAACGGCCCCAAATACAGTTTTAGCGCAGCACATATAGATTATGCTATGTTTTTAGACTGAAAATGTCTTATAATATTGTAGAAATGTGAACAAAATCAAGTCAAGTCTATAAAAATGTTTCTAAAATAGTTTCTTTTATCTTTAAAACTTAAACACAAGACGTCATATAAGACCGAAGGAATCCTTGAAAGTGTTTTCATAGCAATTCTACTAATTCTGTAATTAATTGTGACGTATACTTTTCATATATTACCCCGGGCATAAAGCCTGTGTCAAGTATCATGTAAACAAAACCTTAGTTGATATATTACCAGATAACTCAGTGGAAGCGTGCTAGTCTAGTACGCACAAGGTTGTATGATCGAATTCAGCTCGATGAATGTATGTTTTGTATGTTTTATTTTGCCATTTGGAGAAACAATAGCGCACAAATTTCATGCGTTTTGAACAAGATCTCATTTTTGTTTAAAACGCCTGAATAAGTTTGTCACCTTTGAGTGAAATTATAGTTTTCAGCAGACCTTTTGTTATTGTTGATATTGAAAAAAACCAGTTTGATTAGGTTGACTAAAACGAAATCATACTGGCGATTAATAACGAAAAATAACTGCTACGTTTATAATTTGGCAGATACTTTACTTTTCTAAATAATCAATTACGTTTCCTTCTGGAAATCTTTTGTATAACTTTAATGAAATTTGTAATATAAGTTTCTTTTAAAGAGACACACTATTTACAGATACAGCAAAATTTAATTCTTTAGCTTCTAGGAAATTGAGTTTTGGCCATTTTTCTCAAAAGGGGTTAGAGCACAGGATTTTTTTGATAATAGAGAGTTATCGATGGTAACACTTTCGAAAGAATTCTTCGAATGTCGCGTACTAGGATCTTTAAGATTGATCTTCAAGGCCTCTGTAAGTTTAAAGTATTAACTTTACTAATATGCCGTATAACAATAGTGTACAATTTTTTTTTATTTCCTCCGGTTATACTTTATATTTTATTGGCTGAAATTACACAATACGTCTATACAGTAAGTCCATTTTGACTTGTGTTGTATATAGTGACATAATTTAAAAAGTTATTCTAAAAATACTTGACACTGCATTATCCAAATATGACACTTCGAATTTTGACAACCCATTTTAAATAAAGTTTTTATACCATTTTCTCTTCCATCTTACATTTCCAATCACTGCCTTCATTTACTACTAATCTTTACACATCCATCATTACTTTCCCATCATCATTCTTCATTTACTTTACATGTTTATACCAAATATATAAAATTTTATACAAAAACGAACCGCTTCATTCTGACAAAAATATAAAATACAATACTATGAAAATTCGCTACTATAACGCACTTGCTTCATTCTGACAAAAATATAAAATACAATACTATGAAAATTCGCTACTATAACGCACTTGCTGCGTCCCGAATTTTTTTAAATTAAGGTTGCCTAAGGTTTTGGGCGTTTCTAGCTTTCATTAATTTATCCTACCAAAAATTCAACTATTTTGACCCTTTTTTCATGTTGTACGTGACAATTATTTCTGGAGCGGTGACGTCACGCGACTTGTGCTATATATATATATATATATATATATATATATATATATATATATATATATATATATATATATATATATATACAGTGTGGAACAGCCAAATGGAATAAATTCGATAACGGATAAATGAGGGCGTGTTGGGAAAAACGCTTGGACACGTCGATTTGTATTTTTAACTGCGCATCTTTTTCAAGAAAAAAAAATTATATAGGGTGCGTCATGTGACAGTGGCCAATACCAACTTTCTTATTTTAAATACAAGCCCCTGTATATTATAAATTTTTTGGATTCTTCAGAAAATTCTAGACATAATTCATGTACAATGTTCTATACCTATCTTCAACTGTTTCGGAAATATTAAGTATTTTCAGATTTATTACAAAAATTAACATTAAAAATAGAAAATTATTTTATTTCACAAATTCTAATAAGAAATACTGATTATTTCTTAATAATTTAAAAAAACAAAAAAAAATTAATGTCAATGTAGTAAATGTTCAAAATGCTCGCCACGAACATCTTGGCAACATGCTAATCTGGTATAGAAATGTCTTCTAACATTACTCAACATCTCAGGCGTGACTGATCTAATCGCAAGCGTGATTCGTCTTTTTAAGTCATCTAAGTTGAGGGGCTTAGTTTTGTATACAATACTTTTGACATATCCCCACAAAAAGTAGTCTAATAGCGACAGATCAGGAGATCGTGCTGGCCATTCTATCGATCCGCGCCTCCCTATCCACCGATTTGGAAAAATTTGGTTCAGGTACTGCCGGACATTGATTTGGTAATGGGGCGGTGCTCCATCTTGCTGAAACCATATTTTATTGGCAGGAACTTGTGGGTTTGCTGGATCTGGATATAAGTTTGTCAAAGTTGGCACGACATTATTTTGGAGCAGTTCTAAATATTTATCCCCATTCAAGTTGCCATCAGTGAAAAAGGGACCTACGATATGATTTCCAACAATTCCTGCCCAAACATTAACTTTTTCAGGATATTGCGTATGTTCCTCTCTCATCCAATGAGGATTCTCATTAGACCAATAGCGGCAATTTTGACGATTAACATGACCGTGAAGTGTAAATGTGCTCTCATCAGAAAACAAAACATCTTCTAATTGGATCACATTGTTATCTAACATTGCCATCATTTGTTCACAAAAATACGTTCTCCTATCGAAATCGTCCTCCATGAGCTCCTGAGTTGGTATCATTTTATAGGGATGCATTTTACTTTCCTTTAATGTTCGAAAAATTGCTGTGTGGCTAACGTTGAATAGTTGGGCTGCTTGTCGACCAGAAGTATGTGGGTTTTCTTGAAACTCAAGCGTAATATCCAATTTCGTATCATCACTTACTGCATTGGCAGCTACTTTTTTTATCTGTCTCACATGACCAAGCTCGCGAAACTGCTTTATTTTGCTAATTGTTCCTTGGGATACAGGCGGCAAATTTGGAAATTTTTCGTGAAATAAGCGAGACACTTCCATCTGTGTCCGTGTGTTATCTCCATAACCAATCATTTGTAGAATGGTTATTTTGTGCATTTCTGTTAAATGAACCATTTTTCTGATATTATTACGTACAGTTAACGAAATTCAAACGACAATAGCACTGACACTAATCACTACTGTCATGCAGGCAGACAACAAGTTGCTAAGGCTACGAGTTTTATACGAACAGAAAGAAAACTGTTTTTGTTTTTGTTTCATTTCATATCAGTAAAAAGAAACGCAGGAATGGTTTTTGTTTACTTTCTCATTATCAAGAGCTGAATGGGAAATAAGTATTGAATGCAATGTAGCGAATTTGTGAAATAAAATAATTTTCTATTTTTAATGTTAATTTTTGTAATAAATCTGAAAATACTTAATATTTCCGAAACAGTTGAAGATAGGTATAGAACATTGTACATGAATTATGTCTAGAATTTTCTGAAGAATCCAAAAAATTTATAATATACAGGGGCTTGTGTTTAAAATAAGAAAGTTGGTATTGGCCACTGTCACATGACGCACCCTATATAATTTTTTTTTCTTGAAAAAGATGCGCAGTTAAAAATACAAATCGACGTGTCCAAGCGTTTTTCCCAACACGCCCTCATTTATCCGTTATCGAATTTATTCCATTTGGCTGTTCCACACTGTATATATATATATGTATGTATGTATGTATGTATGTATGTATGTATGTATGTATATATTGTGTATATTATTTTTTCGCTATTCAGCAACTTTTAACGAGGCAGTCTACCAGAACAAAAATATAAAACTCTCCATATGCAAACCTTCCACCCTGCTGTATATGTGGTTTTGTTTGTGTTTCTATTTTAGGCTGTATAGACAGAATAAACAACTTTTCGTGTGTCTGAAAATTAAACACGGTTTGACAAATTTTTATCCATCTTGGAATAAATCAACAAAAGCTGGTTATTTTGTAAATTTCTTTATTTATTTGCGTAAGTAGGCGGT
Source organism: Tillus elongatus (assembly GCA_964006375.1). NCBI lineage: Eukaryota > Metazoa > Arthropoda > Insecta > Coleoptera > Cleridae > Tillus > Tillus elongatus. The sequence goes on along the minus strand of OZ023264.1, from coordinate 55,351,905 downwards.
AATTAGTTAAAACATGCTCGTTGCTAGCTTACAAGTTGGTTGTATTGGTAAATGGAATAGTAGCGCATCTAGATTTCTCTTAGTAATAAAGTACAGATGTTTCAAGTAAGCATCTGACATTTTCTTTCAACCACAAGACCACAGAACAAGTGCATAAAATAGTGTTACAAGCTGACATAAAAATACCGTTCTGATAAATAACACTTAACAAATTCCGAACCATTGTTTCTTTTTGCTCTGGTAAATTTACGAGATCAGACACATGTGGATCGTTTTATAAATAAACATAAATGGTGTTAAAAATTCCTGTGTTCATTTTTTTCATTTTAACAAATATGCTTTTTTTACTTAGAATTTGCAGATGCTCAATTACTGTATCAGTTTTTAAATTTCTGAACTTTTTATTGTCTTCACTAGGTGAGTATTAGAGGTGTCTTTTACAATAAAGCCTAGTTCGTACACTCGCGAATTGAGAAATACGAATCGCAAAACTAATTCCTATTGGTCCATTTAAAATAATATCGTAATAATATTTAAAATAGTAAGGTCTTTCCTAAGGCAACATATACACCAAATTTCATTCAAATACCTTTGTAATTTTTGGAAAAAAAAATTCCGAAAGAAAAATCGAAATTTGAATAACTCAATTTTTTATAAACTTAGAAAGTTGAATTTTAATACGTAGTAAGATATCTCCCAGGGCAACATACCCTTTAAATTTTATTAAAACAGCTTTGTAATTTTCGGGGAAAATTTTTTTCCCGGAAAGGCCTTTCCGATTTTCCTGGCTAACGAACTCATCCAAGCCATTAATAAAAGAAAGGCATTTGCCTAGTTTCATTGAAATCGGTTAATTAATTTTTGAGTTATCGGATGGATATTTGAAAAAAATTGTGCAAAGTCTCACCATCGATACCTCTCCATTACCGATTTTTTTAAAATAAAAATTCACTAATATTTTGGTTAAAGGATAAGCAATTTTTTTTTTTTTGGCAATGCATTTTTAATCATATAGTGTTAGAAGGGACCTGCTGCACTTAGTATGATATCTTAGGCAGCACACAATACACAACATATAAAAACATTGTGTTCTTTCTTATAAGTGTGTGTGTGTGTTTTCTTTCTTTAACGTCAGCCTATTTCCGCGACTATGGCCAAACACCGACGCCAGGGAGCAGTTTCACCTCACTATCCTGGAAATTTTGCCGAACCCCTGCCTTTCTGTAAGGAGGGTAGGGATCTTTAACGTGCCCAACATCACATGGACACGGGACCAACGGCTTTACGCCCCCTCCGAAGGGCGGAACGTGCAGACATTCAACTTGCTCAAATACAATGCCAGAACCTCGGTTGATGTTAATTTTACAGTTTGTACTGAAAAAGTGAAAGGAGTACCCTGGGATCGAACCCAGTACCCTTCGGTTCAGAGGCACACGTTCTTACCCCTGAACCACTGAGGTTATTTTCTTATAAGTGTTGCTCTATGTAATGTGTCGCAGTTTGGACGTCAGTTTACAATGCGAGAAATCTTAAAACAACGCAACATATTCACCAAATTTCAACAAAATAGCTATGTAATTTTTAGAGACAAACATTTTTTTCGAAAGGAAACTCAAAATTTTCTAGGAAAACTTTGTCCGATTTTCCTGGCTAACGAACTTATCTAAGCCATGATTAGAAGAAATATTCTTGCCGAGTTTAATCAAAACCAGTTAATAACTTTTTGAGTTATCGTGCGGCGGATACATACATACATACATATATATATATATATATATATATATATATATATATATATATATATATATATATATATATATATAAACATATAAAAATTGTAACTAACCCCGGATATGGGTTCTCGGGGTCCTAGTTCGCACTCATTTGCAAAAATGTTTGCAAAAGTCTCACCATCGATACCTCTCTATTAGCGAATTTTTTAAAATAAAAATTCACTAATAAAAAAACCAAACAGTATATCCCTCGTGCTTTAAGTAACCTTATTATGACAAGCACATACACCATTTTAACGTCTTAAATAAAGTGGTTGAAGTATTTTACATAATATGTTGATAATTAATTAATTTATAGAATATAACATGATCCTTTTCTAACACTCTCCCAGTATACAACACAATATTACTCCTCAGTCAATAAATTCACTTTTTTCATTCTGCTTTATCAAAACTACATTTAGTAAATTTTAATTTTACACTACAATAACGACTTGTTAATGCATTCTCCAGAGCACACAGAAGCACAGAAACGAGATAAGGTTATGACCAAAATATATAGTAGAAACAATTTGCCATATTTTATCAAAATAACTTATTGTTTGAAAATGTACAAAAATTTTCCCGCAATATACCTTAAACGTTGGTTTTCTAACCAACAAATCTTAGGTCGATAGCAAATTGAGTTATTGAAATTTGAAGCATTTAATGAAAATTTGCTACCAAAACGCACTTACTGCGTCTTGATTTTTTTCTTACAAACATATTTCGATAAAAAATGCAATAAAATAAGGCTGTTCGAAAAAAAAATTGTAGGGATCACCAACGATCGACTTGTGGGCCAGTCGCTGATTGTCAAAATAATTTTATAAGATGCAGCTCAAGACACCCTATAATTAACTTATACATTTTTTTCTCGTCTCTTGTATAATAATAATTATATTCCTCTTTACCGTAGAAACGCGTCACCCTGTATAATATCAGCCCTTTTGTAAAACTTCGATCATTTATATTTATTTATTAATTCAATATGCAAATACACAATTTATAAACCATTTACGTATATATGTATTGATAAAATATAACAAACACTGTTTAATCCACCCACTAACATTAATAAAGGAATTATTTTTTGCACTTGAATATAAAAATTTCCCAAATGACACAAATAATTCGTCCACTCAAACAAATAAATAAAAAACAATATAAACGATCTCATATCATATACGGTAAATGTCAGTTAGAGCGTCTAACAGACCTGCGCAATAATAATCATATGTTACGTTACCATGACAATCACAACTAATTATCATATAAACTATTCAATGTAGGCGGTGGAATTAAACATACATGTTTCAAATTTGAATAGCTTAATTTTCTGTAACCCTAGAAAGCTGAATTTTGGCACATAGTTAGGTCTTTCCCAAAGCAATATGTACACCAAATTTTATCGAAATATCTTTGTAATTTTCGGAGGAATTTTTTTTTTTTTCGAAAGAAAACTCAAAATTTTCCCGGAAAACCGTGTCAGATTTTTCTGGATAACGAAATCGTTCAAGCTATTAATAAAAGAAAGGCACTTGCCGAGTTTTATCAAAATCGGTTAATTATTCTTTGATTTAGCGGTTGGATACATACATACATACACACACACACACACACACACACACACACACACACACATATATATATATATATATATATATATATATATATATATATATATATATATATATATATATATATATATATATATATATATAAATCGAAACTGACCCCGGATATGGGTCTCACCATCGATACCTCTCTATTAGTGATTTTTTTAATAAAAATTCACTAGTAAACCAAATAGGGATATGTTTCGTTGTGGTTTCGCAGTTCGGGGTGTATGAACCTTGCTTAATACTGACTCGATGGTAGTCTACAATCATCGCAATCTAGAGGCGATCTCGCACTGACATCGCAACCATGATTGTCTGTCTCCCTCGCCTTTCTTCTTTTCATTAAAACTTCCACACTTTATCAGTTGTACCAGATTTTCCAGAAGTTTTTCCTGGTCTACATCTTCCCTTTTCCAAGTGTTTGTCATTCAAATAATGTTCTGAGAATGTTATTGTCTCATAAGATCGAATAAATGTTGTCTTTCTCCTTTTAATTTTTTCAGTAAGAATATTTTTTGTTTCACCTTTTCTGGCACTTTTTTATCCGCCTCTCTATCGGTGCGCCATGTCTTGGTCATTTTCCCTATGTCCACATTTTAAAAGCTTCTATTCTCTTCATATCTTGCTTGGTTATGTTATAGTCCAGGGTTTCGTACCATGAACCACCATATTCGTTACGTACAACTTAATCATTTTGTTCCTCACATTCAAGTTGTTTATTAGGGAGAATAGTCACTTTGTTAAGTCTATAATGCGTACTTCAAATATACTAGAATGAATTGGATAAACTGAAAGTTGGAATCTGTGGCATTTTGCATTTTTAATTGATTTTTATTCCCTTTGACATGCTGGTTTTCAGCAGCTTCTCAGTTTTCCCCTTGTTATCGACTGTTACATAGTATCTCTCATTTTAGCGAAAGTAAGTTGACATCCGTTAACCTGAATTTAACTTATTTTCCGACGTCATACGATGATATAATCATGGCGACGTAAGTCTTGTCACAATAGTAATAAAAAGAATAATAACGCGACTGAAATTGTGTGGGAAGCCATCTTTTTGGAAGCGGACACTGGGGAAACTTTGAAACAATTAGATGATACGGGACACAATATCTTCTGGTACTAATCTCAGATAGCGTGGACCTGTTAAAGTCCCTTTAAAGAAGAAGAGTCCAATTTCATGATGACTAACAATTCCGGTTCATAAGTTCAGTTTTTGAAAATAGTGGCTATGAATTTATCCCATTTAATTACTGTGAGACCAAGATCGACAATTGTGTCTGTTTACACTAGTATTAAGGCCAAAGGCAACTTCATCAGAGAAAACGACGTATCTTATTCGAATTAGTTGTTCACAATATTCGATCCTTCTAACAAAATCATTTGCAAAAAGTTCTTGCAGATTATGAACCTTATAGGGAAAATACTTCTCCCGATGACAAACCGCTGTTCAGAACATCTGGAGATCTCGTTCGTTTCCAGCAAGTTCCAGTGCAGAAGTTTTAGGAGTTTTTTGCACAACAATACATCCAGCCTCTTTTTGCCCAAAGCAGCAGTTACATTAAAACTATGTCTGCTTTTTATTTCTTTAACGTCGGTCTATTTCCGCGACTACGGCCAATCACCGACGCCAGGGAGAATTTTCACCTCACTATCCTGGAAATTTTGCTGGAGCCATACCTTTCTGTAAGGAGGGTAGGGTCTTTAACGTGCCCAACATCGCATGGACACGGCACCGACGGCTGTACGCCCCCTCCGAAGGACGGAACATGGAGACAATCCACTTGCTCAAATACAATGCCACGACCTCGGTTGATGTTAATTGCCCAGTATGTACTGAAAAAGTGAAAGGAGTACCCTGAGATCGGACCCAGACCTTTCGGTTCAGAGGCACACGTTCTTACCACTGAACCACCGAGGCTCTATTAAAACTTCGGAGCGTTATTGCTCACTGCTCACCGAGCCATATCACAAAAAGTTAAATGAAGTAAATTAACAAAAACACGGATGTTTTAATTCCCAAACCAAAACGCTTGCCACTGTGGAAGATCAGGCTAATAATTTTGACAAAACTGATTAGCTGCAATTATTAAAGTGTAGCCTGTATTATCGATTAAATAAATTCAGTGTCTGATAAGGCCATGTGTTTTAGGCTTTTTTGGACAAATATAAAATTACTTGAATAGTCTTTATTTTACTTCATTTATTTTCAAAAATAATAATTTATGGCTCCAACAGGATGGCACACTGCCTTATAATGAAAGACGAATACAAGCTATTTATCCCAGTTGTTTCCACATAAAGTGATATCTAACAATGGTAATGTAAAATGGCCGGCGCGATCACCAGATTTATCACCAATTGACTATTTCTTATGGGAAACTATGAAAGACAAAATTTACAAAACAATGCCCTCTGACATAGGGGAACTAAGAGACTGCGTGTATAGAGCACTTGCTGAAATTAGGCAAAGAGACATAAAACGAGCAATTTGTAGTTTAAAAAAAGAATTGCCCTATGTTTAGAAGTAAATGCTGAACTATTTGAGCATTTACTATTTTTTTAAGTTTTGTTTTGTGTTTTGTTTAGTTCAACATTTAACACTTAATTAATTTCAGTTGAACAATAGTTGCTTCTGTTGGAATTTGTGACATTTTCTTTAATCAAAATAAATATTATTCTTGTTACTATTTCTAAATAAATAAATTTCAATCATATCACCTTTAACAATACTGTCATAATTTTGTTTTTAGATGATAGTACCAAATTTTCTACAAAGCACTTTTACAAATACAATAAATCTAATATTATTGACGAGATAATAGAGCATTGTAATCAGGAAAAAATCTGTTACCGAAAATGTAAAAATACAATATGGCGCCGATAAGAAAAAAAGTTGACAATCGCTGTAGGACAGTGTGGCGTGCCACACTGAAACAATTCACATTTTTTGATTTCTTAATCAAAAGTGGTATGATAATGTATTTGTCGCAAATATCTAGATTCAATAGTTTTCGAGAAAATTGGAAAATACGAAAATCGAAAATTTCGACTTTTTACATGTTTATTAAACCATATTTTGAAAAAATATATAAATAGACAGAACATAAAATACAAAATAAGGCAGTAAACCCCAAATATATCACTTACTAATTCGAAACTGAATTAGAAAAATCTGTGGCTAATGGACTTGAGCTTCCGAGGCCATCTAATCCATTTTAACTAACTAACTCACTCAGGAAATATCACGTATGTGAATAAATTACAAAAAACATAGAAAACCTATCAAACTATGTATAGCAACCCTCACACCCATAGATACACACCCGTATATACTCATACACATAAACACACACGTGCACACACACACATACAAATAAAAGATATAGCTACAAAATACTGCCCATCAGGACAACTAGCACACATTATAGAAGTATATTTCTAAGTACCAAAGTAAAAAAAGTATAAAAAATATAATATGTATAAGTATCTCCAATACATTTTATCAAAAGAGCATTCATCATAAAAAACATTAAAACAACAAATTTTAAAAAGTAAATGGCAAATGGCATCCATACATCAGCCGCAAAACAACACATCCGTCGTCTATCAAACTCACAATATTCCAAAACTCAGTTTATGTATCTATGCACCAGTTCACGGTCCAAAGACAGTGTATGTTGCCTAATTTTTCTTTTAAAGTTACTCAGAGAAGCAGTATTCCTCAATGCCTGTGGAATCGTATTATATAACTATATATACATATATATATATATATATATATATATATATATATATATATATATATATATATATATATATATATATATATATATATATATATATATATATATATATAAGACAATTTGTAGAACAAAATTCACCACAACATATTTTTTAGATCTCATGGTCCTTTCGCTAACAACGTTGAAAGTTGATTAATGAAATAAGCAAATAAAAACTAGAACTAGTATTTATTTACATATTATATTTAATTACAAGGGCTTTCGACTAAAACAGTGGGGGTTTGTCGGTAAACCTTCGTAGAGGGCGTTGTTCGCGATTGCTTGTCAACTTATATACAAATCCTATGCCCAGTTTCACAAAGCTCGATCAAATATTTAACGGCCGGCTGGTTAATCAAGGCTTAATACAACCCATCGCAGCCACAAAATATTTGGTAGTCATGACAAAAACCCGAATCGTAGTCTCTGATTCGTCTTCTAAAGCCTGGATTAACTAACCGTCCGTTAAATACTTAATCGAGCTTTGTGAAACTAGGCATTATTCTTTGTTCGCCTAGTTTATTTATGGTTCTGATGACGTTAGTTTGTTAGCGAAAACATCGCCAGGTATGAAGACTATGTTGTGGTGAATTGGGTTCTTCCAAGTATACTTATCAGTGCTTATCATAGATACTAATATTTACTAAGTTGAAACTTGGAATAAATTTAATTCACCAAAATCAAAAATGCCCGGACACATCGATTAGTGATTCAAGTTGCTGTCTTTTAGTGAATTTTCGTAGAAAAAAAATCACTATTGGTGAGAACATTGTTGCAAATGAGCGCGAACTAGGACCCCTAGAACCCATATCCGGGGTCAGTTTTAATTTATATATATATATATATATATATATATATATATATATATATATATATATATATATATATATATATATATATATATATATATATATATATATATATATATATATATATATGTATGTATGTATGTATGTATGTATAATGTATGTATGTATCACACTGATAACTCAAAAAGTATTGAGCCGATTTGGATAAGATTTGACATGTACCTTCCTTTTGTAAGTGGCTTGGATAAGTTCGTTAGTCCGGAAATTCTGGCGAGGTTTTCCGGGAAAATTTTAAGTTTTCATTAAAAAAAATTATCCCAAAAAAAAAGATATGCAAACCAAATTTGGTAGGTAGGTTTACGATATAAAAAGTCAACTACACGCCAAAACTTAGATTTATATATTATAAGAAAAAAAAGTTATAATAAAATATTTGGTGCCAGATCATTTCCATGAAAAATCACCACCATAACGCGCTTGCTGCGTCCAGGCTTTTATTCTATACAGTGCGTCCCGTCAGCGATTGATAAATTTGACACAAAAATTGTAAGTGACCGCCAAATGCTCTACCCTCTTTGCTGGATTATTTTGAATGTTAAATTGAATAGGTTATTTACTACACTTTGATACCTATCGATCTTTATCAAAAATGCCAATTTTAGCCGAATCATTGAACCTTCTAAGATTAGATAAAGTAACGAAAGATAAGATAAAAAACGGAGAATAAAATTAAGCTTATTTTCTATTTTTGTTTTTAAAATAATATTTCTTTTTGATAACAAGGAATGGAAATTTGTAATTTGGTGTTTGGTATAACTTGACATGTACGTTAAAAAGATTCAACAGGAAACCAATTGGGACACGCTGTATAATATTCTTTAGACGGCAACTTGAAATACTAATCAACGTGTCCGAGCATTTTTGAAAAAAAAGTTGTATTTGGTTAACTGAATTTATTAAAAGTTAAAAACTTGCACCTTATCTTGAGTAAAGAACGCAAAAATGCGATATGTTAGAAAAAGATTAAAGCCCTGTATATTCTGCAGAGCCAAACATTTTTGTTTAAATCGAATTAGAATGTTAGCAACATCTTTATGAAAACGCTTTCCTCGTTTTCTACACCATGCATTTAGCTTTTCACCCACACTGAATAAGAAAGACTAAGACGCGGCGCACCGGTAGACACAACAATGACTATTTCAGTAAACTACACCTTTTCGTCTGCGACAACAAATGTTCTATTCATGCACCTGTACAATGTTGTCTTATAAACATATCTTTCTCCCATTTCACTGGTTGTTGTAGATATTATTTATGCTAAAGTATATAGTACATCTACTTTTAGAGGATGTAAAACATCCGCGCTAGCACCATTCCATCGCATTTACTACTTTACTCGACGAGTAAAGTTCTATTTTCATCTCGAGTTGCGGAAGCATACACATAAACAACGAGCTTTTTATACTTGAGATCACTAAGGCTAGTCAGTATACAGGGTTGATGTTTTATATTATTATAAAATATCAGCTAATTATTCGATATTCGTGACTGACAAGCTTTAGAATCCGACATGGCAGGACCATCAAGACTATGTAACTTTTTGTCTTGCGTTCTCTTTTGACCTCATGAAAGATTAATATGTATAACCAGCTGACCCGACAGACCTTGTCCTGTCCAAATTTCCATATGTCAAACTATACATAAGTATTTTGTGTGGATATAGTGTCAAGAAGTATCAGAAAAATGCCCTTGAAAATTGTATAGTTTTTCGTCTTAAAACGTAAAACTCGCAACTTGAAACCCCAAAAATTGGCAAATCTTAGACAAAGAACCTAAAACGAATACGGGTTATGTACACAAAATGTGGCAAGAAGTGTGTTTCACAAAACCCTAAATTTCAGCTTCAACGGCCATTGTCCTTCATTTTACTAACATACTTGCAGAAAATTCATTTCAAATAGACCCTTTCTATGATGCTTTGGCAGTAGTTTTAGTTAGAGCTTATGGTTTAATACTTTATATTTTTTATCGAATTTTCCTTAAAAAAAAGTGAATATGGAGGAGAACGCGACTTTTGAATTTTGAAAAGATTTTTACAAATGAGCGCGGACTAGGCCCCCTAGAACTCATATCCGCGGTTAGTTTCAGTTTTTCTCTATTCATATATATATATATATATATATATATATATATATATATATATATATATATATATATATATATATATATATATATATATATATATATATAGGGTGAAGGATTTCTACGGTAAAACTCAATATATCAGTTATTATATAAGATCCGGAAAAAATTGTATATGTTAATTATATGGTGTCTTAAGCTGCGTCTTATAAAATTATTTTTACAATCACAGCGTGGCCCATAACTCGTTGATAATAAACATTTTTTTTTTTAATCGAGCACCCCTTATATTCTTATGTTTTTCATCAACATGCATCGAAATTGCATGTTTGTAAGAAAAAATTCTGGATGCAGTAAGTGCGTTTTGGTAGCGAATTTTCATGAAATGCTTCAAATTTCAATATATCAATTTCCTATTGACCTAGGGTTCGTTGGCTATAAAACCAGTTTTTTCAGGAACATTTTAAGTTTATTTTCGGAATTTTTTTACATTTTCAAACAATACAGTTTATTGATAAAACATGGTACATTATCGTTTCTACTATATAGGTGATACTGGTAACCAAATCTGAAGTCTGCTTTCAATAAAAAAGTGATATTTGCGATTAAAAATATTTTTATGAAAATTCGCTTCTATAACGCACTTGCTGCGTCCAGACTTTTATTTATATAGATCAGGTCATCCCGGCATAAGTTTTTCTCTTGAATAACCTCTTTATCTTATTCAAAGATGTCTGTTTCAAATAATGGAAAGTTATTATGTCTCAGAATATGTCCAAGCAATTTTGCCTTCCTTCTCTCAATTTCTGTCAGCAAGCATATTTATTTATTGTCTTACCTAATCTGCCACGCTTTTATTCGTCTTTCTGTCGGTTTACCTCGTCTTTGTTATTTTTTCCATGTCCACATATTACAATATCCTATTATCTCCATAACTGGCTTAACAAAGTACAGCTTATCGCCCCATACGTGATAACAGTTCACAGGTTTGACTTGGTGACCTCTTTTTCATGTTCAAAATATTATCGTTTTTTATGAGAACATTATTTTGTGTATTAAATGTTTGCTTTGCCGTCGGGGTCCCCTTTCTCGGTTGTTTGCTGAATTTGTCATCCGTAGTGATACAACCAAGGTACGAAAACATTTTGACTTGTTCAAGTTTTTGGCCGTTTAGCTTTATATTTATTTTCGCAGTCCTATTTTTAGTTTGGCTCTTCTTAAGAGACCATCTGATACATCAGGCATCCTTTACAATTTGTTTTTCGTTTCTTCTGTTAGCACGATGTCATCAATGAGTGAAGATTGAAACCTGTGATGAGCACTGATAAGTACAATTTGGAGAACCCAATTGATCACAATAAAGTTTTTAGACCTGACGATCGTTTCGCTAACAAAGTTAGCGTCATCAGAGGGACGAATAAACTAAACTGTTTAGTTTGTATTTGTACGGAAGGATGTCGTCTCTGTACCTTATGCAACGGAACCGTTATCAATTCACTTTGATTTCTACTGTCTCTTGGTTCAGCCGATTTGTTGTTTCTGCTATAAATAAACTGAACAAATATGGTGGTGATGGGCAATCTTTCCATAGACCTTCTGTAATTGTAGCTTCGTTATTCATTAACTAATATCCGGAACATGATTTTTTATAGTATAGGAATAATGATCCTATCATTTTAATTCAGTCTAGCTCTCTTCATTACATGAAACAATATTTTCCAATTCACATCGAATTCTTTCCCCAGGTCTGCAAAACCAATAAACGTATGCCCATTTTTATCAAGCCGCCATCAGATGTAAAAGTTGTCTTTTAAAAGATCCGCTCTTATTTCTTCTACACCAGAGGTGTTTTCTTGTCTGAGGTCTTTAATGGATTTCTTAGATTCTTCTCCCAGATAATCTAGCTTTCCGTTCCCTATATCTTCTATATGTTGTTCTTCACAATTGATTTTCTCTCTAAGATACAACTTTTTCAGGCTTTCCAGTGTTAGCAGTGTCTTCCTTTTCCAGTCAGCAATTTCCATTGTGATTCCTTATATAAAAGGTAAAGATTTTGGTACAATCTGATATCTGAAAAACTTTTGCGAATATTACTAAAGATTTGGTGAGGTGACAAGTATGATGGGCATCACATTTTAAAGCATTTTGGACAGTTACTCCTCCTCGTTTTGAAGGACCGGCGTCACGTTATAAATGTCAAATGGAATGGTGTTTTTTTTTGCTGAAAAATTTTATTCTCCATATGTACGTAGAAAATCGTTGCATTGGCTCTACTGGTTGCATACTTATGAATTTTCCAATAAATAAAATTAGAGTAAGAACTAGCGTGAAATACCTTAAGTATACCGACGGTTGTATCACAGCATGATGCTGTTGCTGTGTTCTAAAATCTGTTTGAAATGTCCTCCATATACTTCCAAATATTGTTCTTTGGCAAGAGTAGCGCACATTATTAAACATTTCGGGGGTTACTAGCGTACATGCTTGTCTACTCCGGTCTCTCATATTTTCGTGGTTGGTGTTACGGCCATAACCTTTATCTTTTATAAATCCCCAAAAGAAAAAAAAGGCGTGAGATCAGGAGACGTTGGGGGCCAGTTTACTGGGCCACCAGGATCAATCCATATATCTCTAAACGTGTTATTTAGAGTGTATCTGACTTCGTGCGTTGTTGATTTTATACGTTGTTCAGAAGTTGATGTAGATTGTGCCCTAAAAAATCATTGTACATCTCCACATTTAGGTGGCCCTAAAAAAATGTGGCCAAATTGTATTTATTAGAAAATTCATTAGTATGCAACCAGTAAAGCAAATGCAACGATTATCTACGTACATACGCAGTTCTTCACGGGGAATCGAATTTTTGAAGGAAAAAAACACCAGTTCATTTGACATTTATAACGTGACACCGGCTGTTCAAAATGAGGAAGAATAGGTAAAGAGGAAGAGAGTGTAAATGTCGAAAATATTTCAAAATGTGTCCCCCAACCTACAGATCACCTGACCAATTTTTTTGGAAAATACTCCGAGTGGGTTTTTAGATATCCTATTGTAACACATTAAATACCACATAATATAATGAATATGCAATCAGGGAATAAGCATTTTATAAAATTTCTGGGCGCAGCAAGTGCGTTATGGTAGTGAATTTTCATTAAAATGTTTTTAATAGCAAATATGTGTGTTTTTTTTCCAGAAAGCAGGCATTAAATTTGATTACCAGTATAACATATATAGTAAAAACAATGTGCACGTTTAATCAAAATAACTTTATTGTTTGAAAACGTACAAAAATTTCTGAAAGTAAACTTAAAGTGTAACCGAAAAAATCTGTTTCTTGGTCAACCTTATAGGTTAATAGCAAATTGAGCTTTTCAAATATGAAGCCTTTAATCAAAATTCGCTACCATAACGCACTTGCTGCGTCCAGAATTTCTTTACTTACAAACATGCATTATATTTCGATGGAAAATGCAAAAACATAAGGCGTTTTCGACAAACAAAAAAATTGTATCACCAACGACTTATGGGCCACCCTGTGATTGTAGAAATAGTTTTAAGATGTAGCTCAAGACACCCTATAATTAATCGATACAATTTTTTTCATATCTTGTAGAATAACGGATATATTGATTTTTTACGAAAATTCGACAAAAGTTATATACCATTAATCGATAAACTCTATAGCTAAGACTACTGCCAAGCATCAGAGAAGGGGTCTATTTGCAATGATTTTCTGGAAACATTTTAGTAACATGAAGGACAATGACGGTTGAAACTAAGACTGCAGGGTTTGTAAAACATTCTTATTGACACATTTTCTTTCCATAGCCCGTATTAGATTCAAGTTCTTTGCCTAAATGTTGCGAATTTTGACGTTTTAAATTGTCACTTTGACGTTTTGAGGAAAACCCCAATTTGTTTTTCTTTAAATGCCCATAACATTTTTGTCTTTTGACCCACAACGCTAAATTTCGGTAGGTACTTCACCCATAGCGATACAAAACGATGTACCAAATTTAGTTTCCCTTACTGTGTGATTTCCGGAGATATGAATTTTTTCTAAAGAAAACACAAAATTTTCCGGGAAAACCTTGGCCGATTTTCCTGGCTAACGAACTTATCCAAGCCACTTGCAAAAGGAAAGTATTCACCAAATTTTGTCAAAATCGACCCATTATTTTTTGAGTTATCGGTGTGATACATACATACACATATATATATATATATATATATATATATATATATATATATATATATATATATATATATATATATATATATATAAACATATAAAAATCGAAACTGACCCCGGATATGTATTCTAGGGGGCCTAATTAGCGCTCATTTGAAGAATTTTTTTCAAAATTCAAAAGTCGGGATCTCCTCATTAGTGATTTTTTTTAAAGAAAATTCACCAGAACTTAAAAGATCTTTCTGAATGTTTGATTAGTTTATTGAAGATATAAAGAGTGGGCCATCTGTTTGTCTTCTTCACAATACCTAATATAACTACACCGTTTAATATTTTCCATTATTCTTCTAGTGAATTTTCTATTAAAAATTTACTAAGGAGGAGATCATGACTTTTGAATAATATTTTGATATATATATATATATATATATATATATATATATATATATATATATATATATATATATGCGATTTGGGAATAAACAAAAACCATTAGATTATCACATCTATTTTTCCATGGCTGCTAGATTAAAAAGTAATGGTTTTAACGTAGTCATGACTCCAGATTGGAATTTAAAATATTATTATTTTTTTAAGCAAAAATGTCCAAATTTGACATATGAGGTGCCATTGTATTCAGAATGCCATTTTCTATCAAATAAACAAAACAAAAAAATACCGTAGGTCCACTTGAAAAATCAAAATTTGCAAACATTTCCGTTGAAACCGGAAGTGACCGAAAACAACTGAAAACATCAGTCAATCTGGATTTATGTCATATACTAACATACCAAATTTCATTTTTGTATCTCAAAAAATCTAAAAAAGTTATTGAGGTGGGTCACTTTTGAAAAACACCCGATATATATATATATATATATATATATATATATATATATATATATATATATATATATATATATATATATATATATATATATATATATATGCCTAATGTTCTGCAAAAACAAACTTTGCCAGAAAATATTTATACGTATCAAAATAAAGCATAAAGCTATGGACCACCCGTACACATATTTGAGTGAGTCATGCCAGTAACGATGAGCATAAGCTATAGAATTTTTGGTATAAATAACGTTGATTGAGTCAACAAACCACGCTTGTGGTTTTCTGGTAGCCTTATTTGTGTGTAATGCCCTGTTGACCCATTCCAACAACTACATGCGGCATATAACTTATAATGCTTGACGTGATGTCATGTTCCTTAATTGGATAAAATTCTCATGTGAAAATGAATTTCTTGCACGCCCTGGTGCAACAGCGTATTCGGATGTTAAATATATCATAAAACAACTCTGGACGCAGCAAGTGCGTTATGGTAGTGAATTTTCATAAAAATTTATTGCAAATATATGTGTTTTCTTTTTACGACAATAGGCATGGATGCAAAATGATAATGTTTTGTATCCTCCTACTATGTCGAAGAGCATAACTATTGGACAATTGATAGTCCCTTTATTAATCTTATTTTTAAAGGGGTAGACATTGATCCAATCCAATCCATAGCAGGTGGTAGTGGAATTTTCCTTTACGTAATAGTAAAGGATTTTTTCACGTCCGAGGAGGTACCACCCCATACATCAAGGGGCCGGTGAAGTCCCAACGGACGTTTCCGGTTCTGGTGTATGAGTCGGTTTCCCTTATAAACAAAAATGATGATGGCTCCTCCTTGTACAAAATATTCCGGAGGAAAAATACCCCTCCATTCGGATCTCCGGAAGAGGGGTGTACAGGGGGCGCCAACATCAAGATTTAACATATCCTTTTCGAATATATGTGGCCTAAATTCTAACCTGAACTCCGTCCACCATTTCCTCCAGGCTAACAGGCCCTAACTCCTCTTCCTCACCGAAACCCAAATCAGTGCCAAAATAGCCACTAATCACCTTAATTTTCCGGGGTATGAGCTCCTTACTTCCTTTAGATTGCATGGAGGCGTGTGCGCATACGTCCGTAGCAATCTACCCTGCACCAGACTCCCCAATTTAGAAGCTGGAAGAAAAGACATACTATGGATAAAACTTTCTCTCAGGGCTGCAACTAAATTCATCTGTTGCATTTACCGGTCACCTTCTGACAACAACTTTGTCCAGCTCTTTGACTACCTTTCTGAAAAAACCGACTATCTGATTTCTGAATATCCTTCCTCCGAGGTCACTATTCTTGGTGACTTCAATGTACATAATAAGGAATGGCTAGGATCTTCAAAAACCGATCCACAAGGGAGAGCAGCGGAGGCCTTTGCAGTCAGCAATTCTTTGGCCAATATGGTTCAGCAACCTACTTACTTTCCTCGTATCCCAACACACAGCTCAAATCCCTTGGATCTCCTTCTTACTACACAACCTGAATGCTATAAGATATCAGTCACCGCCCCCCTTGGGCGCTCAGACCACGGCATGGTCACTGCTTCCTGCGCAATGCAACCCGAGGTCACACAGTCATCACACCCACGTATCGTTTGGCACTACAACTCCGCAAACTGGGACGAAATGCGGGATTACTTTTCCTCATTACCATGGGCGTCTGTCTGCTTCTCTCATCCTGACCCCTCTGATATCTCACAAAATGTCACCGAAATTATCCAAGCTGGCATGGAATTATTTATCCCACGTACACAGAAAACCTCTTCAGCCACTCAAAAGCCCTGGTTCTCTAAATCCTGTGACATGGCCAGACTTGAAAAGGTCAAAGCTCACAAGACGCTTCTACACAATCCCAGTCAAGAAAATCGTCAAGCATTCAACAACGCAAGAAACCGCTATGTCCGCATTCTTTCGGAGGCAAAAAACTCGTTTAATAGCCACATCAAAAACAAAGTCCTCTTAAGCTCCAACGGCGGCAAACCCTTCTGGACTCTTGCTAAATCTATTGGGAATAATTTCTGCAAAAGCACGTTCCCACCTCTTGTCTCAGGGGATGAAATTGTTTCTACCGCCCTGGGCAAGGCTGAACTTTTTGCTTCGTTGTTCGCCGGCAATTCTACTCTCAACGCACCTCCAAATGTTCAACCACCAACAGTCCCCAATGTCGCGCATAAAATGACTGATATCATTTTCAAAACTAAAAAGGTACGAAAGATGCTCTCTTCTCTTAATACCAGGAAAGCCTCTGGCCTTGACGAGATCCCAGCAATTGTTCTCAAAAAATGCGCACCAGAGCTTGCTCCTGTCCTGACTCGTCTGTTTCAGATATCTCATAATAAAGGCATATTTCCTAGTAACTGGAAAACTGCTCGAGTACAACCCATCCCCAAGAAGGGATCCAAAGCGCTTCCCAGCAACTACAGGCCCATTTCTCTCCTTTCAGTCGTCTCTAAAGTGATGGAAAAGTATATAAACACCGAATTACTAAAATTTCTTGAAAAACACAGTCTAATCCACGACAGGCAGTATGGATTCCGTCAGCGCAGATCGACTGCCGACCTCCTTTCCTTTGTCACCCATTCTTGGAACAAGTCAATGGAACAACACGGTGAATCCCAGATTGTTGCTCTAGACATATCCAAAGCATTCGACCAGGTCTGGCACGCAGCGCTGCTTAATAAACTTCCGGCCTATGGCCTACCACCAAAACTCTGTATGTGGACAGCGAATTTCCTCTCCAACAGGAGCATATCTGTTGTTGTGGATGGCCATTCCTCTAAACTGTATCCAATTAATGCAGGAGTTCCTCAAGGTTCAGCTTTAGCCCCTACTTTGTTTCTTCTCCACATCAATGACCTCCTCTCGAGCACATCCAACCCAGTTCACAGCTACGCGGACGACAGCACCCTCCATTCAAATATACAATATTCTAAGCCTGTCTCTTTAGCCCAATTAGATGAGGATCGCAGACTCATGGAGGGTTCTGTCTCCGTGGATCTCCAAAAAATATTAGACTGGGGAAGTAGAAATCTTGTACAATTCAACCACACCAAAACTAAGTCTTGCTTTATTTCTCACAAGAGATACACCAGCACTAGACCCATCACAATGAACAACCAAGTTATTCAAAGTAATGAGTCCTTTTCTCTTGTTGGCATTTCTGTGGATCGAAATCTTAATTGGCACCAACATGTCACATCAATTGCAGAAGCGGCTGCTAAGAAATTAGGTTTCCTCTTCCGGGCTCGCAAATACTTTTCACCAGCTAATCTCTAGACCTTATATACTTCACAAATAAGGCCAAACCTCTAATACTGCTCCCATATCTGGGGTGCCGCTGCCGCTTCTACACTCGCTATCCTGGACACCATTCAAAAGAGAGCTATACGTCTCATCGGTGACCCTACCCTCACCCAAAGGCTGCCATCCCTTGCCCACCGACGTGCCGTTGGTGACCTCTCTCTCTTTTATAGATATCTGCAGGGGCACTGCTCAGAGGAGCTTTCCTCCATAGTTCCCCCACCTGCTGCCCTCAACAGATGCACCAGGGGAACGGAGCGAATGCACCCTTTTACTGTCCAGGTCACCAGACATAGAACATCTTGTTATGCCCGCTCTTTTGTCCCGAGGACTTCCAAGTTGTGGAATTCCTTGCCGGCACATGTTTTTCCTTCTCCTCCGAATCTCCAAACCTTCAAGTCCAGAATTAACAAGCTGCCTCTTTCCTCCTTGTCAACACCCACGGTACGATAGTATTTAGGCTGTAAGCCCTCGTGGTGTGTTGTTGAAATTATAAAAAAAAGAAAGCAGGCATCAATTTTGGTTACCAGTATAACCTATATAGTAAAAACAATGTGCCATGTTTCATCAAAACAACTTTATTGTGTGAAAATGTACAAAAATTCCCAAAAGCAAACTTAAAGTGTTCCCGGAAAAACTCGTTTCTTGGTCAACCTTATAGGTTAATAGCAAATTGGGCTATTCAAATATAAAGCATTTGATCAAAATTCGCTACCATAGCGCACTTGCTGCATCCAGAATTTCTTTTCTTACAAACATGCATTATATTTCGATGGAAAATGCAAAAATTCAATATCATAGGTCGTGTTTGATTTAAAAAAAAAGAAAATTTGTATCACCAACGACTTATGGGCCAGCCTGTGATTGTAGAAATATTTTTTAAGATGTAGCTCAAAACACCCTATAATTAATATATACACATTTTTTTCATATCTTGTATAATAACGGATATATTGAACTTTATTGATTTTTTACGAAAAATCGACAAAAATTATATACCATTAAACGATAAACTCTATAGCTAAGACTACTGCCAAGCATCAGAGAAAGGGTATATTTGAAATGAATTTTTTGGAAACATTTTAGTAAAATTAAGGACAATGACGTTTGAAACTAAGACTTCAGGGTTTGTAAAACATTCTTCTTGAGACATTTGATTTCCATAGCCCGTATTAGATTCAAGTTATTTGTCTAAATGTTGTCGATTTTGACGTTTTAAATCGCAACTTTGACGTTTTGAGGAAAACCCCAATTTATTTTTCTTTAAATGCCTATAACTTTTTTGCCTTCTGACCTACGTAGCTAAATTTTGGTAGATGACTTACCTATAAGGATATAAACCCGCGTACCAAATTTTGTTGCCCTTACTTTGTTAATTCCGGAGATATAATTTTTTTTCGAAAGAAAACTCAACATATTTCGGGAAAACCTGGGCAGATTTTCTTGGCTAACGAACTTATCCGAGCCTTTTGCAAAAGGAATTTATTCACCAAATTTAATCAAAATCGGCCCATCATTTTTTGAGTTATCGGTGTGATACATATATATATATATATATATATATATATATATATATATATATATATATATATATATATATATATATATATATATATATATATATATATATATATATATATAAACATATAAACATATAAAAATTGAAACTGACCGCAGATGTGTTCTGGGGGGCCTAATTAGCGCTCATTTGAAGACATTTTTTCAAAATTCAAAAGTCGGGATCTCCTCATTAGTGAATTTTTTTTAAGAAAATTCACTAAAAGTACAGAAACTTGAATCTGCAGGTGAAGATATTTCAAGTTCTTTATTCGAAAATTGTAACTTCCAGATTTTAGAATATTCGTGTATTGGTCTTAACATACCATGAGGCAAAGTGAGCATCCTTTGTAATCCTATTTCCGTTTCATTTATGTACTATACTACTATACCATCAGTCCGATGTAATAGATCCGTTGTCCATTTATTGTTGTTATTCCTGCTGACTTAGTTTAGCCTATTTATAGTATCTTCTACGAATAAATTGGACAAATATTAGGATAATGGACATTGTTGCCACCTTCCTTGCTGCAGCTTTAATTTTTACACTGAAAATAATGCCCCTAATGTTCGTTCTAATCCAGCTGTCTATTATATAAAACAATATTTGCAAATCCATATTACAAAAGAAAATAGGCATTTGTCCCTTTAAATTCTTTCTTCTGTTGCCCTAATTGCCAGCATCCCTTTTCTTTTATTAACCAGTTTAAAGAGTAAATGTTTGAAAGCCTTTAAAGAATAACTTCCGCTCTTGGTGGAAGTCGGATTACTTTGAAAATGTTAAATGGAACAGTACAATTTCTATATTAGCTTAACCTTAATTAATTAAATATAACAAAAGAATCAGTTTAGTAGACTTTGCAATAACGGGAATTTAATACATTAAACATAAAGAAGTATATTAACTTTTCAAAACACTACAGCTTTTTATATTTCCTTGATAAAAACGAAAATTCCAATTAAAATCCAGTAACCACGGTTATTTTAGATATATGTCTATCAAAAAAATAACCAAAATTTTATCAATATTTTTAGCGAATTTTCATTAACAAAAATTTCTTTAGATGTGCGCGAATTTAGGTCCGTTAAAATTTGTATATGTTTATATATATATATATATATATATATATATATATATATATATATATATATATATATATATATATATATATATATGTATGTATGTATCTATGTATCCGAGCGATAACTCAAAAAATACTAAACAGATTTCAATCAATCTTGTTTGGGCGAAAACCGAGGTTGAGTTCGTTAATTAGCCTTTATGCTCAAGTTTTTCCGGTGGAAAATCGGGGAAAACCTTTTTAAAACGTTATATTTTTTAAATTATTAAAGTGCGTGGAATGGAATTTTTCACATATATAGAGCATTCAAAGATCTTCTCATATATTGATTTTGAGACGTTTCTCTCAACACAAATTCAAGTTATCCTGAATTAAAGAAATTTAAAAGCTACGAGACGCTCCTAAAAGTTTATAAAGGCGTTGTGCAAGGTGCGTGGGAGCGGTTGGCATAAGTGATGTCTCAGTTTGTTTTCTTTGAATGTTGGAAAGTTAGAAAATCTGCTTACTAAATTGAAACAGCCAGAGTTGTCAGTTTTAAAATTTTATTACCCATTGGGAACTTTCCCTTGTTAGGGAAATTAACTGTAATATTTATTTAGAATTGATTTGTTGTTCAAAAAACGATATGGTAAAACCGGCAGCTAAAGAGTTTAGGCCCGATTTTAAGTTTTGATCTAAACAATAACTAAATAAAAACCTTATAACTTGTAAACAACTTTTACAATTATAACATTTTTCTGTGAATTTAGTTTAGGGATATTTATCTATAAATTTGTCATTCTGAAATTACGAATGAGACGATTCTTGTTCACGGGGTCAGAAATTAAATTGCTATTGGTTTGTTGTGTTATTTGCATTCTGGTAACAA
Source organism: Tillus elongatus (assembly GCA_964006375.1). NCBI lineage: Eukaryota > Metazoa > Arthropoda > Insecta > Coleoptera > Cleridae > Tillus > Tillus elongatus. Next base: position 55,329,886 of record OZ023264.1, on the reverse strand, counting down.
AATGGCGCGGTTTATGTAGCGTCACATGTCATATCAATTTATTTTTATTTTTATTATAGGTTAATGAGATAATAGGCTGTTTTTCGATTAATAATTTTAGTTTATATGAAAAGCTTGTGAATTAAATCATTGCCGAAAACAACAAAGTTGTTTGATCATGGTGTGAAATCAGTGAGTTGTCGAAGACCCTAACCTATAAAGTACCACATATGGCCGCTGGGAGTAAAGAAACGAACGTGCAATAATAATTAAAATAACATTTAACGGTTGTCAACATTATTGGTAAAGTGCTTGCTGTTGACGTTATTTTTTTTAATTATCGATATTATAAAAATAAAATCGACAATTTTAAGAAGACAACACTAATAATAGCTGTTAATTTATTCATATGTCTCTTTAATTTCCTGAAAAAAATAACATTTTTCATTGTCAGGACGCATACATAACTCTTTTTGTAAATATAAAATAACCATAATTATAGAAAAGCCGAAAGAAACAACTTTAAAATTCTATGTTTACGTTATTGTTTTATTCTAAAAGCATTTGTCAGCTAATTACAGTTGTAAATCTCAAAGTGTTAACAAGAATATTTGTCAGAAGGCAATAATATAATCTATACCTACTGAAGAGTTTCTCCCAGCGGTTATGAAATGAACTTTTAAAGTATAAAAAAAGTTCGAGACGCAGCAAGTGCGTTATGGTAATGAATTTTTATTAAATCCTTCAAATTTGAATAACTCGATTTTATATAAACTTAGACAGTTGAATTTTGGTATGTGGCAAGGTCTTTTTCAAGGCAATATATCCACCAAATTTGATTTAAATAGCTTTGTAAGTTTTGAAGAAAAAAATTTTTCAAAAGAAAACTCAAAATTTAAATAACTCAATTTTCTATAAATTTAGAAAGTTGAGTTTTGGTATGTAGTAAGGTCTTCCTCGAGACTATATATGCACCAAATTTCATTAGATTCGTAATTTTCGGAGAAAAAATTTTTTTTCGGAAGAAAACTCAAAATTTTTCCGGAAAACCTTGTTCGATTTTCTTGGATAACGAACTCATCCAAGCCGTTAATAAAAGAAAGGCACTTGTCAAGTTTCATCGAAATCGGTTAGTTACTTTTTGAGTTAGCGGTTGGATGCATATATATATATATATATATATATATATATATATATATATATATATATATATATATATATATATATATATATATATATAAACATATAAAAATTGACTGTCCCCGGATATGGGTTCTAGAGGTCCTAGTTCGCGCTCATTTGAAAAAAATTTTGCCGAGTCTCACCATCTATACCTCTCTATTAGTTAATTTTTTTAAATAAAAATTCACTAATAGGTATAAAATAAGTTATGATACATCCTTTCACACAGAAACAGTACGTATGCAATCAGGACTGTTAAGAATTGTGTAAATGTTGAAAAATCTGATAATAATTTAATAAATATGATTTAATTAAAATTGAAACTTATAAATTAATAATGAATATATAAACCTTGGATAAATAATTCTCTCAAGCGAACGGCTATACCACGTTGAATCCACCGATTCTCGTCAAATCACCGAAGTTAGGCACCGTCGGAGACGGTCAGTGATTGGATGGGTGACCGCCTGGGAACACCATGTGCTGTTGCCTTTTTGTTCTTAGGTAGTGACATTTCTCTTTTGTTCTTATTAGCGAATTTTTTATTGAAAAAAAAATCGCAATTGAGAGGCATCTATGGTGATACTTTGCAAAATGTTTTTCAAATGAGTGCAAATTTGGGCCCCTAGAACCCGAAACCAAGGTCCATTTTAAATTTCTATATGTTTATATATATACATATATATATATATATATATATATATATATATATATATATATATATATATATATATATATATATATATATATATATGAATCTTTATTTAATTAATAGCTTAGATGAGTTCGTTAGCCTGCCCTATCAGACCAGTTTTCTAAAAAAAAAATTGTAGTTAAAAAAATAACCAAGTTATTTTAACGCAATTTTGTTGATATGTGGCGCTCGTATATACTCCACTTACTCCACCAGAACTCAACTTTCTAGGTTTATAGAAAATTAAGTTATACAAACCTGAAGTATTTAATGAAAATTCGCTACCGTAACGCACTTGCTGCGTTCCGAAATTTTATATCAGGTCCTCAGGTTTAATCTTAAGACTCTGTTTATATGTATTTAAACTCAGGAATATAGTACAGACTTTTATCTCACAACTGACACCTAACCCACAATTTAATATATATATATATATATATATATATATATATATATATATATATATATATATATATATATATTAAATTGTGGGTTAGGTGTCAGTTGTGAGATAAAAGTCTGTACTATATTCCTGAGTTTAAATACATATAAACAGAGTCGTAAGATTATATATATATATATATATATATATATATATATATATATATATATATATATATATATATATATATATATATATATATATATATATATATATATATATATATATATGAGGTGTGTCAGGTCAGGTCTGTGCTGCTGCTTTTCTCTATGATTTTCCTGATGTAGTGAGCATTCGCCTTTTCGCGTGTCCACCTGAATGGCGAATTGGTTATTTTGTATTTTAAAATGTTATTTTTAATTAATGGCTGACTGTTATCAGGCTTTTAAAAATCTTTTATACAGTTTCCATTTTTATACAATTTTAATTATCTAAACTTTTTGTATAGTTATGTAAGTGTGCTCATAACTCTGTTTTTATTATCGAAGCATTGATAAAGTGGTCAAGAAGCTGCGAAAGCCAGGCCTGTTAAAACATTAAAGAGTATTCGTAAGTAATGTCTTGTGAATCTCTGAATATATATTGTAATAGTAATAGGGTTATCGCAACAGAACACCTTGTATAAAATTATTTGCTTTGTAAACAATTCTGCATTAGATTTGTGTATATGAAAATAATTTGTTTGTCAGTTTTTGTTGTTGTAAAGAGTACTAAATTGAAACACCATTAATGCGATATGTAAATTCCCTCTGAAAGCAAGTAAAAATAATCCCCAATAATAGGGATATTAGATCGAGCTGTTAGCCTAAATAGACTTTTATTGCATTTCCGATATCTGAGAGTACAGGTAATGGAGCCATAATGGAGAAATTCGTCCAGACTGAAATTACATTAAATACAGACTTGAAAGTTACCCATTAATATAATGTGTGGTTCTTAAAACAATCAAAAACAAAAGAGCTGTAACTGAAATTCACTTTTTATGTAGAAAACTTTAAACATTATTCAGTACATAAAGTTCTATAAACATTCAACAAATTAAAATAACTGATGAATATTGATTTGTGTAGGCAAATAAATGTTCGTGCGCTTCCGTTTTGTTTGCTTTAAGAGTTGGATATTGTATTTTTCCACTTAGCGTGTAGAATATAAAAAAAATTAACCTAGTCGAATTATTTACGATCTGAATTAGCCCTTTTTCTGTCTCCTAATTAACCGTGTTCTAATTTTAAGAATTTAAATCGAATGAAAATTTTTTGATTTATTATAATAATAATATTCTTCAACATGTAATAGATAAAGAGATTGTAAAAACTCGGGACGCAGCAAGTGCGTTATGGTAGTGAATTTTTATTAAATGCTTCAAATTTAAATAACTCAATGTTCTATAAACTTAGAGAGTTTAATTTTAACGCGTAGTAAGGTCTTTCCTAAGGAAAGATATCCACAAAATTTTATTAAAATAACTTTGTAATTTTCGAAGAAAAAAATTTTTTTCAAAAGAAAATTTAAAATTTGAATAACTCAATTTTTTCTAAACTTAGAAAGTTGAATTTTGGTACGTAGTAAGATCTCTCCTGAGGCAACATATATAGTAAATTTCATTAAAAGAGCTTTGTTACTTTCGGAGAAAAAAATTTTTTTTGAAAGAAAACTCGAAATTTTTCCGGAAAACCCCGCCCGATTTTTCTGGATAACGAACTCATCCAAGCCATTAATAAAAGAAAGGCATTCGCCAAGTTTCATCGAAATCGGTTAATTATTTTTGAGTTATCAGACGGATATATATATATATATATATATATATATATATATATATATATATATATATATATATATATATATATATATATATATATATATATATATATATATAAAAATTAAACCTATTTACAAATAAACTTTAATAAGATATTATGCTGTGACAATACCTCTCTCAAGCAGTGGCGATTTCTCCTAGTGAGCTAGGTCTGCGCCGCACACCCTAAAATATAATCAAAATGTGCACAGTTATATATGTTTCATTTCTTTTTCCCTTAGTCTTAATACACTACATATTTTGTGACAATCGATTTAATTTACTTATTTGATTTCATAAATAGTCGGTTAATAGTGACTTGGAATGAAGTAGATACCACGTGTTTTAACATGTTCAGAGAATATGAGTAGATCAAAGCAACTGGGAATGAATTCGGTCAGTCCCCCACGCACGTGTTTAACATAGTGAGGCAAATACCATTGATTTTAACACTACAGTGATCTATAAAAATTTGCTTAACTCAGTTTTCTATAATCTTAGAAAGTTTAATTTTGGTATGTAGTAAGATATTTCCTAGGACAAGATATCCACCAAATTTCATTAAAATAACTTTGTAATTTTTGGAGAAAAAAAATTGCTTCAAAAGAAAATTTAAAATTGGTACCCAGTACAATCTCTCCTGAGGCAACATATATACTAAATTTCATTAAAACAGCTTTGTTACTTTCGGAGAAAAAATTTTTTTTCGAAAGGAAACTCAAAATTTTCCCGGAAAACCCCGTCCGATTTTTCTGACTAACGAACTCATCCATGCCATTAAAAACTCTTTGAGTTAGCGGTTGGATACACACACGCACACACACACACACGCACACACACAAATATATATATATATATATATATATATATATATATATATATATATATATATATATATATATATATATATATATATATATATATATATATAAACATATAAAAATTGAAACTGACCCCGGATATGGGTTTTAGGGGTCCTAGTTCGCACTCATTTGAAAGAATTTTTGTAAAGTCTCACCATCGATACCTCTCTATTAGTGAATTTTTTAAAATAAAAATTCACTAAAAAAAAACAATAGCTTCTCTAAAAAGTTGCAGATCGCCTGGTTTTGGTGCAGACACATCACAACAGGTGAAAGATGAAATCGCAAAACCTTTAGCCTACATTATCAATCAAATATTTGAAACCCGAATATGGTCTGATCATTTTGGTGTGGGTGTTGTAAAGCCTGTATATAAGAAGGGAGACATCTTGGAAATAATTAATTATAGCCCCATCACACTTTTCTCAAATGTAGCAAATATTACTAAGAAGGTTTAGTAAACTATACTTTTTAACTTCCTAAATGTAAATTGTATCCTCTCTGATTAACATTATGGCTTTAGGCAAGGTAGATCAGCACAGAATGTGATACCTTGTCTTACGGAGAGTATTTGTAGATGGTTGGACGAATGTAAGCCAACTATGTCCACGTTTGTTGATTTGGATAACGCCTTCGATACGATAAGTCGCCACCTGTTACTTAAAAAGTTGGAGAGGTGTGATTTAAAGGGTATCAGTAATCAGTTAATACAGTCTTAACTGGGGTATCGTGTCCAGTGTGTTGACATTATATACGGTGTCGTAGGTGACTATGAAAAGATAAAGTATGGGTTTCTCGGGGCACTGTCCAGGGACCCTTACTATTTATCATTTATATAACTGACTTGTTTTTGTTACCAACAAAGTTAAATATTATTAGCTACACAGATGATACGGCAATAATATATACTGAGGACTCTTGTCAAGGAGTGTATCATGGTTAAACAAGATTATTAAATGATAAAAAGCTATTTTGAAGGCAGACAGTGGACACCCAATATAGAGAAGACCTCGTTTCTGGGTGTCTCTATTCAACAGTCCCAGAAAATTTTAGTACTGTGTTTCTCTGACGACAACGGGGAATTTATTGTGGGCGCATCCCTGACTGTCAGATATTAGGGTGTAGTTCTGGATCCCAATTTACGATGGACAAGCCACATATAAACTACGTGGGGCCGTATATGACAGTGTACTGGTACTGGCTGTTCTATATAGGTCTGAAAGTTGGGTGTATCAGGCAAAGCATGTAAGAAAATTTAATGATGTTGGAATGTACTACCTGAGATTATGAATGACTGGTGAATCAAGGAAAGATAAAGTTAGAAATAAATAGGTTCTTAACAAACGTAATGTAGAAAAATCTATTGAAAGTAAGTCTGAGAGCAGCGCATGTTTGGACACAAGAACGAATGGATAATTATAGAATGACAACTAGAATTTATAGAGAGCTTGCAAATGGTAAGAGAGGTCTTGAAAGACCCACGAAAGCTTAGTCTTTATGGCAATAGCGTGACTGGTAGTAGTATTATTAGTAATAGTAGTAGTAGTTACTTTCTACAGTCTACGAGTGTCAGAATCATGTTAACAAAAAAACATATATGCAGTGTTTTTTCCTTTGTACGGTGCGATTTACATTCGTCACTGTTCCAAATATTTAAAGCATTGTGTTTGATCCTTCCGTATGTTGTCATTTTTTTAACTAAGATAGGCATACCTATTTGCGAATATCTACTTTTTGTTTATACTAAAATAACCATAAATTCCTCGCAACAATTTTGGCATGCGCAGTTCGTTGTTAAGAAACGATCAGCACTGCACTGGTGCCTATATGTCGAATTTCGCACGTATTTGCCAAAAAATTACGTCAATTTCCCCAGTGTTAAATGTAAATGTCCTTGCTGCGTCTATTATAGACTTCAATTATACTTGAAGTTTATTGCTCGCATTGGTAACATTCACTTAAATTTGACTTGAAAATGTCCTGTGATTATTTGATTGCTGACCTGACCTGACCTGACCTGACCTATTGTTAAGATGAAATATGCTATATGGATGTGAAAATTGGGTGTGTGCGGCAAATTATATAAGAAAACTTAATGCTTTTGGAATGGACTATCAGAGATGAGTGACTAGTAAAACAAAAAGGGATAAAGTTAGAAATGAGCAGCGTGCTTAGATAGTTGGGGACAGAACGGACGGATAATGATAGAATGTCAAGTAAAATTTATGGAGAGCATGTGAATGGTAAGAACGACCGTGGAAGAAGACCTTGGAATACTCGTTTAGGTGGTGTGGGCTATATATTAAAGAATAAATGGGTCGAAAGTTTGTATGATGGGGGAGCGAAATTCTGTGCTTTGCCTGTATTTTTAACGTAGCAAATTTTTAGGTTATGGATGTTTTTGTTTACGTGCGTCTTGTTTTCTGCTTTGTACAGGGTGATTCTTTATAATGTCGCCCTCCTTTAACTTTGTTATTTTAAGTGTCCCAAAAAAATTGAAAGTATGGTTATGTAGGTGCTAACAAATACTTTTTTTCTACGTATAAAAAAAATCTGAAAAATGATCAGTATAGAAGGAAAACCAAAAAGTTCATTTTTTTTCAATGGATCATCCTATATATGAATTTATTTTTCGATTCCTCGTAAAATTCTAAGCATAATTTATATAACATACCGTATACCTAAAATGAATAGTTTTTGAAATATTCGCATTTGAAACGTTATCATCAAATATTTTATTAAACCAAAACAACTGTTACAAATCAAGAAATCTAACAATAAATAATATAACAAAAACAATTTCTAATTAAATATAAAGATGCTCTATCGGGCCTCTATTTTCTTCAGCACATTGTATAAGGGTTCTTCGCATTTTCTCTAATAAATCTGTTATGAATGCTGGGTTATTTTCATTCAATTAATAATTTCATTCCGTACCAAATTTTTAAGACAATCGAGGTTTTCAATTTGGTGGTCGTATGCACGGTTTTTTATATAACCCCAAAGAAACGCATTCAGAGGTGTTAAATCGGGGCTGTTTGCAGGCCATTTAATTGGCGCATTTCTTCCAATCCATTCAGGTAACCTTTCATTTAGGTAATTAAGCACAGCACGAATGTTGTGAGGGGGTGCTCCATCCTGTTGAAAAATTATATTTTGTAATATATTTAAAGGCAAATCGTCTAAATATTCTTCGAACTCGTTTTCAAAGAAATATAAATAGCGGCCTCCATTTATAACAGTATCAAAAAAATTCGGACCGATAACTCGATCGCCCAGGATACCACACCACACATTCACGGATTGTCGCCCTTGGAACTTAAATTCCCTATAAGAATGTGAATTCTCTCTTGCCCATTGTCTGGTATTCTTTCGGTTAAACAGGCCACTAGTAGAAAAGGTAGACTCGTCAGTTCATAGAACTGTTTTCAAAAAATTGTTATTTATGTTTATTCTGTCTAGAATAAGTTGGACAAAATGCGACCCGATCATCTTTTTGCATTTGGGTAAGCTTTGTAGTGGGTTTAATCTTATATGGCTTTAGATTCCATTTCCTTAACGTTCTTTGGACTTTACTGTATGAAGTTCGCTGAATATTTTCTTGTGTTGCTCGTAATGTCTTTGAAATGTTTCTTATGGAATTGTTTGGATTCTCTTCTATAGCAAGTAAAATATTCAATCCTGCATTTTCATCTACGTTATTTTTCTCCTTTGTAAATTTGACGTTTCTTGAAACTTCCTATATATATATATATATATATATATATATATATATATATATATATATATATATATATATATATATATATATATATATATATAGATGTGAACGTTTTTCGAGTTGGGACATGCATACCGGGATTATCTTCTATCATATTTCTAATGGCAGCGCGAGAATTTAAATTATTTTTAATATAATAACTTAAAATAACTCTTCTTTCTCTGTCTGAGTACGGCATCTTTACTTACTAGACAATACAACTACAGCAATATTGACAGAATGTCACTGTCAGTTATTTGTTTTCAATTAAAAGCGTGGTATCCTAGGACTTCTTGATTTGTAACAGTTGTTTAATAAAATATTAGATGATAACGTTTCAAATGCGAATATTTCAAAAACTATTCATTTTAAGTATACGGTATGTTTTATATAACATTTATATAACATTAGAATTTTACGAGGAATCGAAAAATAAATTCATATATAGGGTAATCCATAGAAAAAATGAACTTTTTGGTTTTCCCTGTATATTGATCACTTTTCAATTTTTTTTAAACGTAGAAAAAAGTATTTTTAGCACCTTTTGGGACACTTAAAGGGGGGCGACATTATAAAGAATCACCCTGTACCGTCCATGTGGCGTGACGGGTAGTAGTGGTAGTAAGCTTGACTTCTTCGTTATGTATTCTTGGAATTTACCCTAATCTAATGGGTGGTCATAAGTCTGTTTAATACATCACACTTCTAAAGTATGTGCTGTTCTCATACTGTAGTACCTTTTTATGATGGCTAGGTAAAAAATAATATTAATAATAGCAATAATAGACACAATAAAAGCCACCGCCTAGCAGTTCGATTGAAAAACAAGTCTCATAAGCATTCTTGAAAACTTCTCCAAGTCTTGAAGGATAAAAATATATCAAACGAAAACTTTGCATCCTTTAAAAGTTCTCTTGAAACTCGTGCGGAAATTGACGAATTATTATTAACGGTACGTTAATATTTTTAAGGAAACTTTCAAGTTGCCTAGTGTGCTCTAAAAAAGAAACCACCAAAAACGAACCTGTCGTCTAGGACATAAATTCGTTAAGTACTAGCTGATGAAAGAGCAAAGTGTCGAATGCGACATCAATTAATAAAACACCAGTACTTATCGAACCGGTCTTAATGGACGATTTTGTGAGAGGGTTGTGCTGAAGTTTGCTAACTGCGAAACTCTCTGGGATGTGCTGAACACTGAACTTGGTGAATGGAAGCAAAAAAGCGACTTGTGGAGAGCAATTATCGGAAATATTTTATAGAGACATAACTGTAGTGTTGGAGCTTTATGACTTCATTGTGTAAAGTCTGCTGTGGTTATGTTAAGCTAATAGTTTTCAGACAGGAATGCTCTCCAGATGTCGTCTAGTGTCTTTATTACTTCTAGTGTGAAGCACTTTGTTGTTTAAAGTGCCACGGTTATGTATGTGATTTTATATAGAGTATTTTACTTAACCCGTTGGTGGAAAGCTCAATACCTTGTAAAACAAATTGCAATTGCAAACATTTCGGGACCCAGCAAGTGCGTTGTCGTAGTGAATTTTCATAAGAATTGTACACTAGTAGTAGGACGTATTAGTAAAATTAATACTTTAAATTTAAACAGACCTTGAAGGTCGGTTTCAAAAGTCCGATACACGCTCATTTGAAGAATTTCTTCTAAACTACTACCATGAGTATATCTCTATTATTAATAAAATATGCTAATCTTGTGTTTTAGTTTATTTTGAGGCAAATGCCCAAAACCCAATTTTCTATGAAGCTAAAAAATTAAAATTTGTCTTGTGGTTTGAAACATTGACTACTGTGGTTGGGCCTTTTTATCTAGACGCAACCCAAACAACAAATTAAGGCATGTTAACCAGCACTCGTGTCCAAATAACTTAGCCAAGTTGTAATTTGGTCATAATTAACCAAAATGTTGGCTTCATTGTCACAGTCACTACGAATTTAAGAACGCAGCTCCCAATTAGCTTGTTTTTGACTATTAAAATCACTCCAAGGTTAGTAACTTACTGAATTGGGAAGAATTTGGTTCAATTTTACCTATAAAATATACATAAATATAGTTTTGAGTTTCAATTCCACAATTGGTTATTTTTTAGGTCGAAGTGTATCCTGAATTGGACTAGCAACTGACTACCAAGTCCAGATACCTAAAATACATATTTTAAGGTAATTTATTACCTAATATTAGCCTGCACTACGTCTCTGTGGTATAGTAAATTGGAGGTCTCCTTATGAAGTCCGCATAACATATGAATATTAGCAATTTAACTGCAATACAGCACAGGAAATATTTTGGGCACTGAGCTAACCTAAAATGGTTTTCTGATTGGTCATATAGTCATAATTACTGCAGAAATCGTCTTGCAAGTCAAATTGACTACACCAAAGTTGAAAATACCCATAAAATCTGACTTTAACTAAAAATTGACCTCAAAGTTCAAAGTGTACAGCAGTGATATAAATACGTGAATGTTGAAGGTGTTTCAGTGGAGAACCTTAATTTATAAAAGTTGTATTTTTTAGTAATTTTCTCTGTGTAAATCCTAAAAACGCATGACCACTTTATTGACTACTACTATATGGAAGTAAAGCTAAATTTCAATTCCATGCTGATTTGAAATCAGCAGGTTTTTCCCTTCAATATACTGCATCCCTTTTCATGCTAATATGGTGAAGCATTGGAAGCACGGTCAGCTGTCATATGTTTATGTTTATTTACTTATTTTCTCTCTATTAAAGTCCATAATATATTATGGAATCAAAGATCAAAAGCACTATATAATCATTTCTCTATGTCTCTCCGGTGTGCACGAATATAAGTAATATATATATATATATATATATATATATATATATATATATATATATATATATATATTTCGATACATGAAAATGTATCATTGCTAATAAATTCAAACAAAAATCGTTTACCATATGGTTGAAAATCCCATAATAGGACAAAATGCCTTCAAGGTTTGGTTAGCTTGCTTTGTCATTGAAATATGGGACTTAAAGTAAAAAACAGAGCAAAATTAACTTTCAGGTCAAGAATGTTACGAAGGCAGCCGTATTAAACTAATTTTGCGGTATCCATCTTAATTGTATTGAAAAATTAAAAACAATTTGTTGTTGAATTTAGTGTAATCAAATATTAGTTTGAAAAAAAAAAACATAAAATAAAGCTTGCTTACAATGAGGATAGGAAAGTTTTGTGTTGTTTACATCACCAATCCTCAAAATCAGAATTTAAAGAATTTTGAATAACTTTTAATTTTAAATAATCTTAATTTTTACAGAGGCGCTCGAATTTTATCCAAGTATCATAATTATGTTAACAGAAAAAAAAATAACCGCCGGGGATTCTTTCCTTTATACGGGGCGAGTCACCTTTGTCATTGATCCAAATATTAAAGCATATTCTTTGATGATTCAACATGTTGTCATTTTTTACCTAATTTCCAATATTTACTGTTTGCTTATATAACTGCAAAATCTGCGTCTAAAGACCTTACATATTACAACTAATAACTTAAGACCATTATCGGTTATTTACCTTTCTTCATTGCAGTTTGTCAAAAACTTTACGTGGTGTCATGGTTAGTATTCCCAACTAATGAGCATAGGGTTCAAATATCACTGTTGACTGGATTTTTTTTTACATTTTTTACTTATTTTCGTCTTTGATTCCATTTTAACGTTATCTGATTAGATTGTGTAATTCCAATATATGTTCAGCGACTTTTTGTTGAATATGAAAGATAAGCACTTTTAAGACTTTTAATTCAAGTTTAATAGTAGCTGTTGTTGCCCCTAGTTGGTAAAACCGTGCCACAGTTAACATAGACGTAGCGATTTGTGACATGAGAAGAGGCAGCTTTCTTCTCTACAACCGGATTCCATTTTTAAAGCATCCACAGAAATGTTCCCTGTGAAGCTACCGAAAAAGTATCTAGTTCTGTATTTCGATCAGAATTTGAATATTTTTTAATTTATGTAATTTATTTTTATTTCTATTAGTTAATTTTTTTGTAGGAAATATTCTCTTAATAGCGAATTTTCTTATAAATGAATTCCATGAATTTTCTTTGAAGAAACGTTTGTTGCGAATTTTTGTATGAAAAATTATTCAATTTATGGAACATTTTTTAACGAAATTGATCTAAAATAAGGTTTTAATGGATTTTCGTGCAATTCGTGCAAACAAATTATTTTATTTTTAATTTTAATTACGGATTAGATATATAATTTGAATTTTATGTATTCTTTTTGCAAAATTTTATGTAAAAATTGATTTAGACAGTTTTCACAGAATTTTTTTGTGCTTCGTAGAAATCATTTTTTGTAAGATTTTTTTGTGAAATTTTGGTAATTAATCATAAATGTTTAATAAGTTATTATTAAAATAAATTGTGTACGGATTTTCTTGAAAAATTGTTTGCAAATTTTCATGAAATTTTTGTTGCGTCGCCGAAAAAGTTGTTTTAAAAAATTATATTTTGGTAGGTGGGTAAATAACTTGAAATGGTTGGTTGGTCAGGAAAATCGGACGAGTTTTTATTTGTTTAATTTATTTTTATTACCGAATTTTCTTGTGCGAAATGTTATTTTAATAGCAAATTTTCTTATAAATGAATTTAACGAATTTTCTTTGAAGAAATATTTGAGAATTTTTGTATGAAAAATTAATCAATTGATGGAACATTTTTTTAAATGAAATTCGTCGAAAATGGGGTTTTAATGGATTTTCGTGGAAACAGATTATTTAATTTTCAATTTTAACTACAGATTAGGTATATAATTTGAATTTTATGTATGATTTTAGCAGACTTTTGTGTAAAATTATTTAGCCAAATTTGATGCCTGCTTTCATTAAAAAAAGACACATCTGCCATTAGAAATATTTTTATGCAAATTCACTACCATAAGGCACTTGCTGCGTCCAGGCTTTTTATAATATGAAGCGCTTTAATTCACGATTTGGCAAAAACGTCAAATTTTCGTTATAAAAGTGATAGTATCGTAAAAACTTCTTTATTGCCTTCCTTAAACATTGATCGCTTCACTATATGCTACATTTTCTGAAACTTTAATTGGGGCTGTTCATCAAGCTACAAATATAGTGTATTTAAAAAATGTAATGATTTTCCCGCTTAAAAAACAATAGCTTTTGTAATCACATCATTTTTAATTTCATGTCATCTGCCATTCTAATGAGAGTGCGCTGAATGTACTTTTCGTAATGGAATAGTGGTTTACGGGATTGTAGTGAGCGAGATTTCTCGATTGATAGTTCGGGTAGTATGTTTTACTCGTGTTATTTGTATGTTTGTTTGTCCTGTAATATGTATCAATCTACACATGGCAGCTAACTATTCTGTCCTTGTCGGGCATTATAATTTAACCACTTAAGTCGTGTCTTTCAGCTTTTTTTGTTGGATTTTCTTATTAGTTGATTTTTTTTACGAAAATTCACCAAAATGTCATGTCATCTAATTGACTTTCTTTAAGTAGACATTTGGTCTTTTTGAGTTTTATTTGTATTGAAACGCGTTAGCAAAAAATTCAGATTGTTTTGTTTTATCAAAAATCCTTATAAATCTTGCCACTTTGTTAGCAGAAACGTATTATTCTAACGTACTCGCCTAAGTTCTAAACCACATTTTCTTACAAAGCTAAGAGAATCCGGCGGTTAATTTGGCGTAAAATCATACTGATACGTGGGCTTTTTACTGTAGATTCCTGGTTGTTTTGAAGTTGTTTTCCGACAGTTTATTAACCTAATAATACGAGTTATGTTCGAATGAAGTTTTCATCCATTCACTCAGTTCCACGTTTAGCTTCGACAAATTATTAAATCATAAAAACGATGTTGTCAATGTCTCTCAAATCAATCGATGTTAAAATTGGATTAATCATTTATAGCGTTCATGTCAAAAATTCCTTTTATATTTGTGAGGCGGACGACGGATAAAAACTGAACGAGGGAATTGTAATGAGATTTTACCGTTACATTCGTATTTGAATTGCAATGAAAGCTCTGCTGTTAAAAATTTCCTATTGACTTAATGAATAAAAAGCTTTTAGTTAAAGTTTGTTTTTGGAAATGTCAAAAAAGTTTATCGTTAGATCTATTGTTTGAGTTGCATCTAAATAAAAGTGAGTGTCCTAGTGTACCGAGTGCTACACTTGTAACAGGCGCGTAAGATTTCACAAACCTGCGTTAAAATTCCGTAAACCTTTTGTACTAATATGTGAGGCGGCAAATTTGTGCTAACTTTGTTGATGCCCTTTGTTTATAATCTGTTATACACGTTGGTCACTTTTAACAGGGGTCACTATTCGGATCTTCCAAACCATGCGAGATACAATTAATTTACATTTATTTACAAAATTGGTTATTTATTATCTGAAAACGAATTCTATATATCTTTTATAGTTACTGAAATATCCTGAAAAGAGCTGATAACCTGCATATTCTTTTTTTATATCTTTTTTATTATAAAATTTAATGTATCTAGAATTGGTGGGTGTCTATAACTAGCTACAAGCTGTGAAGGAGATAGCTTTGCATTTATCTAGGCCTACTATATTTTGAGTTTCCATAGGCAACTTTTATTTTTCGCGTGGGCGCCATATTGGATTTTTACGCCTTTAGATATACTAAACATTTTCAAATTCAACTATTTATCAGGCATGATTTATCTGATTTAGTTAACTACCTTTAAGTGGTTCCAGCAAGATGGAGCACGCTCTCATAATGCCCGAATAGTCACTGAGTATTTAAGTCAGCGGTTTCCAATCTGTTGGATTGGGACCAATGGTCCCATACATTGGCCCTAACGGCCCCTGTGCTAAATCCTCTGGATTATTCCATCTGGTAATTGCAAAAAACAAAGCGCTTTATAGATGAAGTCATAATGTAGAGGTGCCATTTACGAGAAAGAATCATAGAAACTTTCCACAGCATTGGATCGATGACGATCGAAATGCCATGAACGGTATGGATTGTCGAACATCACTTTGTATTGAGTATAAGGGTGGACATTTATGTACTTCGATAATTAAATTGTTTTCGAGGTAGTACTATGCTTTTAATTTTAACTAATGGTGAATACTTTGTCTTTTCCCCCAGAATCTTATAAAGGTAAGTTTTCCAGTACTTATGTTTCGAACCAGTTTTCATTGTGATTTTAAATTGTTCTGATTTTGTTATGAAATAAGTGTTTCTTGTGGTTGTTACAGTTTTCTTCAAAACGAATGAAATATTATCAGATATTGCTACTTCATGATGACAACTGGTTCCTGTCGACAAAGACATAAAAAATTAAATTCAAAAATGTTACATTAATTTGATTATGCTTTTTTTAAATATGTATTTTGTTTCTTAAACGTCAGCCAATTCCTGCGAGTATGGCCAATCACCAACGCCAGGGAGCAGTTTGACATCACTATCCTGGAAATTTTGCCGAATACCTGCCTTTCTGTAAGAAGGTATTTACCGTGCCTAAAATCGCATGATACACGAAACCGAGGGCGTTATGCCCCCCTCCGAAGGGCGAACGTGCAGACATTCAACGTGCTCGCACACAATCTCACAACCTCAATTTGTGTTAATTTATGGTATGTCCTGATAAATTAATCCACGCTTTTGCTGGAAATCAAACCCAGGACTCTTGGGTCCAGAGACACACGTCTCTATCGCTGAACCACCGAGGCTGCCATTTAATTATAACATGGTAACATAATTCGAGCCAATCAAATTTTAAATTGAGTTGAAGGTATCTAAATCCATCCAGGCAAAGCCAACGCATTGTTTTGCTGGACAGAGATGGCAAAATAATCCCAGACACTGCAGGGAAGCTGGCAAGATGGAAGGAGTATATCCAGGAACTATTCGATGATGACAGACAACAAGAAATAGTAGAAGAGGATACAAAAGGAGATTTGGGCCCAACAATAACAAAGGAAGAGGTAATGCACGCGGTAAAAATGGCAAAGTCTAATAGAGCTCCAGGACTCGACGAAATTCCAGCAGAAATAATTAAACTAATCACAGAAGATCAAATGGGCATATTGGTGGAACTATTTAACACAATATACAACACAGGAATCATTCCCCGCGAATGGCTTAGATCGACCTTCATTACATTGCCAAAAAAGGTTAATGCAAAAGAATGTAGCGACCACCGAACCATCAGTCTAATGAGTCACGCTCTCAAAATATTCCTAAAGATAATACAGCAGAGAATTTTTAGGAAATTAGAACAAGATATTAGCGAAACCCAATTTGGCTTCAGAAATGCAATGGGAACAAGAGAAGCCTTGTTTGCCTTCAATGTGTTGACTCAAAGTTGCATGGACATCAATCAGCCGATGTATGTCTGTTTCCTTGACTACAACAAAGCATTTGATAGAGTCCGCCACAACCACCTCATTCAGTTACTTAAAAGTAAAAATATAGACATGAAAGATATTAGAATAATAAATAATTTATACTACAGCCAGACGGCTAATATCAAGGTGGACAATGAACTCTCAGAAGAAGTAAAAATACCACGTGGTGTAAGGCAAGGATGTGTACTATCTCCGCTATTATTTTATCTTTACTCCGAAGAAATCATTCAGAGAGCGCTGGAAGAAACAACAATAGGAGTAAAGATCAATGGAATACCCATTAACAATATCCGGTATGCAGACGACACCATATTCATTGCCGAAACAATAGAAGATTTACAGAGCTTAGTAGATCAAGTAGTGACGAGTAGCGAGGAGAGCGGACTTACCTTAAATATCAAAAAGACCAAATTTATGACCATTACAAAGTCAGTTCAGCAACAGGAAAACCTATGGATCAACGGAGAACTAGTAGAGAAAGTCAGTAAGTACAGGTACCTGGCAACAACTGTAAATGAAAATAATGAGTACACTAAAGAAATTAAATCAAGAATTGGACAAGCCAGAACCATATTTAACAGAATGAGAAGCGTGTTATGCAGTAGAGATCTTACTTACAACTTAGAGTCAGAATATTGAGATGCTACGTTTTCTCGGTGTTGCTATATGGGATGGAATCATGGACGTTAAAGAAAGATATAAGTGATCGACTGGAGGCATTTGAGATGTGGTCATATAGAAGTTATATACTGGGAAGAATGAAAAAAGAAAAAGAGATATTGAACACAATTAAAATAAGGAAGCTGCAATATCTGGGCCACGTGATGAGAGGAGAGAAATATGTATTGTTGCAGAATATTATGCAGGGAAAGATACAGGGAAAGTAAAGCAGAGGAAGAAGACGTATTTCCTGGCTAAATAACCTGAGAAAATGGTACAACTGTAGTTTCGTTGAGTTGTTTAGAGCTGCAGCATCAAAAGTGAGAGTAGCCATGATGCCAATGCTAAGAGGAGACGGTAGAAGAAGAAGAAATCCACATGACATGCCGTGGTAACGTAATTTGTGTCTATGACATTTTGTATCGCGGCTTAGAGATAGTTAACTAAATTAGATGAGCATGTGTGATACATAGTTGGATTCGTAATTTTTTACTTTATCCAATGGTGTAAAGATTCAATAAGGCGCCCGTAAGAAAAATAAGAGTTGGCCATGGGAACTCAACATCTAGAAGGCTTAGATAAACTCTAAGCAACCGTTTGATAGCTCGTAACGAGTTACGGAAACTGTCCAATTTTAGCGACAGTCTGTTTGATAATATTATATCAGATATCAAAGATATAATAAGATGCAAGTTTTCATCTTTTTTTTCAGGATATTTCAGGAATGATAAGATCTATTCAAAATTTGTCCTCAGATTATGAATAAGCAATTCTTCTAATTTTACCGGCTAAATATCCCTCATGGTATGCTATATCTCAATAGTGAGCCAGTTAAAAGTGGCCACTGTGTATAATCTGTCCTGCACAAGTCCAAAACTTAAGTGTTTGAAGTTTATTGTTATTATTTCGTCTTATTCCTTCTCAGCCTAATAAAGCTTGCCATACCTTTTTATTTACTTTGGTTTCACGTAGCTTTTATTTAATTTCCAAAAACCT
This sequence comes from Tillus elongatus, assembly GCA_964006375.1. NCBI lineage: Eukaryota > Metazoa > Arthropoda > Insecta > Coleoptera > Cleridae > Tillus > Tillus elongatus. The sequence goes on along the minus strand of OZ023264.1, from coordinate 55,311,109 downwards.
TCCGTGCAGTGTTATAGGCCGTAAGAATGATCGTTTTTTGGAGCTTAATTTATAACTCCGCTGGGGCCTTGATAAATTTGGAGGCGACTGTGTCTATTATAAGTACTCTACTTTTATCTCCATTATACTATTGCAAGAATAAAAAATAATCACCGAAAGTTGGACGTAAAACCGTTGAAAATTTATATGAACTTGGCACGGGCGAGTGTCAAAATAAAAAATAAAAAAATCAGGCCAGGGTAACTTTGCCCGGGGCGAATAAAAAGGTACACGCGAAAATTTTCCGTTGTAAATGTAATTGGAGGGATTTTATTGTTGTTATAGATGCACTAAATCTGGAGTAAAGAGTAATAAATCGGGCTTATACAGATTCTACAGCACTCATGTATTTGGATCTTATCACCTGTGTCTCAGTATCGACACCTTACACCTCGAGATACGCCAGATTCGGCCGCTACCTGCACTTGTAAACCACCTCCTTCAATTATCGCCGCCGCACGAAACATTTTGTTGCATGATAAACGTCGACGTTGTATTGCAGATTAATGTCTTTATTGAACGAAATTAGCTAAACTAGTCACATGCACACCAAAAATAAGATCAACAGTGGACATTGTCAAATGCGATATTTTCCTATCGTCCACGTTTAAGCAAATTCAATTGAAATGTCGGCAGATAAGGTAGTAAATCGGATTAGCCAAAAAATTTTATTATGGTATAATATTCAATGACATCAGCAAGTGCATTTATAGTTTGCTAGAAATTGTTGGCAAAAATAGATTTACAATAATAATCTTGCTGTTATACAATTTTGAGCTGTGTCATTCATATTCCTTAAATATAAAAATAAAATCTTTCTTGCCTGCCGTATAGTTCTGAGCGACTTTTTTTCGTTAACTTCATAGTTTATTGTTTTAACTGAAATTAATATTTTCTCTAATAGGACCTTCCAGCATACAAAAATTAATTGTCGTTAACCACTTTTTTCAAGGCCGAAATTAAGTTCCATAAACCATACCTTAAACCTCGTTATCAGTTGGTTAGTAACAGTTTTGCCATTAAAGGTTGAAGATAGCAGAACAAAAGCGACTCTTGAATATGTGTTAGTCGTTAAAAATGTCACGAGAGTTTTCTTTCATCACTGTCTCTTCAACAAACAGCAACAGTGCAATTTTTCTCTCGTTTATATGACACTAAATGCATATCGCTCCAACTAAAATGCATCTAAACTTGAGTGTGACATAAGTAGAAGGAAATGTCTGTTTGTAGCTTGCACGATAGTATTCCAGAGATGCTTTGATAGCGCTGAGACTGTTGAGTGCGGGTAGCAATGCCTTAGGGAGTACACTGTAACAGTGCAATTGGAGGATCTGAAATGTATGTTTGTTTTGGAGAATGCAACATGCAACAACAAATCAATAAACTGTCCTATCTCGCCTTTCTCCTTTGCGTTGCACTTGTTTTGTAGCTTATTTTGTCGAAATGAATAGTTCATTTCGCCTTATTTCGATTAAATGATAAGGTGGTTTCTGTATATAAATAAGCTTTTTACAAATTCTGACAACCTCTTTAGAGTGGCACAAGATATGTTATTTAAATTAGAAGTCTGGCCACAAAACACTGGTTTCACATTTTCTACAAATAAAACGCAGTACATCATATTTTCTAAACATGCTATTACCAACACACCTTATCTTACCTTATACAACGAACAACTTCAATGTAAAGACTCTGTCAAATTCCTTGGAATGACTTTAGATAGACGGTTAAATTGGAGAGAACATATTAAAAATTTGGCACTCGAATGTAATTCAAGATTAAACATTTTAAAAGTGTTCTCCAGGAAAGACTGAGGTTCAGGCAGTAAAATTCTATTATCTTTATACAGAACGCTAATAAGATCAAAACTCGATTACGGTGCTGCAGCATACTCATCTACCAGGAAATCTACACTGAAATTATTGGATATCATTCATAATGCCGCACTCCGTATAATACTGGGCGCTTTTAGAACAACACCAGTGTAGAGCCTGTATTGCGAGTCTGGTGAACCATCTTCAAGCGACAGGAGAACATATCTAACCCTTACCTATGCAGCAAAAAGCAATGCAAACCCCTATAACCACACGTACAGACAAGAAGAAAATGAAAGGTTTCTTGCAATCTACAACAGTAAACAGCGTAACCTTTCTATCATAGAGCACACAAAGATATAACCTCCTTATACTTAACTTTACCAGAGTGCTTTCCGACAAAATTTACACCAGCTTCACCATGGACAATTCAACCAAGAATTATTACAACCCTGACTTCATTCAACAAACACCACACAAACAATGAGTTGATTGTACAAAACCTAAGCAAAATCTTAGAGACCTACAAGTGTCACACAGACGTCTCAAAAATAGCTGATGGGGTAGGAGCAGCGGTGGTTACTAGCACATCAACAGAAAAATATACATTTCTCCCCCACAGTAGCATTTACACAGCCGAACTTTATGCACTGTACCGTGCAGTGTTGATGATCAATTCTTTGAACTCCAAGAAGTATGTAATACTGACTCTCTAAGTTGTTTGCATAGTATCGAAGAAACATATTCAAAAAATAGTATCGTAATGGAAATCAAAGAAGAATTGCGCAAATCACAGGCTGTAGGTAAAGAGATAATTTTTGTCTGGATCCCGTCATATATCGGAATTCATGGAAATGAAAAACCTGAAAACCACGCCCGCCAAGCGATCAGTGCGAAGGATGCTACTAAAGTGAGTCAAGTCTGAATAGATGACGTGTAAAACTGAATTAAACATACGTGTTAAGTGCGTGGCAAACGCAGGGGTTAAACTCAACAACAAAATTGAGATCGGTGAGTCATTAGTGAAACTATGGCTAACAGTACCGAACGACCGAAGAATCCAAGTCCTTATTATACGCCTGACCTGACCTGACCTGACCACACCGAACCTACTCATAAGCGCCTTCTAAATAATGATCCGCCACCAATATGTGTTCCCTGTGTTGTAAACCAGTCTGTCAGATATTTTTTGGTAGAGTGTCCACCGTTCAACCAAGAAAGAAGCTCACGTACAAACAGCTGCCACAATTACTCTGAAAGTTCGAGTTACAGATAAAAAATTGCTTAGCGCAAGGCTCCAAAAATTTTTTCTGGCTATCTGATGGTTACGTTGTATTCGACTTTTACGGTGAGATTCAAGGTTAAATCAAGTTGAACATAATATTCACAACTTGATAGCCTGGATTATTTCTGAGTAAGAATGCTTCAGAAAAAAAGAGAAAAAGAGTTGATTGGGGAAACTGACACTTTACTATTAAAAATCGAGTAATACGTTGTTTCAGAAGTTTATGCGTACAGGAATACGAAAAGTCATGGACCCCAAATTAATTTCATGAGAATGTTTTTTTCTGAGCAGAGTAAATTTTCACAGCTATGTGGAAGCTATGATTCAATTTTCAGCACTGTTTGAAAGCAATTTGTCAATTTTTACCATTTTGCCATACATTTCCTTCAAAACTCGTGAACCGATCGAACGATAGTAACTTTTTAAATTTTTATTGATAAAGAACATGCCGCTTAAATAACATTGATTTAAAAAGGCTTAATAGCACGTTCTTGCCCTTACAGGTAATTTGAAACTAAATATTAAACTATATACGAGAACAATGCATTTAGATTAATTTAAACCAAAGGGTACTGGGTTCGATCCCAAGGTACTCCTTTCACTTTTTCAGTAGAAACTATAACATTAACATCAACCGAGGTTCTGGCACTTCCCCAACTAGGACTAAAGTGATGACCGAGATCGGAATTTGAAATGGGTAGTTGTAATTGCCAGTAATTCTACAGCTCTGTGGTGAAAATAACTTTAAGTTGCAAATTAACAATGACAGATACTTAGTATTTACCAGTAACAACTACTTGAAGGTTGCGCAATTGCATAGCTGCTTTCAATGTATTGGAAGCGTCGTCGCTACCAATAGAACGACGCAAAAGTTCCGGGTACTTAGAAGTAGTAAACGGCATTACCCGAAACTATATTGTGTCACTAAAATGCAATCTTCCAGTTGTGGCCACTTTCAAGTAGCATTAATACTTGCTGGCCTTTTCATAATACACTTAATAGTTGTGGAACTTCTTGATGATATATTCTGGCGACAGTCACGTTTTCGTGAAGAAGTGAACGTTACTATTTGTGGTTACTATAAAGTAGTAGTAACCTTTCAAATTTATATAAATATGCGCAATAATCGAGATATTGAATTTACTCCTTCTGGCTATTTCATACTGTATATTAGTGGTAAAGTATATCGATTATTTACCTTTTTTGTTGGTATAAAGCTAGTGTTTCCATAAGTTAGGTACAAGATTTGTAAAATTAACAAAAACAGTTTGTACGTTGTATGTCTTTGAATTACTTCTTATTAAAGAAACTGATTAACACGTCGTTGAGATGTTTGTTTAATTTGTTGAAGCTGAGGTAGCACCAACATACTCAGCCATGCTAAGTGAACAGTAATTATGTCGAAGAGTCTATTAAGGCTGTTAGGATTAGCGTTCCTGTATTTTCATCGGGAACCTATTGTAGTAAATCGGATTTTATCGGATCCTGTACATGGCCCATGGTTCGTTCTCATCCCGTCTGACAGAGGCTTTAATTAAACCCTGGCAAAGCTCGTTTCCGTTTCCCTTCACAAACACAAAACTCCCTAGGCTACATTGACAACGTCTCCCTCTCTCTTTCTCTTTGAGACCTGTCGCTTAGACTACAGTTTCTAAGATGAATTATCTAGACGTTACAATGCTTTCTCTCCTAATTTTAAAACAGAAGTAATTTAGTGTTGATACTTCGGTTTGTAGGTCAGGATATCCCGCCGTCTCAGTACAGTTCTCAGGGACTTACAATTTTTAACAGACTTCAAAAAAAGGAGGAGGCCCTATGTTCGTCTGCATGTATTTTTTTATTTATATTTAGCGAGATTTTAGTCAATTGTGGACCAAGTTTTAAACATCCTTTTTGGCTGAAATTTTATATTCCTGAGGTTGTCCCATTTTTACCAAGGCAGAATCTTATGATGGGATCTCAGGGAAATCGAAAAATATATTTATGATTACCAATTTCAAAAAATCTGTTTTTGTTTGAAAGGATACTCCCGAGGTAGTCCCATTTTCATAAAGTCGGGATCTGATGATGGGATATCAGGCAAATTGAGGGAAATTCACTTGTAAGCTATGTAACTTAAAGTTTTACTGTAATATGGCACTTTGATTATATTGTGGCAGCTTTCTAAAAAATAGAAAAATAAACAACCTTTAAAAAACCCACTTCAAAAAACGCTCTATGTATACTTCTGAGGTGGTCCCATTTTCACTAAGTCGGGATCTGATGATGGGATCTCAGGGAAATCCTCAAACATTTTTCTTATGTATGTTCACCAATAGTTTCGATAATTCCGGACCAATTTTTAAAAATCTGTCATTGTTTGAAAGAGTATACTTCTGAGGCGGTCCTATTTTCACAAAGTCAGGATCTAATGATGGGATCTGAGGGAAATCGAGGGATATCCTCAAAAATTATTTGCGTATTTTCACCGATATTTTCGTCAATTTTGGACCAATTTTTAAAATTTTTTGTGTTTGAAGGGGTGTACTACTGAGGCGGTCCCATTTTCACCAATGATGGGATCTTAGGGAAATCAAGGAAATCCTCTTATAATTTATGTAAATTAAAGTTCCACTGTAATATAGCATTTTGATTATAATATAGCAGTTTTCTAAAAAGGGAAAAATTAACAAATAAACAAACTTTCCACAAACATTAAACCAACTTTAAAATAGGCACTAAAAATCAAAAAATAAGTGGATTACAGGTTTAATTCAAAAGACAAAAAATAATTTAAATGAAATATTATACGCGCCACCTACTTATCTGTTTAAAGTCGGTGGCAAACCCGAAACACAATAATACTTAGCGACATAAGCAGCTTAATTAATAACGGATGATAATTCTAATGAAATATCTAGATATGTTGTTAATGATCAAAGACCAACCTCGCTCACGCATTCCGTAAGAACCCGACAAGGCGGTGTTTAATATTCTAAGTTTGTAATACCAGGTTGTCATTTCAAAAAATTATATATTCCGTCCCCAATCAGACACCACTATTACTAACGGATCAAAAATACCGCTAATCAATGGACTGCCAAATGGTATGAGCACAGCTGGTCTCTCTAGCGAGTTCTATCGTGTAGCGCATGAATTTTTGGCGGACCCTGTAGACATATTTTGATACTGATTTACTTCTATTGGCGGTATATTTAAAAAGTTATATTTTATTTTATTTTCTGCATTGTCTTCAAAATGGATCTATAAGTTTTATTAAATTTCTTCCTTTTTTTTCAGGTAAGTTAGCCCAAACCAACTGTATACAAGTTCCTGGATTGCTGGACACTGTACGTTTTTGGTAAGACTTCATTGTTGACTTTTGTCTTCTTTTCATTAAAAGTTTAATTATCATATATATAACTGTTGATGCAACAATCATTTTAACATCATTAATAGAATTCATAGCGAAATTCATAATACTAACGTAGAAGAAAAATAATGCCGATGTTTCTCTTAAGAAACCAAATGATTTTGTAAGCCTTGTTTAACATAATGTTTTATTAAATGGCAATTTATTTTATTTTTAAAAGATTTTAAGTCTCAGTCTACGGCACTTGTTACTTTTGATTAGCAAAAGCGAATTCAGGTATTATTAAACCAAATTCAATGCAGAGCTTTCATGAAATACGACTATTCCACGAAATTCTCGACATATTCGACGAAGTCGAGCATTTTCATAAAATAATACTTGAAAACAGCTCTCTCCGTATTTTGAATTGCTAAAATCATACCTCTTTATGGTCGAATTCATTACTCTGGATATTTCGAGGTAGGAATTTATGTTGTATAGCTGAACGTATAACGATCGTCGAGACTGTTCAGCCAGCACTTTTCAGGAGTTGCCTGAAAATTTCAGGGAACAATATATGAAAGTGGCTGCGGATACAGCGAACGAATTACTGTTATGTCCAAGTCATGATATAGTTTTATTGCAGTAAAGTAAAATATTATATCTATCAATTTTCGATCGTTTTAAGGTAGATATTACGATCGACATTCATATCTTCTATATCATTTCACTGTAACTCGTTTTGAAAACAATACAGGTGGTCCAATTGTACACATAGAAGCAGTAGATTCGTGGCATAAAAATATTGCGATTTAGCCACACTTGTGACAGTCTAAAAGTTCATTTGAAACGAGTTATATAGATAATAGATAATGGATATAAATAAAATACAAGAGTATTGGTAAATTGCACATTAATAGTTCTTTAAGAAAGCCAAATATGATTTTGCAGTGTCTACTGGATTTGAAGTTACTGAATTTTGAATGGAACCATGCAGATATTTTTTTCCACAAAAATCAAGATATCCATGAAACGGTTAATCTTAGGTGTAAATGACCTTTTACAAACTCACCGTTAAATTAATCGTAGAATCCAAAAATCTGAAAAAATACAGGTGATCCATTAGATGTAAGGAAGCCGCCAGTAACTTTTCATTTCCTCGGATACTCCTGACTAAAGGTTTTCGTTGAACACCCTCATCTTTAAACTTATATTTTTGACATTGGCACACCCCCCCCCCTCTCTCTCTATTTTAAGGGGCGGGGATAACGTTTGATTTTTAAACGGGGCGATTTCAATTTATTTATCGTTTCTCATGCGTGAGAAATGTCCCCTTCGACTTCCAAAACTTTCCCAGTCTTTTTCTAAATAAATCATACGTACATACTGCTACATTTCAGGTGTCACTAATGAGCAGACAAGGCGGATTCTGACTTTCATATCATCTAAAATTGTAGGTGCAATCGTTATCACTTTGCGCTTTATAAAACCACAAAATGAATAATCAAGGGGGGTCAAATCCATTGAGTTATCAGGCCAGTCTCCCGGACCTGCTCGACCAATTCACATGTTTTCAAATATTCCATTCAACTGATTACGCAATTGAATAATGGTGTGGAGCTACATCCTGTTAAAACCACATGTCTGGGTTTCTGTTTTGGTTTAATAACTCAGGTAATTGGTTTCTTAAAATTAATCTACATTTCTCAATTTAAATACCCATCAAAGAAATGCGGACCAATAACTTTATCACCGATTATACCACAACAAACATTAATTGACTATGGATGTTGATTTGGCAGAGTTTTTATCCAGTGGGGATTTTCCGTCGCCCAGTAGTGCATATGGCGCCGATTTACCTATTTAAAAAAAACAGATGGGGGATAAAATAAAATTTCTACTAATAAGGGATGCTTTAAAATTCTACCTGCCCACAACTTTGGAAATTAGCTTCGCCAGAAAAAACAACATTGATTACAAACCTGTTATTTCCTTGCATTTATCTGGTGACCCAGCTGCAAAATGTTACGCGATTTTCAAAATCTTGTCCGTATAGCTCTTGGTACAGTGTAATGTGATATGGATGAAATTTGTACAAGTGCAATATGTTCATAACTAATTTTGGACTCATTCCAGCAACTCTAGCAAGCCGTCTGGTCCTCGTGCTTACATGCCGTACAACAACTGCTGCTCCCTAAACGCCAACTGCTCTATTTTCGTCCATGTTAGTTCTCTTCCGAACCCGTGGTTTCAATTTTAAACTGCAAGTAGTACCACTTCTGGTTTCTAGCCTTTGAAATGCCATGTGAGATTTCGGATGGTTAAGAAATCTCTCTGCACACGCTATTTCAGCTTTTCTGTAGTTTTTTGTGCACTCCCCCAAAGTTAATGACATATCAACTTGCACATAAAAATTATCTTTCTTGTTTAATTGAGCTATTAACTCGTAAATAAGCCACATCAATGTCCATGATAACAGATTTGATAAAAAAAATTAAAATTAGTATTTTTTGTCTTTTAACGTAATAAATCGTAATTTTGTAACAGAAAAAGCACACTAAAAAGTTTATTTTTTTGCACAGACAGTTTTTTACGTAGATTCGATTTTATAAAAAAAGTGCATTACCTCATTTAAAAATCCAAAGTCACTCCCGCCGCGCCAAATAGAGGGGGGGGGGTAAATGTGAAAAGTATATTTTTCGAGATATCCCCTTGTAACACTTTTAGGACTCACCCCGCACACATATACAGTAAAATTATTTTTATTATACAAAAATTCGGATCGGCGGAAATCGGAATTCATCAGTAATCTGGGCTGAGTTTTCTTTTCATTATAAATGTGTGATAAACAGTTTTATTCCTTATAAACCAACTGTACATATTAACAACATTTGTTTAAGTAATTCTTTTATTTTATTTTTTATTTCAACAACACACCACGAGGGCTTACAGTCTAAATACTACCATACCGTGGGTGTTGACCAGGAGGAAAGAGGCAACTTGTTAATTCTGGACTTGAAGGTTTGGAGGTTCGGGGGAGAAGGAAAACATGTGCCGGCAAGGAATTCCACAACTTGAAAGTCCTCGGGACAAAAGAGCGGGCATAACAAGATGTTCTATGTCTGGTAACCTGGACAGTAAAAGGGTGCATTCGCTCTGTTCCCCTGGTAGATCTGTTGGGGGCAGCAGATGGAGGAACTATGGAAGAAAGCTCCTCTGAGCAGTGCCCGTGCAGATATCTATAAAAAAAGAGAGAGAGAGAGAGGGAGAGGTCACCAACGGCACGTCGGTGGGTAAGGGATGGCAGCCTTTGGGTGAGGGTAGGGTCACCGATGAGACGTATAGCTCTCTTCTGAATGGAGTGAGGATAGTGAGTGTAGAAGCGGCAGCAGCACCCCCAGATGTGGGACCAGTATTTGAGGTTTGGCCTTATTTGAGAAGTATATAAGGTGTAGAGGTTAGCTGGTGAAAAGTATTTGCGAGCCCGGAAGAGGAAACCTAATTTCTTAGCAGCCGCTTCTGCAATTGATGTGACATGTTGATGCCAATTCAGATTATGATCCACAGAAATGTCAACAAGTGAAAAGGACTCATTACTTTGAACAACTTGGTTGTTCATTGTGATGGGTCTAGGGCTGGTGTATATCTTATGATGAAGAAAGCAAGACTGTGATTTGGTGGGGTTGAATTGTACAAGATTTCTACTTCCCTAGTCTAATATTTTTTGGAGATACACGGAGACAGAACCCTCCATGAGTCTGCGATACTCATCTAATTGGGCTAAAGAGACAGGCTTAGAATACTGTATATTTGAGTGGAGGGTGCTGTCGTCCGCGTAACTGTGAACTGGGCTGGATGTGCTAGAAAGGAGGTCATTGACGTGGAGAAGAAACAAAGTAGGGGCTAAAGCTGAACCTTGAGGAACTCCTGCATTGATTGGATACAGTTTAGAGGAATGGCCATCCACGACAACAGAAATGCTCCGGTTGGAAAGTAAATTTGCTGTCCAGGTACAGAGTTTTGGTGGTAGGCCATAGGCGGAAAGTTTATTAAGCAGCGACCAGCCCTGGTCGAATGCTTTGGATATGTCTAGAGCGACAATCTGGGATTCACCGTGTAGTTCCATAGACTTGTTCCAAGAATGGGTGACAAAGGAAATGAGGTCGGCAATTGATCTGCGCTGACGGAATTCATACTGCCTGTCGTGGATTAGACTGCGTTTTTCAAGAAATTTTAGTAATTCGGTGTTTATATACTTTTCCATCACTTCAGAGACGACTGAAAGGAGAGAAATAGGCCTGTAGTTGCTAGGAAGCGCTTTGGATCCTTTCTTGGGGACGGGTTGTTCTCGAGCAGTTTTCCAGTTACTAAGGAATATGTCTCTATTGTAAGATGTCTGAAACAGACGAGTCAGGGCGGAAGCAAGTGCTGGTGCGTATTTTTTGAGAACAATTGCTGGGATCTCGTCAAAGCCAGAGGCTTTCCTGGTATTAAGAGAAGAGAGCATCTTTCGTACCTTTTTAGTTTTGAAAATGATATCCGTTATTTTATGCGCGACATTGGGGACTGTTGGTGGTTGACTATTTGGAGGTGGGTTGAGAGTAATGGCAAGATTATTTTTTTTAGTGATAAAATATATAGATATATGTACATATTTGGATAAAAATGGTATGCGAACGTATGTAACTAAATACATATTTACATACATATAACATATTTAAAAGCATGTACCCTGCATACATATGTATATATATATATATATATATATATATATATATATATATATATATATATATATATATATAAATTGGAATTAACCTTGAAAATGTATTCCAGAGGCTTTAATTCGCGCTTATTTGAAAACATTTATCTAAAACTATCGAAAGTCGTTAACTCTGTAGACGAAAGTTTCTTTATGAAAATTCTCTACCGGGATTTAGTAGCGATCTAAAATGTAAGCTGGTATGCTTCGTTATTATTCCTTACTTTTTAATATTTCTAATCTTTTCGAACACCAAAATTGATTTTTTGATCCGTATTGGAGACATTTTCCTTTAAAAATTGGGATCACACGACCCGACTTTTAGTATAATATTTTTGTGAGTGTAGTTACCCTTCGAATGGAGTTGGGGTGGGTAGCAAATTTTTTACTTAGAAACGTGACATTTGAAAACCTAAGTTGGCCTATTTCAGCGTTTCTCTAAAATGTTATCAATAACAGAGAAAATAAATTTATTTTTTAGTTTTCAAACTGAACTGTATCTACAAGAATTATACAAGATCGCAAACAATAATAGATCAGCATTCTTTATACCAATTTTCTTTTGGCCAAAACAGCACTCTAAGCACAAAGTTGTTTTCCTACGCTTTAGGCGTGGATCACTATATAAATTTTTAATGTGTGTCAAAAGTGTCTAATGGCTACAGATGCAACCACGTGCAGCAATTAAATATGTGACCCCAAAAGAAAACCCTACCAGCTTTTTATTTAATGCTAAACTATTTCGGGAAGAAGCAGCATTGAAAATCAACTGCTTAAATGGATTTAACACCTATTTGACTCAATCTAACCTACCACTTATTCAAGACTGCTACCGCTAAAACAGCAGGTTGTTACAATTTATTGGTTAGAGTGCAGATAAATTTACACACGGGCGATCCCGTATTGCGTACAAATATATAGCTGGGACCATCCCCTGGGTACTTTATAACATGTATCTTCAATGTTGCCGCCTAGTTTATGTCCTACGTTTACGTGAGTGCAATGGCGTAAAAGATAATTCCATATAAACGCTATTTCACATCCGTCTTAAGCTGATATGTGAGAAAAATCGCTATGCTGTCTAAATAATAACAACAGAAACGTGATATAATTTCTTATTCAGCTTTCTACGAGAAAAATGCAGACGATTGCAAGAAACGACAAAACTACTTTTGGTTACTGTGTTTTTGAGATATATATATATATATATATATATATATATATATATATATATATATATATATATATATGCGATGAAGATAAGCGCCATCTCTGCTTTGTGACGGTTCTAGGCTTCCACGTATATGCAGCACAGCAAGAAAGAAGCTAAAGAGAGAGAGAGAGAGAGAGAGAGAGAGAGAGAGCGGGAGAGAGAAGCATGAGCTGTATTAAAGCTAATATTCTAGGGCACAATAGGGAACTTGCTGCTTGACGGCTCTAGACAAGTTTTCATACCTAGTTACAGTTCCACAACCACTAACGATTTAATAAAACCGCCAAGGCAACAAGGCTCGCCTTATCTTTTTAAATCGTTGGTGGTTGTGGAGCGGTATCTAAGTATGAAAATTTGTACTGGACCTGTCAAGCAGCAAGCACCGTATTGTGTCCTAGATGGTAAACCATTGCGGTATCCATTCAAATGTCAAGAAGATTTGAAGATGGAACTGAAGAACGCGAGCGCGTCCCTCTTGGATACTACATAAGTTTGCCTGGCCGTTGTCTCCCTACTACTGTTATTGCTACCAAACTAAATTTAAATTTAGGCTATTATGTACCAAAATTTGAGGTATTAGGTACATGTAAAACTAGATTATTAGAATTTCAATGTTTTTTCCATAAAACATCTTTACTCACAAGGTGTGTAGAACAAGTTCTTGTCAAACTATTCATGGTTTCACTTATGAGCTGCCTAAATACCTTGGCGTGAATATCGAAAACTGATAGTTTAGTTGAGATTCTGGAAGCTGAAAAACTAATGGTAGTTGTTTAATGAGTCGTATAAATCTCCTCCCAGCGTTGTGGTTTTTTGTGCATGATACTTTTTATCTCCAATTTTTGCCCAAAGAGCTCAGACTTTTTGTGTAGCCTACAAAATATTTTGGGACCTATTTTACCCATTTCCTGTGGTACTAAGGTCACCCCTCCAAGGTATTTGAGCCTTTTGCAGAACTGAGCCATGCAGTCGCGTGGTAAATGTTCTGTCGTTTCTGCTGATTAAGTGCAGTATCTGCTGGTTTCACTGTCCCCCTTACATATCTTCATAAGATTCCCTTACGAGGGAGTGTCCTGTGAAGAGGCCTATGATTATTCTCAAATCGTTCCTGTTCAATTTAAGAAACAGTTCAGACTTCTCTGTTGATATGGTGATGAACTGTTTTACCTGCCTTGAGCCTGGCATTTTTCTCCAGTATGACAGCGTTTGATTGCTCTCCAAAGTATCAAGTTCATTTCTCAAATGGCTTCTTGTTTATCCACACATAGGATGGCGTTGTTACTGTTACTTTTTCAAGGCTATCTGCTTCCCCATTTCCTTCAATGCCTTGATGCTTGATGCCCTAGTACCCACATCACAGTTACTTTGTGTGTATGTTGCTTCTTTAACGTCGGCCTATTTCCGCGACTATGGCCAATCACCGACGCCAGGGAGCAGTTTCACCTCACTCTCTTTGAAATTTTGCCGAACCCCTGTCTTTCTGTAAGGAGGGTAGAGATCTTTAAGGTGCCCAACATCACATGGACACGGGACCGACGGCTTTACTTCCCCTCCGAAGGGCGGAACGTGCAGACATACAACTTGCTCAAATACAATGCCAAAACCTCGGTTGATGTTAATTTTACAGTTTGTACTGAAAAAGTGAAAGGAGTACCCCAGGATCGAACCCAGTATCATTCGGTTCAGAGGCACACGTTCTTACCCCTGAACCACCGAGGTTCAGTTACTTTGTGATTCGTAGCCAGTTGCCTTGAGGATTTTTTGCAGTCGCAGGTCAGTTTAGACACTGTTTAGAAAGATTTCGGAGGCTTTCGTACTGCCTGGCTGTCTGAGAGGATGTAGATCTCTTTATTTCTGAATCTTATTTGTACGCACTCCTGCGTACAGAGATTTATAGCAAGCATTTCTGCTTGGAAAATAGTGAAAGTTTTTTCTAGGGACTTAGCGAGTCTGAAGCTAGGTCCTCTTATTCCCACTTCTGCTACATCCATTTGTTTAGACCGGTCTGTATCACCATACGGTTGAGTTGTTTGTCAGGATTTTAATGTTTCCGTCCCAGCTCGGTGGTCACTTATGACTACGCCAAATGGAACTATAAAGCCCAGTTTAGCTGGGATTTGATCTGCTGATTGGGCGAGTACTCCAATGTACTATTTTCCAGGATTTTCAAGTGGTCAACCAGCTCATTCGGGTTGAATTTGTCTGTTATAAATTTCAGTAATGATCTGAGTACAGTGCTGAACGCAGGGAATACAAATTGTATTGTGTCTAACCACTGCTCGCAAATTAATTACGTAAAATAGAACCCATTATTAGTGTGAACTTAATTTCTGGAGACACCTAAGTATACGAATGCCAGTTCTCATTCGTTTTTTAGTGCTTTGTTGTTGGTATTATTTTCTATACGCTATTTGTAACAATCTTTCGCAATCTGCAGTGACATATTTCTGACTGCAATGCAGTTTCAGCCTTAGTGATGATATATCACTATGACAGAACGTGGTTCAGCGACATTTCTGTTTCCCGATAATTAGCATTCATACTCTTTTGTTGATTAATGATGCATGTACAATCTAAATCCGCGGTATGAAACGTTACAACAGATGCTTAAAACTCGGCGACGGCGACTGCTTGATAAACTATTTTTACTAATTACATGAAAACATCACGTACTCTGTCGGTTCATCTGTGTTTAACTTTTCTCACATCACAGCTGGGTTATGGTTAATAATGTTTTAATGGAAAGTGCCACACAAGTCGAAGTGATTAGTTTTCAAGAATTCTGAAATAATATATAAAGAGATTTATGAAGCATGGTGTTTTCAGCGAATCTAGGATTACTGCGGACCTCCCGCAGTATACAGGGCGTTTGCAATGCAGCAAATTGATACCCTGAAAAGTAGAGGTCACAGAGTAGGTCAATTTAACCCGATCTGTCTACACACCAAAACGCACCCTTAAAAGGTCACATCCCTTTAGAGTCGAAATCAAAATAAATTATTATTGTACATTATACCCTGCTAATAGTAATAGCCATATGTTCAGCATATAAATTAAACAACGTGTGATCTTTCATCCCCCGGTGATACATCATCGCCGGTAGCGTCTGGTGAATACACTTTTTTTTTCATTGAATATATTCCACTCCTTAAAACTTTTATGTCAGACAACAAGACCGTACATCAGTCGCTACTTTTTTTCTTGGTCGTTTTCGGTTTGGATGCCTTCGGTTTCTTTGTGGGACCGGCTTTGGACTATTCCTTCTTGGACGGAGACTTCCGTTTTCCCGCGGCTGGAGCGCCGACATGCGTCTTCGGCTTAAAGCTGAAAGGGGCCTTTTTCGGTTTCGTTGCGGTTTCCTTGGCTACCGCCGCCACTATCAGTGTATCGCCCGTTTTGGTTATTGTGTTCAAGTTTGATGCACGCTAGGTATGAATAAAATTTATGTTTTGAAGCATTAGCATTAATTATACAGGGTGGCGCATTGAAAACGAAACAGACCGATTTGCGTCCAGATAATTTTTTTTTAAGAAACGCTGAAACACTGCAATTTTAATATTGAGGGGAACGTGTTTTGACATAAAACTCAACTTTGTCACATCAACCCCTTAAGGCTGGTGATAACAACCCTTATAGTTTAAATAGGGAACATGGGTCGAGTGTTACATCATTTGAAAGCTCTTTCTTTTCTGAATTCAGCACACTAATTTTTTTGGAAGTTTTATCAACTTGCTTAAAAATTATTCACAGTTGGAGTTGCAAGAACGTATTTCATTCATTGTGATAAGAAATACACTAATTAGTCAATTTTTCGTTAAAAAAACTAAAAAAACAAAACCAAACGTTCAAAAATGTTTATTCAGTTAAGTAAGTGTTCAAATTGTTGACTACCAGCTTCCATACAAAAGTACAAATTTTGTTCAAAACGAGCTCTGACATTCTGGAGCATTTGTGGAGTTATTAGACGGCATTCTTCAACAATGCCACGTCGTAATTCTTTCAGAGACTCCGGTTATGTTGAGTAAATTCTACTCTTTAAATGGCCCCATAGAAAGAAGTCTAAAGGAGTTAAATCCGGTGATCTAGGGGGCCACTCAATAACACCTCTACGCCCAATCCATTGTCCTGGAAACTCTGTTCAAAAACTCCCTAACACGTTGTGAAAAATACGGAGGAGCTCCACCTTGTTGAAACACTAATTGATTTTCTTGATAGCGATCATCATTTTCAACAATGTCAAATAGTAGAGGTTAAACGATATCTTCGAGTAACTCCAAATACGTTTCGCCACTCAAATTGCCATCAAGAAAAATTGGTCCGATTAAACGGTCTCCAAAAATGCCAGTCCAGACATTCAATTTCTGTGAAGTTTGAGGGTGGACTTCGTGAAAATTTCTTGGATTATTATCTGCCCAATAACGAGAGTTATGACGATTGACTGTAGAGTTTAATAAAAACGTACACTCGTCTGAAAAACAGATATTGAACAGAAAGTTCCCGTTATCAGCTATTCGTGCAGTCATAACTTCACAAAACTCCAGCCGCCGATCAAACGCATATTCACTCAGTTGTTGTACAAGATGCATTTTATACGGGTGAAATTTATGATGCTTAAATATTTGCTGAATAGTTCATCTTTTGATGTTTGAAACAGTGGCCAATTTTTTCGTGCTCAGAGTTGGGTCTGCAGCAATTTGTTCTAAAACTCCAATCTCAGTAGTCTCATTTCTAACCGGAAATTCACGTTCAGGATCACGTTTTTTGTTGGCTACTGAACCACTTTGTCGAAACTTTGCAACCAGCTCCAAAATGTATTTTCTGTTAACATGTCTGTTCGGATGTCGTTCATTAAACAAATTTGCGGTACGGTTGGCACAGTCATCGTTTTTGAAAAAAGAGTAATTATTTCAACTCTTTCTTCTACAGAATACACCAAGTACTATCAAGTATCAAACCGACCGATAAGCTGAAATAATAAACCGCATTTCTCTCATTCCGATAAGAAATATTCTGATAGTCAATTTTTTGTTTACAAACCAACAATGACTATCAGCACATTTCTTATCGGAATGAGTGAAATGCGTTTTTGCATTTTCAACTGTAAATAATTTTTAAACGAGTTGATAAAACTTCAACAAAAAAAAATAATGGGCTGAATTCAGAAAAGAAAGAGCTTTCAAATGATGTAACACTCGACCCATGTTCCCTATTTAAAATATAAGGGTTGTTATCACCACCCTTAAGCGGTTAATGTGACAAACTTCAGTTTTATGTCAAAACATGTCCCCCTCAATATTAAAATTGACGTGGTTCAGCGTTTTTTTTTTTTAATTCTCTGGACGCAAATCGGTCTGTTTCGTTTTCAGCGCGCCAGCCTATATATTAATTTATATTCATAAATTCAGTGCAAGAGGAGGGGTTCAAGAGTCAGCGGCAGGTGAAGAGTAATGGGTTCCCACTCCACTATGGAACCCACTTTTTTCCTGGGTTGCCCTTTGACAAATATTTTAGCGAAATAAGGTTTTATTTCATTCATCAACTTTTCCTGGATTAATTGAATGTCTGTTTAAAACGAGAAATACAACTTGTATAACACTGGAAATTCTCTCGATAACCCATTTATCTAGTAAGAGAAACAGCTTTTTCCTGGAGAAATCAACCACTCATAGGAATGTTTGCGCGTCTCTAATATTTGAACCAATCAAACAATGCTTTTTCCAAGTTCTCCATGTCGGTTTTCAGACTTTTTTCTTGTTGTCAATAGTGTTCGAACCACTAGCCTGGACAATAATACAACCCAACCATAATAAAGCCTAGAATAACCAATTCTTTCGTTCCCGTTTTCATTAATATCGACATTTTCTCTTCACTGGTAAAGCGTTTTCTTTTAATACCAGACGCAGACATTGTGTAAACAAGACTATTCACCAGCCTCAAACGCACGACGATCAAAAACTGATCAGAGTAAGGCGCAAGTTTTTAAGATATAAACAGAAAAACAGAATGTTACACAAATGTATACTTGTAACGAACTAACTAACGTTGATTTCAAGTGGTACGAGCAACTCTATCATTGAGTGAGTGGAAGAATCCATAGATATTTTCTCTTGTACTGTGTACAGTAAAATGTATTACCCATTAGTATCATACCTCAATCAAGAAACATGTGCATCTAGTCCTAGTGTGTCTAAGTGGTAATATTTTCTAGGTAGAGAGAGAGACAAGGAAATTCACAGAAAGGCGAGGCCCTCTTGTTTTATTTGGCACATCTTTGTATCCCAATAAAAATGCGAATCGGTCAGCGCAATAATTACCTCGCTATAACCGAAATCGCCTAAAAAGCGGTCGCGGTTAATCAGAAACATTTTAGCACTGACCATTTACAAGAGTCCATTCAAATCACCAAAATTTGCTCGTAAATTGAAAAATTCGTCAAAGCTGCAACCCGTAGAACCCGGATCTTATTATATATATATATATATATATATATATATATATATATATATATATATATATATATATATATATGTATGTATGTATATGTATATATAATTATTTTGTTCTAAAAGTTTTTTGTGTATTGCATTTTGTCATAAAATGATAGTTATCATTAATTAATTCACTTTAGTAAACGACAATAAAACACTAAGTGAGTGGCGAACGTGTCGCCACCTAGTTCGGAACCAAGTACTATGTTGTCACGCCCGCTCCAAATAATACAGAGTATTAAAAATAGAGACGGTATACAACTAACTAACAATTTAAAAAATTGTTAGCCCTGGCCCATTTCTACCCCAATATAGGGACAAAGTATGTAAGACTAGATGCATTCTCGCAACAATTAGAACCGTAGACCGGTTTCGCTCTCATTGGAGCTCTTCAGTACGGCATACTAATTGCAGCAAAAATTTTTGCTGCAATATATATATATATATATATATATATATATATATATATATATATATATATATATATATATATATATATATATATATATATATATATATATGTCAAAAGTAATTTTAAAGTAATTTTTATCTCCCACAAATTTAAAAATTTTGGTGAAAATATGGGTTGTTTAGAAAGAATAGCAGTTAGAAAGACATTATTGAATAGCAGAGATTTATGGTAAATGAAGGTGATGGTTGACGTGTTAGAAGGTGCGAAATAGAAGAGCAAAATTAATTTAAATTTGGTATGTCAAAATTTGAAGTTTATGGAAATTGGTGTAGGACTGTGAAACTATTTAGGATTCAACCTTCTAAATTGTGTTATATGATACAGCACAAGTCGCATAAGACTTATTGTATTAACATAATGTATAATTTTTGCCAATAAAGAATAATAATAATAATAATAATAATAATAATAATATATATATATATATATATATATATATATATATATATATATATATATATATATATATATATATATATATATATATATATCACACCGATATCTCAAAAAATAATGGGCCGATTTTAATGAAGTTTGGTACGTGCCTTCCTTTTGTAAGTGGCTTGGACAAGTTCGTTAACCAGGAAAATCGGACCAGTTTTTCCGGAAATTTTTTGGGGTTTCCTTCGGAAAATTTTCGTATCTTCGAAAATAACATAGCTGTGACCACTAAATTTGGCATGTGCGTTTCTACTGTCAAACTACATGCCAAAATTCAGATCCCTAAGTTGAAAGAAAAAAAAGTTATAGGTATTTTAAGAAAAAAAAATTGTATGTCACTGGTGATCAGAGGAAAGCACAAGAACAAAATATTTTGTGTGATCAACAAAACCAATTGAATATTACATCCAACGCTTAAGTTTTCTTGACGCAAAAACGTCAAGAAGTAGCAGAAAAAATATTTTGCAAATTTGATAATTTTTCTTCTTCAAACGTCCAAATTTGTAATTTTCAGACAACAAATTTGGAACAAATACGTAGACGAGATGTCATAAGAAGTGTGTTTTACAAAGCCTTAACATTCAGCTTCAACCATCATTGTCCTTCATTTTTCTAAAATATTTTCAGAAAATCCATTTCAAATAGATCCTCTTTCTGATGCTTCGGCAGTAGCTTCAGCTATAGAGTTTATGGTTTAATGGTCTATATTTTAGCAAATGTTCGTCGAAAAAATTCGTTATTGAGAAGTCCGCTACTTATGAATTTTAAAAAGATTTCTTCAAATGAGCGCGAACTAGAACCCAAAAAACCCATATACGGGGTCAGTTTCAGTTTTTGTCTGTTTACACCTATACAGAGTGACGCTTTTCTACGGCAACGCTCAATATATCCATTATTATACAAGATATGACAAAAAAGTATATACGTTAATTATAGGGTATCTCGAGCTGCATCTTATAAACCTATTTTGACAATCACATGGTGGCCCATAAGTCGTTGGTAAAACACACTTTCTTTTTTTAATAGAATACCCCCTTATTTTATTGTTTTTCAGCGAATTTTAATGCATGTTTGTAAGAAAAAAAGTTGATATCGCTAATCGTTTTTGAGTTATTTCAATTGTTTTGCAAGCTTTCACGTTTGTTGAACATATTTCAAACACATATCACAAATTGTGAAACGGCGTTTTTATCAATAGATAGCGGAGGCCCGTGGAAATGACGCATGCAGAGAGCTTTATGTTTGTATTACTCGTCGAAAAAATCGAGCTGCCGTAAATGTTTTGAGTGTTTGTGTAGAATTTATTTTTGTAAGATCTTTGTGATATGTTGGTAATTAATACGAAATGTTTAGTAAGTTATTGTAAAAGAAATGTTGTCGAATTTTTGTGAAAAATGTAATTTAGTGTAACATTCCTGAAGGCAATTTCTGTATAAAAAAAGGTGAGAAGAGATTTTTGCAAATTTTCATATATTTTTTTTAAATTTTGGTCCTAAAGCTCTTTGTTAATAATTATATCCTAGTAGGTGTGTAAACAGCTTAAAGAGGTTCGTTGGCCAAGAAAATTGGACTAGTTTTTTTCTAGAACTTTTAAGGTTTATTTTCGGAGAATGTTTGTACTTTTTGAAACAACAAAGCTATTTTAATGAAATACCGTCGATTGTTACTAATATATAGGTTATACCTCTCACCAAATGTCCTTCTTTTAAAAACAAGACATATTTACCATTAAAAGCATTTTTACGAAAATTCGCTACCGTAATGTACTTGCTGCGTGCATACTTTTTTACTCATAGAGCTGTAGATG
This sequence comes from Tillus elongatus, assembly GCA_964006375.1. Lineage (NCBI taxonomy): Eukaryota > Metazoa > Arthropoda > Insecta > Coleoptera > Cleridae > Tillus > Tillus elongatus. Next base: position 55,289,457 of record OZ023264.1, on the reverse strand, counting down.
TGCTTAATTTTGTGTTCTATTTTTAAATATTAATTGTTCCACCAACCTTTTTTTTTTAGTCATTTTTATTAAATCTGGCTACCGTAACACACTTGCTGTGTCAGTATTTTTCTATAATCATTGAAATTTGTAGTGACAGCCTTTGTAGATTCCTTTTAATAAATTTATGAAAATTATTTAGAATATAATTTTCTTGTTTCGCGTTGAAAGAAAACATTTAATATTGATGTAATATTAATAATTCCGTAACTCTCAAAGTATCGCCTGAAATTTCGGTGTAATAATTCGCAAATTTTCAGCGGAGTTCACGCGCCAATGACATCTCTTTTATGTCAGATTACATTAAACGATAACGTTACACAGCACAATAAACTTAAAACCATTAAACTTCATGGCGTCATAAAATCGCCATCCAGTATTGATTCAGTAAAATGAAATTGTCCAACGATGACTTCATAAATAAGCTTCCAAAGATCATCCACCTGAGAAATGTAGGTTTACGATTTGTTTAATTAACTTCCGTGTTCGATTTAATCCTTGTTATGATAAGGAAAACAGAGTTTTGATAAGAATAACGAGGTTTATTCACAATCAGTTTTGTGGTAGAACTGAGGAGAGGTACCTAATTTAGACATCTTTTACTGAATATGTTTCCCTATTCTAGCGGCCATATAAAATGCTATTGACGTGATACAGCATTAAATTATTCAAGTTATATCAGTAAAACCAAGTGAATGTTTACGTGGCTACTTGTGAAGCAACTTGTTCAAGTTAAAAAGTCTGGACGCAGCAAGTGCGTTATGATAGTGAATGTTCATAAAAATGTTTTAAATAGAAAATATGTGTTTTGTTTTTAAGAAAGCATACATCAAATTTGGTTACCAGTATAACCTATATAGTAAAAACAATGTACCATATTTCATCACAATAACTTTATTGTTTGAAAATGTACAAAAAATTTTCGAAAATAAACTTTAAATGTTCCTGAAAAAACTAGTTTCCTGGCCAACGAACCTTTAGGTTAATAGCAAATTGGGCTATTCAAATTTGAGCTATTCAAATTTGAGGCATTCAATAAAATTTCGCCACCATAACGCACTTGCTGAGTCACGAATTTATTTTATTACAAACATGCATATAATTTCGTGGTCGAAATTCCATACATTTTAGGTCAGCTCAGAACTGAGACTGACCAGGGGAATCCGTCTGTGTAATTAAAACAAATCGTTGTTTAATCTATTTCAACTGAGCAGATTTTCCTGGCTAACAAACGTATCCAAGCTACTTGCAAAATGAAGGTATTCAGCAAATTTGATTAAAATCGGCCCATTATTTTTTCAGTTATCAGTGTGATACATACATACATACATACATACATACATACATACATATATATATATATATATATATATATATATATATATATATATATATATATATATATATATATATATATATATATATATATATATATATATATTGATCTCGGGATCTCCAAAAGTCTACACGCAGCAAGTGCGTTATGGTAGCGAACTTTCATAAAAATGTGTTTAATTGAAAATATGGTTCTTTTTCATGAAATACGTCAGATTGGCTAAACGGTATAACTAAACGACCTTTTTTTTAATTCAAAACGGGAAATCAGTTTATTTAGGTCAGTTGTAGGTTCACAGTGGAAAAATACATTTTTTAATAAGTTTTATTTTATTGATCAAAATAGTATTTATTAGAAATTACAAAAGTTATGAAACATGAAGGCTCAATTATTTTTATATTTGCAAAAAAAAACAAATTTGTTTTAATACAGCTTATAATGATTTTAAGTAAATAAAATTCTTGGCTGTTTTTTTTTTAAATATTCACCTTAGTTACCAACATCGCCATAAGGACCGGAACATCTATCTGGTTTTTTCCGTCGTCCAGAATTTGTTCAAAGAAAAGATTTTTTTCAATGCTCAAAAAGTAGTTCCTTAATGGCTGGTACATTTTTTTAAATCCTTTCCAGGGCAGGCATAAGCACAAGCCACCTGGTTTTCCTATAGCCCAGCATTTTATGATATTCTGTTTCAGTTTCGGCACAAAATTCCTCTAGAGCTTCAACTTGAAGCGTGTAAATATAAAAAAAAATTATATATCTTTACAATAATATATTCGGAATCTCCGGGTGGACCATTTGCAGGAGGCTTTATTGCAATGTGAGATGATTGTAATTTCACATTAACTGTCCCTTACCTAGCTGCGCCCCCAAAATTGATGTTGGCATTGTCCCCACAAAATTCCACGACTTTTGCAGTCAAACTATTATCTTTCAACACTTCGATTAAATAATTGACAATGATATCAAAAGTTGCATCTGGTTGGTCTAAAATTTTTACTTGCACTCCTTCGGAAGCGCACTAGAATAGGATATATTTTCTTGTCTCGTAGTTTGAAGCGTCAGGTAAAATTGTAATACAGTTGAATTTACCAATATCGGTGAATTACGAAAATTCTCTAAAAAGCCCAATACCAAAATGACTATGGAAAGAAAACAAAAATCACAAAGATAAAATATTATGTTTAGTGAAAATTCACTAAAATCCTAACGTAACGTTCAGTTACTTCATTAAATTTATAGTTACTTTTTAGGAGCTGACAAACTAAAGTTTAATATTCACAATGAACGTATGAACACATCCATATACATCTGTTCTACCATAGAGTAATGTGTGTTTTACATTGACGTATTAATATATTAACCGTCAGCGCAAACCTGGCACTGGGAATCCTACTGTCTAATTAGAACAAAGCATTGTAATCTATTTGTAACACATATTAAATATACATTTTATCACTATGTGAAAACTGGAACCTGTGATGGGCACTGATAAGTACACTTGGAGAACCCAAATCACCACAACACATATTTCAGAGACCTGACGATCGTTTCACTAACCAAGTTAGCGTCATCAGAGGATGAAAAATTCTGAATTTTTCATCCTCTGATGACGCTAACTTGGTTAGTTTAACGATCGTCAAGTCTTTGAAATATGTGTTGTGGTGATTTGGGTTCTCCAAGTGTACTTATACATTTTATCTTTCTGCTCTCCTTTATATGAACTTTAACTGTCCCAAACCTCAGACTGCTCCGTGCGCGCAATGTGCTTAAAAAGGGGATTTGGACCACACAATTATTTCCTTTGCGAGAGTACACTGGTTGCATCTAGCACTAAAATGTTTAACACTATGATGTATTGGTTACTGATTCCGAGTTGCACGGTTTGGTAGCTTGCATAGATTGTGGAGTTGCACTGCTGTAAAATTAACTGGTAATACAGCTATATTTTCAGTTGTTTGCTAAAAAAATATCCCTTTCAATTTTAAAGGTAGGGTTTTTACCTTTCATATCTTGCTTCTGTAGTTAATTGATTGCAACTTTCAGTCATATTTTCGATGATATTTCAAACGCTGATTTTTGTAGGTTAAACCTATCTGATAATTGTTCAGTTTCCTAAAATGAAGCAGTATAAGTTACGTAAATTAGACCGTTCCGATTTAAGCAACACCTGATATGAAATTCAGTTTCACTTAATCTGGCCATTTTAGTGAATTTTCTTTGTATATATATATATGTTATATATATATATATATATATATATATATATATATATATATATATATATATATATATATATATATATATATATATCACACCGATAACTAAAAAAATAATGGGCCGATTTTGATAAAATTTGGCATGTACGTTTCTTTTGTAAATAGCTTGGATAAGTTCGTTAGTCAGGAAAATCGGACGAGGTTTTCCGGGAAAATTTTGAGTTTTCATTCGAAAAAAATTATTATCTCAAAAAGTAATAAGCCGATTTTAATAAAATTTGGCATGTACCTTCCTCTTGTAAATGGCTTTGACAAGTTTGTTAGTCAAGAAAATCGGACGAGGTTTTCCGGGAAAATTTTGAGTTTTAATTCGAAAAAAATTTTTATCTCAAAGAATAATGGGCCGATTTTGATAAAATTTGACATGTACCTTTCTTTTGTAAATGGCTTTGATAAACTCGTTAATTAGAAAAATCGGACAAGGTTTTCCGGGAAAATTTTGAGTTTTCATTTGAAAAAAAAATTTATCTTAAAAAATAAAAAATCTATGATAACCAAAGTTGGTAGGTAGGTTTACGATATAAGAAGTAAACTATACACCAACATTAAGATTTCTATGTTACAAGAAAAAAAAGTTATAATAAAATATTTTGTGCCAGATCATTTCTATGAAAATTCACTACCATAACGCACTTGCTGCGTCTTCGACTTTTTAATTTTAAAAAGCAGTTTCTAGAGCAATTATTTTGCAGATTTTGTTGACAGGAGTTGTCATGTCAACGTTTCCACGACATCATACTCAAATAATTCAATTTGTCAATTGGCTCGCAGATACCTTGATATTTAAAAAAAAAATGTTCGGGACGCACCAAGTGCGTTATGGTAGTGAATTTACATAAAAATGTTTTTAATAGCAAATATGTGTGTGTGTTTTTTTTTTCAGAAAGCAGGCATCAAATTTGATTACCAGTATAACATATATAGTAAAAACAATGTGCCATGTTTCATCAAGATAACTTGATTGTTTGAAAACGTACAGAAATTTCCAAAAGTAAACTTAAATTGTAATCGAAAAAATCCGTTTCTTGGTCAACCTTATAGGTTAATAGCAAATTGAGCTTTTCAAATATGAAGCATTTAATCAAAATTCGCAACCATAACGTAGCTCAAACCACCGTATAATTAATGTATACAATATTTTTTCATATCTTGTATAATAACGGATTCATTGAGCTTTATTGATTTTTTACGAAAATTCGACAAAAATTATATACCATTAAACGATAAACTCTATAGCTAGGGCTACTACCAAACATCAGAAAAGGGGTCTATTTGAAATGAATTTTCTGGAAATATTTTAGTAAAATGGAGGACAATGACGGTTGAAACTAAGACTTCGGTGTTTATAAAACATTCTTCTTGAGACATTTTTTTTCCATAGCCCGTATTATATTCAAGCTCTTTGCCTAAATGTTGCGAATTTTGACGTTTTAAATTGTCACTTTGACTTTTTGAGGAAAACCCCAATTTATTTTTCTTTAAATGCCCATAACTTTGTTGTCTTTTGACCTACAGAGCTAGATTTTGGTAGGTAGCACACCCATAACGATATAAACCAGCTTACCAAATTTGGTTGCCCTTACTTTGTTAATTTTAGAGATATAATTTTTTTTCGAAAGAAACACAAAATTTTCCGGGAAAACCTCGACGGATTTTCCTGGCTAACGAATTTATCCAAGCCACTTGCGAAAGGAAGGTACTTACCAATTTTGACGTTTAAAATCGCGATTTTGACGTCTTGAGGAAAACCCAAATTTATTTTTCTTTGAATGGCTGTAACTTTTTTTTTCATTTAACTTACTGAGCTAAATTTAGGTAGGTAACTTGCCTATAATGATATAAACCCGCGTGTGAAATTTGGTTGCCCTTACTTTGTTAATTTTGGAGATATAATTTTTTTTCATTTTTTTTCGAAAGAAAACACAAAATTTTCCGGGAAAACCTCGGCGGATTTTTCTGGATAACGAACTTATCCAAGCCACTTGCGAAAGGAAGGTACTCACCAAGTTTTATCAAAATCGGTCCATTATTTTTTAAGTTATAGGTGTGACACACACACACACACACACACACACACATATATATATATATATATATATATATATATATATATATATATATATATATATATATATATATATGTATGTATATATATATATATATATATATATATATATATATATATATATATATATATATATATATATATATATATATATATATATATATATATATATAATAACTTGCCTATAATAATATAAACCCGCGTGTGAAATTTGGTTGCCCTTACTTTGTTAATTTTGGAGATATAATTTTTTTTCAATTTTTTTCGAAAGAAAACACAAAATTTTCCAGGAAAACCTCGGCGGATTTTTCTGGCTAACGAACTTATTCAAGCCACTTGGAAGTTTTATCAAAATCGTTTCATTATTTTTTAAGTTATAGGTGTGACACACACACACACACACATATATATATATATATATATATATATATATATATATATATATATATATATATATATATATATATATATATATATATAAACAAATAAAGTCTGAAACTGACCTCGGATTTGGGTTCCGGGGGTCCTAAATAGCGCTCATTTGAAGAAATTTTTTCAAAATTCAAAAGTCGGGATCTCCTCATTAGTGAATTTTTTAAATAAAATTCACTAAAAAAATAGCCAACTTCTCTTGGCTAATATCCACGACAACACTATTCAAACATTTTTTGCATCTGCACACCCTACTTGCTGATTTTATAGCCAACACCATAAAAAATAAAAGAATTGAATTTTTAACCAGCCTGTATAATGTAAAAACCTCTTTTGGGCAAAACATCGTCTGGTTGGGAAAAAAGGTAAAGTAAATAAGCTTTCAAACCACTCAAGGTCAGTTAAAATTCGTCAACACATTTCCACTTTACAGTGCTTTTTTAATAATCGCCACCAAGATATTCACAATTTCTTTGTTTCACTCTGTATAAAAATCCAAAAGGCCTAAATTTCAAAAAAATGGCGAAAACGTTTAGAGGTATTCATATTAATACTTATTACTCATAATTGGAGACGATACATTTTCTTTAAACAAAATGGCGGACGACGAAACTTTTACACGGCTTTATTTAACACCCAGTATAATATAAAATTTTTCCAAAAAACTGTGTTCCTCCGCATAATCTAGAACAAGACGGCAGTGCAAACCACATCAAAAAAGATTCACTATGAGGAGATCCCGACTTTTGAATTTTTTTAAAATGTCTTCAAATGAGCGCGAACTAGGCCCCCTAGAACCCATATCCAGGGCCAGTTTAATTTTTTGTATGTCCTTTTGCAAGTGGCTTGGACAAGTTGATTAGCCGGGAAAATTGGCTCAAGTTTCCCCGGAATTTTTTTTTGTTTTCTTTCGGAAAAAATTATATCTCCGAAAGTAACATAGTAAGCGCAACCAAATTTGGTACGCGTGTTTGTATTACAACGAGTGAAGAACCATGTACCAAAATTTAGGTATGTGGGTTGAAAGACAAGAAAGTTATAGACATTTAAAGACAAAAAAAATGGGGATTCCTCAAAATGTCAAAGTCGCGATTTGAAACGTGAAAATTGGCAACATTTAGGCAAAAAGCATATAACAAATACATGTTATGTAAAGAGAATGTCGCAAGAAGAGTGTTCTGCAAATCCTTAAGTTTCAGCTTCAACCGTCATTGTCCTTCATTTTACTAAAATATTTACAGAAAGTTCATTTCAAATAAGCACTTTTTCTGATGCTTTGGAGGTAGTTTTAGTTAAGTTTACAGTCTATAATTTTTAGCTAATTTTCGTATAGAAAAAATTCGTTAATGAGGAGACCGGGATTTTGAATTTCAAAAAGATTTCTTTAAATGAGTGCAACCTAAGCCCCCTAGAATCCACATTCGAGTTTAGTTTCAGTTTTTGTCTGTTTACATATATACAGGGCGACGCATTTCTACGGTAAAGCTGAATATAATTGTTATTTTTCAAGACACGAGAAAAAATTGTATACTTTAATTATAGGGTGTCTTGAGCTGCATCTTAAAAAATTATTTTGACAATCACGGGCTGGCCCATAAGTCGTTGGTGATACCTACAATTTTTTTCCGAACATCCCTTATATTATTGCATTTTTGCATTTTTCATCGAAATATGATGCATGTTGGTGGGAAAAAAATCGAGACGCAGTAAGTGCGTTTTGGTAGCGAATTTTCATTAACTGCTTCAAATTCCATTAATTCAGTTTGCTATGTACCTAAAGTTCGTTGGCTGGTAAATTAATTTTCGGATCTTTTTTTAACATTTTCAAACAATAAGTTATTTTGATAAAATATGGTACATTGTTGCTACTATATAGGTTATATCGGTAAACAAATTCATGCCTGCTTGCATGAAAGAGACATATTTGCTATTAAAAGCATTTTTATGAAAATTCATTTTCATAACGCACTGGCTGCGTCCAGACTTTTTCTTGACCAGTTTACATACAGCTTATTTTGTATGATATACTGTATAAATAAGGTAGATAAATATAGTGTATATCATCCTGCTATATAATTCATTTTCAGATCTGTAAAATTTTGTTAACTGATTAATAATTAATTATTATTCAAATACATGGTAGAGGAATGTATAACACAAATTTATTACAAATACATTTTGACATTCATTTACTGTCGACATTTGAACAATAATTGTCACAGCAACAATGCATGGAATCTCAATAAATGCCTAAATTATGGAATAACCCCACAGCTGGAGCGTTTGCATGAATTACCGTAATAAAATGAATTAAAATATGTTTTTATCACTGAATGCTTCCAAATAAAGTCACAATTTTATATAAAACATATGGATAACACATGCTGCATTGTTTGCTGTCATTGTGAAGTTTAAAACTGTTATTTCTAGAGCTTTATGATTCACTTGTTTTATCTGGTGTATTGTGTTACATCCACAGAAGGTCAGCGTTTTATAATACTGAATACTCTTTAAATATTACTAGATATCTTGCTCGGAAAGACGCGATGAGCATATTTTTGTAATGCGAGTTATGTAATATACCTACATTAAGCCGGCATCCAACGGCGCGTGGCTTGGCGAGCTTGGCGCGCGATTTAGCGAGCCACGCGTCGTGGGAATGAGAACGCTCGTGCGTGCGACAAGCTTTACGGCGCGGCTCGGCGTTCCCGTCAGTTGTCGGTAAATTTGGCACGAGTCAAAGGATGGACGAGCATCGTAGGCTCGACTTGTCCGAGCTTGCTCAAATCCGATCCCACCATTCCCACGTAGGCTTGGATAAACGAAACTTTTTCGCAGTTTCAGTAGCGTTCTTTATATTATCGTGGAGAAAGGTGGTTTTAAATAGTCGGGTCTAAATTTTTTAATTTCTCGAATAATGGAGTGGTCAAATGAACTTGTGATAGAATTTTTGGAACTTTACGAAGGAGAACCAGCAATTTGGAATCCAAAGGACCCAAACCACAAAAACCGAAATTTAGTTCATGATAGTTGGAAAAGAATTGAAGCTAATTTAAGTGTAAAATGCACTGTGGCGGAACTTAAAAAGAAAAAAGATGCATTGATGGCAACTTTTAGGAAACTCTTCCAAAAAGTAAAAGCAACCACTGGAACCGGCACAGGGACTAACGAAGTTTTTAAGCCAGACTGGTTTGCATATGAATATATGCATAGATTTTTACATGGAATATACAAACCCAATGAAACAACAAATTCAGAGGTATGTTAATATATTTTATTAGTATATTAGTTACCTACAAATAATAAAGTTCAACAATTCTGGAAATAATTATTCTTTGAGATATTTTATTAACACGAATAGTGTATACAGGGTGTCCCATAAATAATGGTACACAATGAAACTGCAGATTCCTCAGTTGAAAATGTCATTTATATTTAGTCTTAAAATTATTCAAAGAATATTCCCCTGAATTGTTTTAGATTTATTATATGTAGATAAGTGTTGCTTTTATTGACTGAACTTTTATTTATTTTCACCCAAGAAATGAAGGTTTTGAATACTTAAAGTAGGATCCAATCTCTCTCAAACCAATATCCGGATAATAATGAAAGTTTTAAAATATTTATGTGGCTTTAGTTTTCCGAACTTTAAACGTTATTTTGCCATGGTACAGCGCCTTGTCCTGAAAAATAATTCGCATAGCTGTCCCTTACTTCTTTGGCATCCTGTCCAGGTCTTCTAGCAACTTGTCGCAGAGGTAAGAATGAAGTCATCTTGTCATTTTCTGCCCTCCATGACCCAGGAATTATTTGACCATCAATATCATTGTCTAACAAATCCGGGGATAAATACCTTGTGTTTGATGTTCTGCTGTTACGCAAGAAATTGTGAAGTAGCACACATGTCATAGTAATTTCTGTCACTCTATCTGGCTCGAGAAGCATAGGTTTTCTAAATATTCTAAAAACAGATGCCAATATTCCAAATGCGTTCTCTACGAGTCTGCGGGCGCGTGAAAGGCGATAGTTGAAAATTCGTTTTTGGCTGCCTTTGTCGTACATTCCCGGATATGGTTTTAACAGGTGAGTAGACAAAGCAAACGCATCATCCCCCACAAACACATATGGCAATGGCTCTTTAGATGAAGGTAAAGGTTCATCTGGAGGCAACATTAATTCATTTTTATCCAGCTTCTGAAATAGCGTTGTATTTCGAAATACCCCGCCATCACTAATCCTCCCTTGGCACCCAATATCGACGTAAATAAATTCATAATTAGCGTTTACCAATGCCATGAGTACTACGCTAAACGTTCCCTTGTAATTGAAAAACTCGGTCCCGCTGTTCATTGGAGCTTCGATGACTATATGTTTCCCGTCTATGGCGCCCAAACAATGCGGGAAATTCCAATTCATCTCAAATTCTTGGGCTATTTTGCGCCATTCATCTGGTGTTTTGGGTAACTAAAAAAAATACATAATAAGGTAAAAAAAGTGCGAATAGCGCAAAACTTTTTTTTTCGGAAAGGCAGAATAGGTAGATAGTTATCGGAGCTACAAGGCAATCTTATACGTCTGAATAGCTGAAAATCGATAAGTGTATAAAAATTAATAGACAAAAGATAAAAACGCAAATTTTTCCAGATCGCCTTATAGCTCAGAAATAATTTTATTACAGTTTTTTCCCAAATCTTTCATAATCCTGTTCATTATTTCTCTTTTATGCTTCAGGTAGTAGAGGACGTAGCGAATATAACAACTGAAAATACCGACCAAAACAAGCCTAATAGACCATCAGACGGGGAAAATAAAATAGAAAATAATTCTTCAAACTTAACAACAGCTCCATGTGCCACAAAGCCTACAAATGAAGCCAGTAAAGCTAAATCTGCTGTTGTAGTTGGACAAAAAGGAAAAAAGAGAATGGCGCAAACTATGGCTGCTAATAATGAAACTCGCATGGAGGAAGCCTTCCAACTCTTAAAAAAAGTAGCTGAACCCGAACCAACCACTTCGGATGAATGTTCATTATATGGCGAGTTGCTTGCAACGAAATTAAGATCGTTAGATCCATTGACTAGAGGAATTGCAATGCTGGAAATCGACCAGTTAATGTTTGGCCATATCCATAAACAAAAATACTCATTCCATCAGGATCCCCAGTCTAATACCTCATATACTCCTTGGCCTGGTCAGCCCATGGGATACCCATCCACATCTAATCAACCCGTGGGATACCCATCCACACCTAATCTGCTATCACCTCAGTGTTCGGACTCTCGTCCGGTATCTGCAACAAGTTATTTTTCTCATTCATCAGCGAGTACTTCTGCCTTAGCAGATTATGTCGCCTCACCTTCAAATAAGGATACTGAAGAGTCCCACGACAATCCACGTGACACGAGCCAAGACCACGACTTATTAGATTTAGATTCACACATGCCTTTTGTATAGTTATATTTAAGAGTGACCATGAGTGTTTATTTCAGTTACCATTAGTGTTTATTTCAGTTAACATTCCTTAATAAAAAGATAAACATACTTACGATTATTTTATCTTTGAGTTCCTTATTCAGCGCTCTGCATACATCCTGAACACATCTTGACACCGTTTGAGCCGAAAATTTAAACAAGTACGACAAACTTGCAAAGCTGTCTCCAGTAGCCAAGAATCTTAAAGTTACAGCCAGTCTCTCTTGAATAGGTATACTTTCCCTCATATTTGTGTTCTTTTTGGCTATAACTGGGCCAATTTTATTTAGCAAAAATTCAAAATCTGTTGATGACATTCGACAAAAATTTTGAAAATAATTTGATGGTTCACGACGTAAGTCGCCTAACATGTCTGTGACATTATATCTGCAAAAAAACTGACATTATATCTCCATTCATTAAATGGACGTTAGGTAGGTACTACTACTTAAATGCAAATTGTTTTATTTTTAACCATACAGGATGGGGACTTTAACTGAAATAAATTCATTTAAAATTCAGGTATTTGTTTTTTTGAAAAACGCTCGGAACCGTTGACTTTTCATTTTAGTTGCCGTTTTTTTGATGATTATTTGATGTATATGATATGGGGACTCTAAAAAAAGGTATAATAGCTCATTTAATTCATATAATATTATTATAACAATTAATATCGATAATAGTAATGGTTGAAAATACAATAGTATACATATTTCGGTTGAAAGTTTTCATAATTGTCTCGAGAATTGGTTGACCTCGACGATTCGCACCTTGGTCCCCTCGACAGTAATGAAACACTTCCCACCTCGATATGTAAAATATACTATTACTTACCTATTTCGACTTTTATATAAAGAGGCCACCCACCATCGTCTTTTTCTTTTTTCTTTGTTTTTTTTTAAATTATGTTCAATGCCCATAATAATAAAACTTGCTGCACAGGCAGCAATACGCCGTTTTTGTTGCAAACTCATTTCTTGTTCTTTCCTTCACGATGGCTACCTACTCCTGCCACAGAATACACTGCACTGCTTTCACTGCTAAGCAACTTGGCAAGTCCAGATCAACGGTTAAAAAAATAACGGTCGTGCGCAATTCAGCACTCGGCGAGTCCTTCCAGGCGCCGTGGGAAAGCAACCACGCTCGTTGATTTGCCCCTTGGCAAACTGACTTGTCAACTTGCGAACTGACTTGCCAAGCCGATAACTCGCCAAGCCACGCGCCGTGGGATGCCGGCTTTAGAAATGATTGAAAATAAATGTTACAAAGGTACAAGCCAGCAGTGGCGGTTCGTCAGATGACGCAGGTGAAGCGCTGTTTCACCTATATTTTTCGGTTAAGCTAAACTGTTTTATTCAAAATCCACCATATTTTTTTTCATTCAAATTCATTTGGTACAACCACATAAAAATGTCTAGTTAGGTCGCGCTGCAGTTGATAATGTTTTTTATGGTATTTCATGGGATGATATAGTTTGCAAGCCCCTGATTCCCGAATTGATATACATTATGCACAAACGCGTAGCGTATTACGTGTTGCAGAGCACAGACTATTGGCAACGAGCAACTGAGCCAGAATCGTTTACACAGAAATGCTGCTTCGAATTGTTATAGTTTGCATGAAACGGTTGCAAAGGCGCCCGCGCTGCTGACTTGTGATGCAGGGTTCTGAGTCTGCTTCAAAGCTTAGTTTCCGTCGTTCATTTAAATTTACTCGGACCGTCAGGCGCGTATTTTTATTTTTACTATGTTGCCGTTAACATTAAATGATCCGGTATGTGTCACATTTACAGACTTTTAAAAGCTGGATTTTTCTCGTTTCTTTTTGGTAAGTGGAATTGATTTGTTTATTAACACCTTTAAAAGAATAATTTCAAAATAATAAAATATTAGATATAAAATTTCAAGTGATAAAAAAGTTCAGCCGCAGCAAGTGCGTTAAGGTAATGAATTTTCATAGAAATGATCTGGCAACAAATATTTTATAACTGTTTTTTCTTGTTACATAGAAATCGAAATTTTGGTATAAAGTTTACTTTTTATATCGTAAACCTAGCTACCAAATTTGGTTACCATAGCTTTGTGTTTTTTGAGATACAATTTTTTTCGAAAGACAACTCAACATTTTTCACAAGCTTTTTACAAAAGGATGGTACATCCCAAATTTTATCAAAATCGGCAAATTATTTTTTGAGTTATCAGTGTGTGTATATATATATATATATATATATATATATATATATATATATATATATATATATATATATATATATATATATATATATATATACAGTGTGTCCCCAACTGTATGGGAATGTATTGCTATCTCCGTTATTATCAGAGATGGGGAGACGGTTAAATTAGCAATGTTTTGTAGAATTTCATTCTCGTTCCAAATATTACTTGTATTTTTCCCTGCCTCTTTTCGTTTTCGAGCTATTTTGAAGAAACCAAAATTTGTCGATTTTTTTCTTCAATACCTATCTAAGTAGGCGTTGATCTGACATGTCTAAGACTTGCACATTATCAGACCACTTTTTACAGAGTGATGTTTTTGTGCTATTCTCAACTTTGGATTTTCATTTGTTTTTGAGCTACAGGTATCAACGTAAGTTTTTATTATGGCAGCCATATTGGATTTTTTACTCATGTGAAAAGAGCTTTCCAATGATGTACAACATGCTTGAGAAATCTTGTAATTGCATTGACAATTTTGAGAAAAACCGTTTTGAGGATAGTAGGCTATGAAATTGTGGAGTTTAAGTTTCTATTTGTTATTGCCGGGTTTCGTTATTAAACTGTTTCACATAATATTTCCTAGCATTATTACCCAATTAAGTATTGTAAATTAAATCACAATATTTTTTTATCGTGAATCATTACGGAAAATTATGTTAAAAGTAGAAGGCTATTGTTAGACTCCATGGCGTACTGCTTTTTGAACACTTTTTTTGTCATTTGTTTTCTGGTATTGGATTTCAGAGCCTACTATCCTCAAAACGGTTTTTCTCAAAATTGTCAGTGCAATTACAAGATTTCTCAAGCATGTTGTATATCATTGAAAAGCTCTTTTCACATGAGCAAAAAAATCCAATATGGCTGCCATAATAAAAACAAACGTTGATACCTGTAGCTCAAAAACAAACGACAATCCAAAGTTGAGAATAGCACAAAAAGATTACTCTGTAAAAAGTGTCCTGATAATGTGCAAGTCTTAGACATGTCGTCTACTTAGATATTGCACAAAAAAAGAAATGGACAAATTTTGGTTTTTTTCAAGATAACGCGAAAACAAAAAGCGGCAGGGCAAAATACAAGTCATATTTGGAACGAGCATGAAATTCTACAAAAGATTTCTGATTTCACCGTCTCCCTATCTCTAATAATAACGGAGATAGCACTACATTCCCATCAAGTTTGGGACACACTATATATATATATATATATATATATATATATATATATATATATATATATATATATATATATATATATATATATATATATATATATATATATATATATATATATATATAATATAAACATATAAAAATTGAATCTGACCCGGATATGGGCTCTAGTGGTCCTAGTTCAAGCTCATTTGAAAAAATTTTGTCAAAATTCAAAAGTCGGAATCTCCCCATTAGTGAATTTTTTCTACGAAAATTCACTAAAAGAGAAGGGCTTGAATTTGAAAAAAAAAAGACGCTTATAGCTCGTCCCACTATAAACAGATTTTCATAATACACGCCATGTTATATTACCGTATGCGGGCGTGTACAGTGTGACAAAAATAAGGTAAATAATAATAAATTTATTTATTTATGTCCTCTCATCGAGTATTCGTGGTCATTATTCCGAAAATTATTCCTTGTGAAAGTCTATATTTTTGTACAAATGGATTTTTCATTTAACTACTGAAGTGCCAGGAAAACGCGTGACCTTAAAATTTTTTAACATTTCCGTCTACGGCGCAGAGGGGAACTTTGCCTCCCCCTAAGCTCTCCTTTGGGGCCGCGCAAATTCTGCATCACCCACTTCCGAGGCCACGTGCCGCCACTGAAAGTCATAGTTAGACTAATACCTTGCTTACCTCAGATGATGATAGATGGTATTAATTTTTAAACTAAAAGACACCATTAATTAATTAATTGTTTTGCCCTTACTTGGTGAAACTGTTCCATACTAAATACAGACGTAGAGACTATGTCTCTGGCTTCACTGATATTGGTGTACTTTTCTGTAAATGATGGACGTAGCTAGCGCGTAAGCTAACTGGAGCAAGTAGCCCTTCTGAATTCTAGATGTTCTTCAACGTTTCTGTGACCGGCTTCCCTGCTTGACAGCTTCTCCAGACAGAAGAAAATTGAACTAATGCGAAATCATGACAACTACAAATAAAGATCTGTGGCTATGTTATGATGTTTTAATCAAAACATTCTTGAAAAGTGAAAATAAAAGTCGGGACGCAGTAAGTGCGTTGCGGTAGCTAATTTTCGTAACAATGTTTTTAATGTCAAATATGTCTTGTTTTTAAAAGGACATTTGGTTGGTACTGTAAGCTACATAATAGTAACACAATGTACGATATTTCATTAAAATAGCTTTGTTGTTTCGAGAAGTACAAACATTTTCCGAAAAAAACTGAAAAAGTTCGAGAAAAAAACTGGTGCGATTTTCCTGGTCAATGAACCTCTTCAAGCTACACACCTGCTGAGATAAATTTATTCACAAACATCTTTATTACCATACAAAATTGAAAAAAATATATGAAAATTTGTTAACAATTTCTTTTACAAAAATTCACCTTTTTTTTACAGAAATTGCCATCAGTAACGCTACACGAATTATATTTTTCACAAAAATTCGACACTTTTTTTACAATAACTTACTAAACATGTATTATTAACCACCAAAATTTCAGCGAAAACTTTTCAAATTCAATTGAAAGCGCCTGTAGGTGCCGTAGCTCGATTTTTTTCGACGAGTAATAGCAACAAAATGCTCTCTGAATGCGTCATTTCCATGGGGCTCCATGTTCCATGTGTGCCAAAAACGTGAAAAGTTGCAAAACAATTCAAAAATGATGAACGATATCTATCTATCTTTTTCTTACAAAAATGCATTGTAATTTGATGGAAAATGCAAAAATGGAATAACATAAGGTGTATTCTATTGAAAAAGAAAGTGTGTATCACCAACGACTTACGGGACAGCTTGTGATTGTCAAAATAGGTTTATAAGATGGAGCTATATTTTTCTTTAACGTTGGCCTATTTCCGCGACTATGGCCAATCACCGACGCCAGGGAGCAGTTTCACCTCACTATCCTGGAAATTTTGCCGAACTATTGCTTTTCTGTAAGAAGGGTAGGGATCTTTAACGTTACCAACATTGCATGGACACGGGACCGACGGCTTTACGCCCCCTACAATGCCAGAACCTCGGTTGATGTTAATGTTACAGTTTGTACTGAAAAAGTGAAAGGAGAACTCTGGGATCGAACCCAGTACCCTTCGGTTCAGAGGTACACGTTCTTACCCCTGAACCACCGTGGTAATCACCCTATAATGAACGTATATATTTTTTTCTGTATAATAACGGATACATTGAGCTTTGTCGTACAAATGCACCAACCTGTATATTTGTAAACAGACAAAAACTGAAACTGACCCCTGGTTGTGGGGTTCTAG
Source organism: Tillus elongatus (assembly GCA_964006375.1). Taxonomy (NCBI): domain Eukaryota; kingdom Metazoa; phylum Arthropoda; class Insecta; order Coleoptera; family Cleridae; genus Tillus; species Tillus elongatus. The sequence goes on along the minus strand of OZ023264.1, from coordinate 55,272,142 downwards.
TTCGCGCTCATTTGAAGAAATCTTTTCAAAATTCTTAGTCGCGGTCTTTTCAATAACGATTTTTTCTACGAAAATTTGCTTAAATTATAGACTATTAAATCATAAACTCTATAGCTGAAACTACTGCCAAAGCATCAGAAAGAGGGTCTACCTATCTGAAATGGATCTTCCGAAAACATTTTCGTAAAATAAAGGAGAATGATGGTTGAAACTTAAGGCTTTGTAAACACACTTATTACAAAATTTCTTCTACATAATCCGTATTTGTTTTAGATCCGTTGTCCGAAATTTGCAAATTTGGACGTTTCAAATCGCGACTTTGACGTTTTAAGAAGAAAAATTATAAAATTTTTAAAATATGTTTTCTGCCACTTCTTGACCTTTTTGCGTCAAGAAAACTTGACCTTTGTATGTAATATTTAACCACACAAAATATTTGGTTCTTGTGCTTTTCTCTAATCACCAGTGGCACCCAAAATTTATTCTTTAAATGCCTATAACTTTTTTATTAGTGAATTTTCTTTAAAAAAATTCACTAATGAGGAGATGTCGACTTTTGGATTTTGAAAAAATTTCTTCAAATGAGCGCTAATTAGGCCGCCAAGAACACATATCCGGGGTCAGTTTGAATTTTTATATGTTTATATATATATATATATATATATATATATATATATATATATATATATATATATATATATATATATATATATGTATCACACCGATAACTCAAAAAATAATGGGCCGATTTTGATTAAATTTGGTGAATAAATTCCTTTTGCAAATGGCTTGGATAAGTTCGTTATCCAGAAAAATCTGCCCAGGTTTTCCCGGAAAATTTTGTGTTTTCTTTCGAAAAAAATTTATATCTCCCGAATTAACAAAGTAAGGGCAACCAAATTTGGTACGCGGGTTTATGTCCTTATATTTAGCTCTGTATGTCAAAAGACAAAAAAGTTATAGGCATTTCAAGAAAAATAAATTGGGGTTTTCCTCAAAACGTCAAAGTTGCGACTTAAAACGTCAAAATCGGCAACATTTTGGCAAATAACTTGAAACTAATACGGGCTATGGAAATAAAATGTCTCAACAACGATGTTTTACAAACACTGAAGTCTTAGTTTCAACCGTCATTGTCCTTCATTTTACTAAAATGTTTCCAGAAAATTCATTTCAAATAGACCCTTTCTCTGATGCTTGGCAGTAGCCCTAGCTAGAGAGTTCATCATTTAATGGTATATAATTTTTGTCGAATTTTCGTAAAAAATCAATAAAGCTCAACATATCCGTTATTATACAAGATTTGAAAAAAATTTGTATATATTAATTATAGGGTGTCTTGAGCTACATCTTAAAAAAATATTTCTACAATCACAGGATGGCCCATAAGTCATTGGTGATATAATTTTTTTTTTTTAATCAAACACGCCTTATATTATTGCATTTTCCATCGAAATATAATGCATGTTTGTAAGAAAAGAAATTCTGGATGCAGCAAGTGCGTTATGGTAGCGAACTTTGATCAAATGCTTCATATTTGAATAGCCCAATTTGCTATTAACCTATAAGGTTGACCAAGAAACGAGTTTTTCCGGGAACACTTTAAGTCTACTTTTGGAAATCTTGGTACATTTTCACACAATAAAGTTATTTTTATGAAACATGGCACATTGCTTTTACTATATAGGTTATACTGGTAACCAAAATTGATGCCTGCTTTCTTAAAAAGAAAACACACATATTTGCAATAAAACATTTTTATGAAAATTCACTACCATAACGCACTTGCTGCGTCCAGAGTTTTTTTTATTTTACGGTAGTAGAGATCCGTATTTTGGCATGCAGGGTAAGGTAAGTTTGATAGTAGAAATATGTGTGCCAAATTTGGTTGTCATAGCTTTGTAAGATTCGGAGATACAAGACTTTTCCGACATAAAACCTAACATTTTCCTTGAAAACTAGTCCAATTTTCCTGGCTAACGAGATTATTCAAGCCACTTACAAAAAGAAGGTACCTACCAAATTTCATCAGAATCGTCCTATTATTTTTGAGTTATTATATATATATATATATATATATATATATATATATATATATATATATATATATATATATATATATATATATATATATATATATATATATATATATACAGATCTTTTACGCAAAATTCGCTAAAACAAAATAAAAATGCACGAAGTCTTCAAAATGTTTACGTGATGTATGCCAATTTTTAACATAAAGGTAGAATTAACCGATAACAGTAATAACTAAAATAATAATTACAACAATAAAATAACTAAACAATAACAGTAATAAAGCAGACTCTATCTCGATACAATGAAAATATCGACAAACATCAACTAATTATCTTATTACAACTTTTCTGAAAAAAATAGCTAGATTTATTCTGTTAGGTTTTTAGTGAATTTTCTTAAAAAAATTCACTAATGAGGAGATCCCGACTTTTGAATTTTGAAAAAATTTCTTCAAATGAGCGCTAATTAGACCCCCCCCCCCCCCCAGAAAACATATCCGGGGTCAGTTTCAATTTTTATATGTTTATATATATATATATATATATATATATATATATATATATATATATATATATATATATATATAAACATATAAAAATTGAAACTGACCCCGGATATGTTTTCTGGGGGGGGGGGGGGGTGGGGGGGCTAATTAGCGCTCATTTGAAGAAATTTTTTCAAAATTCAAAAGTCGGGATCTCCTCATTAGTGAATTTTTTTAAGAAAATTATATATATATATATATATATATATATATATATATATATATATATATATATATATATATATATATATATATATATATATATATATATATATATATATATATATATATATATATATGTGTGTGTGTGTGTGTGTGTGTGTGTGTGTGTGTATCACACCGATAACTCAAAAAATAATGGGCCGATTTTGATTAAATTTGGTGAAAAAATTCCTTTTGCAAATGGCTTGGATAAGTTCGTTAGCCAGGAAAATCTGCCCAGGTTTTCCCGGAAAATTTTGTGTTTTCTTTCAAAAAAAAAATTATATCTCCGGAATTAACAAAGTAAGGGCAACCAAATTTGGTACACATGTTTACATCGTTATAGGTAAGTTACTCACCAAAATTTAGCTATGTAGGTCAAAAGACAAAAAAGTTATAGGCATTTAAAGAAAAATAAATTGGGGTTTTCCTCAAAACGTCAAAGTGGCGATTTAAAATGTCAAAATTGGCAACATTTAGGCAAATAACTTGAATCTAATACGCGCTATAGAAATAAAATGTCTCAAGAAGGATGTTTCACAAACCCTAAAGTCTTAGTTTCAATCGTCATTGTCCTTCATTTTACTAAAATATTTGCAGAAAATTCATTTCAAATAGACCCTCTCTCTGATGGTTGGCAGTAGCCTTAGCTATAGAGTTTATCGTTTAATGGTATATAATTTTTGTCGAATTTTCGTAAAAAATTAATAAAGCTCAATATATCCGTTTTTATATAAGATATGAAGAAAATTTGTATATATTAATTATAGGGTGTCTTGAGCTACATCTTAAAATAATATTTCTGCAATCACAGGCTGGCCTATAAGTCGTTGGTGATACAAATTTCCTTTTTTTAATCAAACGCGCCTTATGTTATCGCATTTTCCATCGAAATATAATGCATATTTGTAAGAAAATAAATTCTGGACGCAGTAAGTGCGTTACGGTAGCGAATTTTGATCAAATGTTTCATATTTGAATAGCTCAATTTGCTATTAACCTATAAGGTTGACCAAGAAACGTGTTTTTTCGGGAACACTTTAAGTTTACTTTTGGAAGTTTTTGTACATTTTCACACAATAAAGTTATTTTGATGAAACATGGCACATTGTTTTTACTATATAGTTTATACTGGTAACCAAATCTGATGCCTGCTTTCTTAAAAAAACACACATATTTGTTTTTAAAAACATTTTTATGAAAATTCACTACCATAACGCACTTGCTGCGTCCAGAATTTTTGTTTATTTAATTAGGAAGAAGAATACCCAAGAAATGGGAATCCAATAAATCAGTCTGCTCATGTAAAATAAGGTAGCTGTTGTCATCTATGTGGTTTTTTTTACCTTTAAAGCTTAAAAAAGCCTAGTTTACGCTTGTCATTCCAAAAATGTTGTGGTTCTATGCGGTTGTTTACTATGGGTCTATGTTGAGTATTAATAATATGTTTTGCAAATGTAGATTTGTCAGCGTGGTTATTTCTGAATGCAGAAATATGTTCTTTGTATCTGGTGTTAAAATTTCTAGAAGTTCGACCGATGTAAATTGCATTACAATGTATACAAGCTAACTTATAAACTCCAGCTTTTGTCAGGAAACAAGATTTTTCTTACGTGTTAAATAGCAAATCACACGTCGTGTTGTTAGACTTAAAAGCTACCTTTGTATTTGTAAATTTGGAACCATTTCAGAAAACATTTCAAAAATTTTAAATACCTCTACAAATAAGATACAAGCTTTTTTTTACGACAACTTATTAAACAGTTATTATTAATTTCCAAAGTTTTACAAAAATCTTACAAAATGTGATCGGATATTATAATTGAATAAAAAAAACTGTGGAATCATGGTATGCGCTTATAAATGTAAATATTTCCAAAACTAGAGTCTCTAGGAAGTGTTGTAGAAAACTTGAAGTCGAGGGCAAGCCCTTCACTTTTGAAACACAAAATATAGGCTATTCCAAAATTGAGTTGCGGCAGTTTGAATTTTTTATTTCAGTTACTATTTCAGAGCGCACTGTATGCGGCATCTCGATTTTTTCGACGAATAATATAAACGTATACCTCTTTCAATGCGTCGTTTTCGTGGGACTGCCCTATCTATTAGTGATAACGCTGCATCATAATTTTTTATATGTGCCAATAATGTGAACAGTTGCAAAACAATTGAACGATAAACGTTATCAATTTTTGTATCCCTACAAACATCCAATATAATTTGATTGAAAATGTAAAATTGCAATAATATAAGGAATATTGATTTTAAAAAAAAGAAAATTTTGATAACCAACAACTTATGGGCCAGCCTGTGATTGTCAAAGTAATCTTATTTGTTGCAGTCTACGACACCCTATAATTAACGTAGCCAATATTTTTCTCGTATCTTTTATAATAACGAATATATTGAGCTTTACCCTAGTAATGCGTCATCCCGGGGTTCTAAATTCGTTGGCTAACAAAACACAGCTTTTACCAACACACTTTATAACCGACATCTGACCACAGAATAACAATGTCCATAAACGTAATTATCATAGACAAATGTGACAATATGTAGACAGATAAAAACTGAAGCAAACTAGCTAGTTCGCGCTTATTTAAAGAAATATTTTCAAAACTCAAAAGTCGCGGTGTCCTTATTAGTGAATTTTTTCTACGAAAATTCGCTAAAAATTATAGACTGTTAAACCATATACTGTCTAATTAAAACTACTACCAAAGCATCAGAGAAGGAGTCTATTTGAAATGAATTTTCTGCAGAAATTTTAGTAAAATGAAAGACAATGGCGGTGAAGCTGGAACTTAAGGCTACTTGCGACATTTTATCTTTATAACTCGTATTCTTCTTTGCCCAAAAGTTGCCAATTTTGCAATCTTGACGTTTCGAATTCTAAATAAGCTAGAGATCTAGTTGTTTGGCACATAGTATACTTTTTATTATATGAACCTGCGTACCAAATTTGGTTTACACAGCTTTGTTATTTACAGAGATACAAAAATGATTTCAAAGAAAACCCAACATTTTCCCGTAAAAACTAGGTCGATTTTCCTGGCTAACGAACTTATCCAAGCCACTTGCAAAAGAAGGAAGGTACCTACTTTGTATATATATATATATATATATATATATATATATATATATATATATATATATATATATATATATATATATATATATATATATATATTATTCACAGTTGGAGTTGCAAGAACGTATTTCATTCATTGTGATAAGAAATGTGCTAATAGTCAATGTTTTGTTGGTTTGTAAACAAAACATTGACTTATCAAAATCTTTTTATCGGAATGAGAGAAATGTGGTTTATTATTTCAGTTTATCGGTCGGTTTGATACTTGATAGTACTACCGAAAATTAATTTCACAATGGTGTATTCTGTAGAAGAAAGAGTTGAAATAATTACTCTTTTTTTCAAAAACGATGACTGTGCCAACCGTACCGCAAATTTATTTAATGAACGACATCCGAACAGACATGTTAACAGAAAATACATTTTGGAGTTATCATAATCATCTGTATAAAATTCATCTTGTACCATAACTGAATGAACATGATTTTGATCAGCGGCTGGAGTTTTGTGAAGTTATGACTGCATGAATAGCTGATAGCGGGAACTTTCTGTTCAATATCTGTTTTTCAGACGAGTGTACGTTTTTATTAAACTCTACAGTCAATCGTCATAATTGTCGTTATTAGGCAGATATAAATCCAAGAAATTTTCACGAAGTCCACACTCAAACTCCACAGAAATTGAACGTCTGGACTGGCATTTTTGAAGACCATTTAATTGAACCAATTTTTCTTGATGGCAATTTGAGTGTCGAAACGTATTTGGAGTTACTAGAAGATATCGTTTACCCTCTACTAATTGACATTGTTGAAAATGATGATCGCTATCAAGAAAATCAATTAGTGTTTCAACAATGTGGAGCTTCTCCGCATTTTTCACAACGTGTTAGGCAGTTTTTAAACAGAGAGTTTCCGGTGCAATGGATTGGGCGTAGTGTGGCCCCCTAAATCACCGGATTTAACTCCTTTAGACTTCTTTTTATGGGGTCATTTGAAGAGTAGAATTTGCACAACAGAACCTGAGTTTCTGGAAGAATAACGACGACGCATTGTTGAAGAATGCCGTTTAATAACTCCACAAGTGCTCCAGAATGTCAGAGCTCGTTTTGAACAAAATTTGTACTTTTGTATGGAAGCTGGTGGTCAACAATTTGAACACTTACTTAACTGAATACACATTTTAGAACGTTTGGTTTTGTTTTTTAGTTTTTTTAACGAAAAATTGACTAATTAGTGCATTTCTTATCACAATGAATGAAATACGTTCTTGCAACTCCAACTGTGAATAATTTTTAAACGAGTTGATTAAACTCCAAAAAAATTTGTGTGCTGAATTCAGAAAAGAAAGAGCTTTCAAATGATGTAACACTCGACCCATGTTCCCTATTTAAAATACAAGAGTTGTTATCACCACCCTTAAGGGGTTGTTGTGACAAAGTTGAGTTTTATGTCAAAACATGTCCCCTTCAATATTAAAATTGACGTGTTTCAGCGTTTCTTTAAAAAAAAAATTCTTTGGACGCAAATCGGTCTGTTTCGTTTTTAATGCGCCACCCTATATATATATATATATATATATATATATATATATATATATATATATATATATATATATATATATATGACCCTAAATAGGTGTTCTAGGGTGCTTAGTTGGAGCTCATATAAACAAATGTTTTTAAAATTCAAAAGTCGCGATCTCCTCATTGGTAAATTGTTTCTACGGAAATTCACTAAAGTCAATATTTAGTTACCGAATGTAGAGTGGATACATTTTTTAACTAGCCATCTATACCCCTGACTCTTGTAGGTTACTTTTTTAGATGAGATGCAATTATGTACTTTTAAGCAGTAAACTTTAGCTGATTTACAAAGCCTCAGCTAAGAGCCTCGTACAGGTCATCATTTAAGAAGTTGGTTATTGCAATTCTCATTGATAAGGAATCTCAAATTTTTTTTAGTTTCTCTATGGTGTTTCTTAGAAGGCCAGATGTTTTCCCTACACATAAACTGACTTCTGTTAGATGCAGGTTGCAACTGGAGTTTTTCAATTCACCTATTTATTTATTTCCATATATTTAAGCTTGTTCGGGTGCTGGCTTAATTAAAAAAATAAACGAATCACCAAAACATGAGGCTGCTTTCTCATTTGCCTCAATTACTCATTATATTTATTATGTCAGTGGCAAATGTGCAAACACGCGACTGTTTGTTTTACGGTCCCTAATTGACATTAATTTCTGTTAAGACAGTTAATTCCAAATCTACAAATGTTTTCAACGCCAGTGCAAAGTTTCTTAACCTAGATTCATAAATAAATATAAAACCATATGTTATAATTGTTCATAAAACTGTTGCTAAATATGTGATACTCTTTGTAGAATTGGTTTCGGCCGAACAGGGTTTCGAAATGCAGCACGTGAGTTGTTGTTGTTGTTGTAATTTGGTTTGGCCTCGGACCGTTAGGTCCATTAGCCACAGACTTTTTTTAAATTTATGTCTAGTGGTGTTTATGAGATCTATAAACAATAAATTTGCATCAAGTTATATCGCCAGCCAATTTTATTATCTTACACTATTTTTATACCTAATTAACTAATTTGTAATAATAAATTTACTTTGTATACTTTTTTTTTTTTTTTATATAATAATAAATTCAGTTTCTATACTTTTTTATGTTTTTTTTTTTTTCTTTTTTTTGTAATAAATTGTTTGTATACCTTTTTTATAATTTTTTTTTAATACATATATATATATATATATTTTTTTTTTTTTTTTTTTTTTTTTTTTTTTCTAAGTATTGTGAAGGATGACTGGAGCACGTGAGTTAAAAAGTGCCATCTGTAAATATAAATATATAAAAATTCTGTTTCTGTAGTATAAAGTAGATAACTATTAAATTAGATGAAATCGCCGAATTATCTTCTGCTATTAGCTATTAGCTTGAGAGAAACGCCTCAAAATTAATATATGAGAAGATCTTTGAAAGCTCTATATATGTGAAAAATTCCATTCCACTCACTTTATTAATTTAAAAAATATAGCGTTTTCAAAAAATTTTCCCCGATTTTCCACCGGAAAAATTTGAGCATAAAGGCTGATTGACGAACTCGACCTCGGCTTTCGCCCAAACAAGATTTTTGTCAAGTTTGATTGAAATCAGTTTAGTATTTTTTAAATTATCGTTCGGATACATACATAAATACATACATACATACATATATATACATATATATATATATATATATAAACATATAAAAAATTTAATGGATCTTGGTTTTGAGTTCTAGGGACTCAAATTCGCGCTCATCTGAACAAATTTTTTCAAAAGCTTTTCATCGTGACCTCTCTAAGCGAATGAAAATTCGCTAAAATATTAAAAACCATCTTTGTGGGATGTCTATCAGATGTAATAAGAAAAAACAACATCCAAAGTGTCTATTCGATCCATATGTAGAAGGAAATTCCAATAAAATTAAATTTCCTAATTTTTATAACCAGGATGTTTTGCATGTTTCCTTGTTATGTATTGAAATGAACATGATACTCTGTTTGGCGTAAATTTACGCTTTATTCACAACACACTGGTGATAAAGTAGATAATTTAGTTAATATCATTCTATTTTTACTACTATTCATCTAGCTTTTCATTATAAATTTATATTATTTACATACTAGGTGACATTCAATACATCATATTTTTATAAATTTCGGTTAAATACATATCTGTATTGACACATGATAAATTGTTACAGCCTTGATCATATTGAGGGTTGAACCTATATATCTACTTATTGTAATTTATGTTTTACTAGATTGTACCTGCCCCTTTTACTTTCAGGTAAAAATCGAAAGTATGGACACAGCAGACGCTTTATAGGAGCGAATTTTCATAGAAATGGTCCACGGATTTTTACTAAACATATATATATATATATATATATATATATATATATATATATATATATATATATATATATATATATATATATATATATATATATATATATATATATATATATATAATTAAATTGACCTGGATTCTAAGTTCTAGAGGTCTTAATTCACACTCACCTGAAGACATTTTCCCAAAGTCGTGATCTCGTCATAAGCAAATTTTTTCTACCCAAATTCGGAAAAAAGTGTTTTCCATGAAAATTAAAAAGAATCTACACAAGTGGATAAAAAATTGTTTCCAAAAAAGTTTTAATAAAATTCCCGCTAAAAAATATTATATATATATATATATATATATATATATATATATATATATATATATATATATATATATATATGTATGTATGTATGCGTGTGTGACGCGCGCGTGTGCGTGTGTGTGCGTCACACTGATAACTCAAAAACGAATGAGCCGATTTTGATAAAATTTGGTGAGTAAATTCTTTTTGCAAGTGTCTTGGATAAGTTTGTTTGCCAGGAAAATCGGACCAGTTTTTCCGGGGAAATTTTAGGTTTTCTTTTGGAAAAAATTCATATCTTCAGATATAACAAAGCCATCAAAACCAAATTTGGCGAGCTGGTGTACATTGTGAAAACCAAACTCTGCGCCAAAATTTAGTTCTCTAAGCTGAAAGAGAAAAAAGTTATAGGCACTTAATGAAGTAAAATTTTGGTGCCACTAAAAGTCAGAAAACACGCAACACAAAAATATTGTGTTTTACACAAAATCTATTAAATATTATAGACAACGTTTATCTTTTCATGGCGCACAAAGCTCAAAACGTGCCAGAAAGATTACTTTGAAAATTTTATAATTTTTCTCCTGTAAATGTCGAACTGGAGATTTGAAACCTGTAAATTACTATAACTATTGTAGTTTATAAATGGTAAATAATGCATAAAATCTATATGGGAATGTTCTAGATTTATGCTACTCCCCCATTTGTGAAAATAGTTGCAAAATCTGCCTCTAAAGAACATACGTATTACAAATAAATAACTTAATACCATTATCGGTTATCTTTAATTGCAGAGTCCGCTACAAGCCTTACCGTAGTGCAACGATTAGATGATTGCCTGATGAGCGAACGGACGCGGGTTCAAATCTCACCGTTGGCTGAATTTCTCTTTCAACTTTTTTCAGCTTTGATTCAGCTTTAACGTTATCTGATCAGATTATGTAATGCCAATTTTTATAGCGACTTTTTGTTGAAAATGAAAGATAAGCACTTTTAAGACTTTTAGTTCAAGTTTAATAGCAGCTGTTGTTGCCCTTACTTGGTAAAACCGTTCCACAGTTAAGATAGACGTAGAGTTTTGTCACATTAGATGAGGCTGTTTTCTTCTCTACAACCGGATTCAATTTTTGCAGCATTCACAGGCAAAAAAAATTCTTTGTGAAACCACAGAAAAAGTATCTGGCTGTGTATCTAGTGATCTAAATGACACACACACACACACAATGGATGTTCCCAATCGCCTCTAGGATTCTTATGGTCATCTGGTACTATAGAAGCCTTAGGTATTACATGTAGCAATGATTCGAATGTAATGTAGGATCAAATGCTTAGAGTTATAGAGTTGAATATTAACAAGACTGTCAAAAAATGGCTTCCTGTTTTTCTTTGTTTATCATGGCGTGGACGAGTAATAGCCATTAATCAATTTATTGCCCCAAAGTTATTGGATGCGCTGAAAATTCTTCATTTTTCTAAAAGTGTTCTTAATAGTGTACAGTCAAAATTAATTAATCTGCTTTGGACACATAACGCATTGGTTATCCGCGAAGGAGCTGTGCCTTCCAATAAGTTGTGAAGGGCTTGGATTAGTAAGCATTGTATGCAAACAGTGTTTGTTTAGGATAATGCTTGCTGTTAGGTTTCTTTTATCTCAGTAAAAAAAAATGGTGGTTTATGACCGAATCATTGTTTTCGCCACTTATCGTTTGTCAAATATTTCCTGTATAACATTATTTGTTTCGTATAATCCACACTTACACACCGCAGTGTCTAAATTTCTCGTAATCGTCATGACTTGACTAGCTCAACTATTTGATGAGTATCCGAGAAATTTAGCTGATTTAGAAAATAGACCTCTGACAGCAACAACTTTGAACATTTTTAAAGACCTTGAACTGTCAAATTTATGGTATAACTATGGATTGATTTCTGTAGCGGATCTGCTAGACGACAACAACTAGTTGCAATTCCATAACCTGCCAGTAAGCTCGTTTCACTACCTCAGAGGAGAGTATGAAAACATTAACAAGTTATCTATAGAACATGATTGGCCAATTAGCGTTGTGTACAGAGCTTTTCAACAAAATATTATACATATTGTCACCTTACAAAAATAGTAAAATTTTAAATTTTAACTTCACACTTAAGTTTTTTGATATATGTAATCCCTTGATCGGGGTTTGATCGGGAGACATCCACTGGGGTAGTTTTCATGTTTTCCTAACCCTTGGTCACGAGATGACAACGGCCTTTAGGTTTACAAAAAATAAGTTTGCAGACCCAATTTTAGTGAATTTTCTTAGAAAAAATTCACTAATGAGGAGATCCCGACTTTTGAATTTTGAAAAAATTTCTTCAAATGAGCGCGATCTACGACCCCTAGAACCCATATCCGGGGTCAGTTTCAATTTTTATATGTTATATATATATATATATATATATATATATATATATATATATATATATATATATATATATATATATGTGTGTGTGTGTGTGTGTGTGTGTGTGTGTGTGTGTGTGTATGTATGTATGTATGTATCACACCGATAACTCAAAAAGTAATGGACCGATTCTGATGAAATTCAGCATGTACCTTCCTTTTGTAAGTGGCTTGGATAAGTTCGTTAGCCAGGAAAATCGAACCAGGTTTTCCGGAAAATTTTTGAGTTTTCTTTCGAAAAAAAATTTTATCTCAAAAAATAGAAAAGCTATGACAACCAAATTTAATACGTAAGTTTACGACATTAAAAGGAAACTCTGTACCGAAATTTATATTTCTATGTCAAAAGAGAAAAAGTTTTTCGTGCCAGATCATTTCTATGAAAATTCACTACCATAACGCACTTGCTGCGTCGAGACTTTTTTCTTAATAGAGCAGGAATAGTTAATTCAGATCGGTGTCCATGGTGTGGTGGCCTTGGAACCTAATTGCATTTAATATTGGAATGCAGAGAGGCAAAACCTTTATGGGCTTTTATCTCAACCATAATAAAAAATATCACAGGCAAACAGCTCCTAATTACCCAGACCTGTAGACGTTTTAGTCTCTCAAATAGCTTGTCTACTCAATGTAATTATCTTTGTAACCTAGGCAAAAGTACCAATTTTAGCATCCTTGATGTGCAATAAACTACCGATATATGTAAATAATAATAATAAAACACACAGACATATATATATATATACATATATATATATATATATATATATATATATATATATATATATATATATATATATATATATATATATATATATATATATGTATATATATATATATATATATATATATATATATATATATATATATATATATATATATATATATATATGTATATATATATATATATATATATATATATATATGTATATATATATATATATATATATATATATATATATATATATATATATATATATATATATATATATATATATATATATGGTGGGACGCCACATACGCGTCGGTATCTCTAATGGACCCTGTTCGAATTTACAAATTCCGTTATTTGCTAGCATATGCAGGGTCTTCAGAGGCATCTTCTGAAAATATTCTCGATGATACAGGCTGTTCACAAAAAAAGATAAATATCAAAGTTATCAAAGTATTATTCGGTTTTCGTCATCTAGAGATAAAATAAAGGTAAGTTACAATAGGATTCCCTATACCTAAAACCTACCGTTTTTGAGAAATACAGCAATTTTTGAAAATGGAAGCCTCAACGCAAAAAAAAATTTCTTACCCTCGGCAACGTAGAAAAAATCTAACTTATATTAGTATTTAGTAGAAATATTGTTGCATGTAACAAAAAAAAGAATTCAATGTAAAGTTATACAGGATGGTCAGTAATCTACTAGTGATATTTGACGCATAATATTGCAAATAAGTCTCTTATTTTAAACAGCACACCCTGTATATAATAGCTCATTCTTCTACAAAATTTTATTATCTTTTAATTGATACTAGGTTCCTTATACCTAATTCAAGCAGTTTTCGAGGTATTTAGAATGGTTTGTTTTCGATAATAAATGCCACCTTTCATCATCAAGTGAGCCTTGATTATAGTGAGCGTTTATATTGTAGGCTAAGTAAATTCGTAGATCAACGCGGAAAAACTTTTATCAAAAACATTGTATTGCAACAGTTGAAAAAATTTTAGTTGGGTCATACAAATGTCAAATTTTAATAACATGAACAACAAACAAAAAAGGACAATTTAACACACTATAGTAAATGTTCAAGTTGATGGCCGTCTTGTTCAATGCATAAACGTATTCTTTTCTCTAATGATTTCTGGGCTTTCAATAACATTTCCGAAGTTACTGTGTGGAACGCACTTCGTATTCTTAGTTCCATATGTTCTCGGTTAGTCGGAGGTACTTTGTATATATATATATATGTATATATATATATATATATATATATATATATATATATATATATATATATATATATGTATATATATATATATATATATATATATATATATGTATATATATATATATATATATATATATATATATATATATATATATATATATATATATATATATATATGGTGGGACGCCACATACGCGTCGGTATCTCTAATGGACCCTGTTCGAATTTACAAATTCCGTTATTTGCTAGCATATGCAGGGTCTTCAGAGGCATCTTCTGAAAATATTCTCGATGATACAGGCTGTTCACAAAAAAAGATAAATATCAAAGTTATCAAAGTATTATTCGGTTTTCGTCATCTAGAGATAAAATAAAGGTAAGTTACAATAGGATTCCCTATACCTAAAACCTACCGTTTTTGAGAAATACAGCAATTTTTGAAAATGGAAGCCTCAACGCAAAAAAAAATTTCTTACCCTCGGCAACGTAGAAAAAATCTAACTTATATTAGTATTTAGTAGAAATATTGTTGCATGTAACAAAAAAAAGAATTCAATGTAAAGTTATACAGGATGGTCAGTAATCTACTAGTGATATTTGACGCATAATATTGCAAATAAGTCTCTTATTTTAAACAGCACACCCTGTATATAATAGCTCATTCTTCTACAAAATTTTATTATCTTTTAATTGATACTAGGTTCCTTATACCTAATTCAAGCAGTTTTCGAGGTATTTAGAATGGTTTGTTTTCGATAATAAATGCCACCTTTCATCATCAAGTGAGCCTTGATTATAGTGAGCGTTTATATTGTAGGCTAAGTAAATTCGTAGATCAACGCGGAAAAACTTTTATCAAAAACATTGTATTGCAACAGTTGAAAAAATTTTAGTTGGGTCATACAAATGTCAAATTTTAATAACATGAACAACAAACAAAAAAGGACAATTTAACACACTATAGTAAATGTTCAAGTTGATGGCCGTCTTGTTCAATGCATAAACGTATTCTTTTCTCTAATGATTTCTGGGCTTTCAATAACATTTCCGAAGTTACTGTGTGGAACGCACTTCGTATTCTTAGTTCCATATGTTCTCGGTTAGTCGGAGGTACTTTGTAAACAATACGTTTTATGTACCCCCACAAAAAGAAATTCGAACACGTTAAGTCCGGGGATCGTGCAGGCCAGTTGTGTGGGCTTCCTCGTCCTATTGGGGTAACTTCTGTTTAAATGTTCTCGTACGCTGGTTTCAAAATGGGCGGGAGCACCGTCTAATTGAAACCATATCCGCCGTTTAATATCTCTTGGGATATATTCTAAGAGCTCTGGCAAAACATCTTTTAAAAATCTTAGGAACATTTGACCGTTCAGGTTCCCATTAAAAAAGTAAGGCCCTATTATGTGTCCTAAAATTCCGGCCCAAACATTAATAATCTGTGCTGATGATCAACTGTATGGACGTGATGTGATTTTTCGTCACTATAATAGTGATCATTGTGTCTATTTACTTGGCACGTCCTATGAAATGTACTCTCGTCTTAAAATAGCATAAAATCAAAGAAATTTTCATTCTCACCAACTTTGTCAAGAGCCTACACGCAAAAATCAATTCGTCGAATTAAATCAATATCAAGCAGTTCCTGATGTAACTGAACATGGTATGGATGAAATTTTTCCATTTTGATTATTCTCCCAACACTTCGTCTGCTAGTGCCTACTTCCCTGCTTATGTTACGCTGACTTGTATGAGGATTTTCAACAACAGGGCCAATTACCACAAGCTCAATTTCGCCATTTTCAGTGAAATGCTTTTGTCTGTTGACTTTTTCATACGCGACACTTCCTGTTCTACAAAACACCTGCTACAATCTCTGTAAGACTCTCTTGCCTGGATGATGTCGGGATGGATATTTTTGAGCATAAATCCTCGCAGCCAGTAAACAATTTTCTTGGCATTCCCCAATAACAAGAATTATATCCATTCTTTCCTGTACAGGATACGTTTTCATTTGTATACTACTCTTGAACAATTTTATTAAAAACACCCAAACACTTGACACGACACAATAGAGTTAAAATGCTTGACAAATGTCAAATAAATTGATAACAACCGTATATCCAATATCCCTGCCAGAGCCCCCTCGCTTCCCAAGTAGATATTGACATTTATTATGGAAAACAAACAATTCTAAATATCTCGAAAACTGCTTAAGTTACGTATAGGGAACCCTAGTATCAATTAAAAGGTAATAAAATTTTGTAGAAGAATAAGCCATTATATACAAGGTGTGCTACTTAAAATAACAGACTTATTTGCAATATCATGCGTCAAATATCACTAGGAGGTTACTGGCCATCCTGTATAACTTTACATTAAATTCTTTTTTCTGTTACATGCAAAAATCTTTCTACTAAATACTAATATAAGTTAGATTTTTTCTACGTTACCGAGGGCAAGAAAAAAAAATTTGCGTTGATGCTTCCATTTTCAAAAATTGCTGTATTTCTCAAAAACGGTAGGTTTTAGGTATAGGGAATCCTATTGTAACTTACCTTTATTTTATTTCTATATAATAATATACTGAGTGTTCCATTTTAAAAAACATAACTTTGATATGTATCTTTTTTTGTGAACACCCTGTATCATCGAGAGTATTTTCAGAAGATGCCCCTGAAGACCCCGCATGTGCTAGAAAAAAACGGAATTTGTAAATTCAAACAGGGTTCATTAGAGAGACCGACGCGTATGTGGTGGTCCACCCTATATATATATATATATATATATATATATATATATATATATATATATATATATATATATATATATATATACATATATATATATATATATATATATATATATATACATATATATATATATATATACATATATATATATATATATATATATATATATATATATATATATATATATATATATATATATATATATATATATATATATATATATATATATATATATATATCACACCAATAACTCAAAAAATAATTTGCCGAGTTTGATAAAATTTGGCATGTAAATAGCTTGTGTAAAATTAATTTTGAGTTGTCTTTCGAAAAAATCTCAAAAAACAAAAAGCTATGGTAACCAAATTTGGTAGGTAGGTTTACGATATAAAAAGTAAACTTTATACCAAAATTTCGATTTCTATGTTAGAAGAAAAACAGTTATAACATATTTGGTGCAAGATCATTTCTATGAAAATTCATTACTTTAACGCACTTGCTGCGGCTAGACTTTTT
Organism: Tillus elongatus; assembly: GCA_964006375.1. Lineage (NCBI taxonomy): Eukaryota > Metazoa > Arthropoda > Insecta > Coleoptera > Cleridae > Tillus > Tillus elongatus. The sequence continues at coordinate 55,254,421 of OZ023264.1, read as the reverse complement.
TATAAGTTGAAATTTTATATCTAATATTTTATTATTTTAAAATTATTCTTTTAAAGGTGATAATAAAAATTCCAAAAGTCTTACTATCGATACCACTATAACGAAAATTCACTAAAAGACCACAATAATATGTTATGCATTTTTTTTGCATTGAAATAAGAGATCTACTTACGTAATTATTTTTGATATAAAATTAGTAAAGTGATTAACAGAAATTTATAGACACCCGCAAATGATTTGGGACCCAGATTTATCAAGTTTGTTAACAACTACGACTAAAGTCCTGAAATAATTCTAAGAGTTAGAGAACTTTCCATGAAACAACCTTTTATTTAGATGGTCCCCTTTAGTATAATTTCCTGTTTTAAAAGTTTATTACGTTGCCCCGGTACACTTACTTGAGGGACTGTTTATGTTTCACTAACTGCAAACGGTGAGACAGAGGTCGCTTTAACGCAAGAAACTCATAATTAAAGAGATATCCTTTGCCTAATTAACTTTGGATGTTTACCGAGAGAGAAAGGAAGCTTTGACATACGTCTAGAGTTTTGTTGCGCCGTCTGGAATAAATTGTGCGTAAGTACTTGGGTATGGAACTCGTCGGAAAAAAAAAGGAGAGAAAGAGTGGGACCGGCAAAGCAATCATGAAGTGTCATTAGTCTTCTCAATTTAGAACGATGCCTTCATGAGGCTCGAACAATACAGTCATTTATTCAAGTGACGCTATTCGATTTTTCATCGACTGTATTCAATATGATTTGGGGGTGATAATCTTGAAAGGACAAGTTTGACTGACATTTCATTAAATTTGCTGGCGCTGAAACAAACATAATCACGTTTCAGCACACCTTTGTTATCTGTGTATGGAAACTACGGTGGTGTAAGTGGAGCTTTTTGACAGGCTATTTTTTATGTATATAATAAGCACGTATAGAAAATAAATTATATAGGCGCTATAGATGGTGCATGCTGTTAAAATTTGGGTGTACAATAATGATAACACATTATTGATACATTGACGTAAAATGCAATTTCTCTTGTATTTCCTTCTTATAGTTGTTGAAGCAGCTTTATATCAGTTATATTGAACAATATTTTTGTTTTAACAGTTGATCGTAGACGTTAGACAATATTTTTGTTTTCGCGATAGATCGTGGACAAATTTTGCTACAGAAGAGATCGACACTATGAATTTTGAAAAAAGATCTGGAACCCATAACCCCCTGGAACTCATATATGTAGTAAGTTTTTTATATATCACCGCGATAAATCCAAAAATAATAGAACGATTTCTGTTAAACTTGGTACCCGTGTTGGCAGCGATGAATAAGGATGGGTCAGTAGAAAATTATATATTCTGCAACCATGACCAACGTAAGCTTATTTTTATGACACATGTACAATTATCTTCAAATAAGCAGAATCAAAGGCAATGTTGATAAAGAGACCGTGGGTATATATATATATATATATATATATATATATATATATATATATATATATATATATATATATATATATATATATATATATATATATATATATATATATATATATATATATATATATATATATATATATATATATATATCGGACAATTTAACAATAAAAAGTCTGAACGCAGCAAGTACGTTATGGTAGTGAATTTTCTTAAAAATGTTTTTAATAGCAAATATGTATCTTTTTTTAAGAAAGCATACACCAAATTTGGCTACTAGTATAACCTATATAGTAGAAAGAATGTGCCATGTTTCATCAAGATAACTTTATTGTTTGAAAATGTACAACATTTCCGGAAGTAACCTTAAAGTGTTCCCAAAAAAAACTGGTTGCTTGGTCAACCTTATAGGTTACTAGCAAATTGAGCTATTGAAATTTAAAGCAATTAATGAAAATTCGCCACCATAACGCACTTTCTGCGTCCCGAATTTATTTTCTTACAAAAATGCATTATATTTCGATGGAAAATGCAAAAATGCAATAACATTAGGCGCGTTCCTTTAAAAAAATTCGCTACCATAACGCACTTACTGCGTCCAGAATTTCTTTACTTACAAACATGCATTATATTTCGATGGAAAATGCAAAAACGTAAGGCGTTTTCGACTAAAAAATAATTATTTGTATCACCAACGACTTATGGACCACCCTGTGATTGTAGAATTTTTTTAAGATGTAGCTCAAGACACCCTATTATTAATGTATACAATTTTTTTTTCATATCTTGTAGAATAACGGATATATTGAACTTTATTGATTTTTTACGAAAATTCGACAAAAGTTATATACCATTAAACGATAAACTCTATAGCTAAGCGTACTGCCAAGCATCAGAGAAAGGGTATATTTGAAATGAATTTTCTGGAAACATTTTAATTTTAGTAAAATGAACGACAGTGACGGTTGAAACTAAGACTTCAGGGTTTGTAAAACATTCTTATTGAGACATTTTTTTTCCATATCCCGTATTAGATTCAAGTTTTTTGCCTAAATGTTTTGAGGAAAACCCCAATTTATGTTTCTTTAAATGCCTATAACTATTTTGTCTTTCGACCTACATAGCTAAATTTTGGTAGGTAACTTACCTATAAGGATATAAACCCGCGTACCAAATTGCCCTTACTTTGTTAGTTCCGGAGATATATTTTTTCGAAAGAAAACACAATTTTCCAGGAAAACCTGGGCAGATTTTCCTGGCTAATGAACTTATCCAAGCCATTTGCAAAAGGATTTTATTGAACAAATTTAATCAAAATCGGCCCATTATTTTTTGAGTTATCGGTGTGATACATATATATATATATATATATATATATATATATATATATATATATATATATATATATATATATATATATATATATATATATATATATATATATAAACATATAAAAATTGAAACTGACCCCGGATATGTGTTCTGGGGGTCCAAATTAGCGCTCATTTGAAGAAATTTTTTCAAAATTCAAAAGTCGGGATCTCCTCATTAGTGAATTTTTTTAAAGAAAATTCACTAAAAATCATAAAATGATAACAAACGAAATAGAAACAAAATGTGAAAAGAGTGAGAAGTGCTTTTGCATACATGTAAACTTAAGTTTTAAAGAAAAGCTGTATGAATTCAAGTCTTGGCCAAATTGTGTGGTTTTTTAGAAGATTCCGTTTTGATTCTAATAAAAATGCTGTTCAACAAAAAGAAAATGTATCAAAAATTTTTTTATTTAAATAAATGTAAAAAAAAGTTTATTTGATCAAAAATAATCCACCAGGAGGGAAAGCCAACAGTCACTGGGTATAAATTTTTAGTGAATTTTCTTTTAAAAAGTCACTAATTAGTAAATCGCGACTTTTGAATTTTGAAAAATTTGTTGAAATGAGCGCGATTTAGGCACTCTAGAAGACATATCCGGGGTAAGTTTTAAATTTATGTGTTTTATGTGTTTATATGTATACATATACATACATACACACAAACAATATATATATATATATATATATATATATATATATAGTATTAAATTTTTGTGACGGTAATAGTGTTATTTATCAAAAAATTGTGGGAAAGCCGTCAGTTGTAGAGTAAAACTCTTTATTATAGGCCGAGCTTTCGGAATAAATGTATTCCTTTATCAAGGCTACAACATGGAAAGAAAAAAAGTTTACAATTTACTTGGGAAAAATATAAAAGTTTTAAATACTTACATATAACGTGAGTTCTACTATACTAATTATGCAATAATAAACATGAAAAGAAAACCTTTTTATGAATTTGAGTGAAGTCTAAAAGTGCCAAACTGACATATAAAGCTAACTATTGTCTAATTGAATTTGTTTTTTGTTTTTGTCTACAAAATATAAATAGGGGTAGTGATTTCTAAAATTATTATCTTTAAGTTTATTAAATTGTTAAAAGTAATTTCAAATTCTTCTAAACACATTCTTTTATTACTTAAGGTTTCACAGTGTAAAATAGAAACATTACTAAAATTTATATTATGGCCAGTGTCGAGATTATGTTCTGACAGAGCGCAAGTTCTTTTTTTGTAAACGTATGTCACTTTTGTGCTGTATTAACCTATCTTTAAGGACTCTGCTTGTTTGGCCAATGTATCTTAAACTACAATTATTACATGAAATACAATATACCACTCCAGACACTTTGGAAATTTCATCGTTACTTTTGAATTTACTGAAAATTTTGTTAATTGTTTTTGAATATCGAAACGTTATTTTAAAATTGGTTTCATCTTTAAATATAAACTTTAACCTATTGGAAATACTTTTAATAAAATGTGCGAATGGTAACCATACCGCAGCCAGTGCAATCTGACGTCACACACACGAAATACTTTTAATGTATGGGATTGATATGTAAAAAAAGTTAGATGTTTCCGAACTCTAAATTATATGGGTGTTATGTCTGTCAGATAAAGTTGATACAATTGTTCAAACAATCACCATTACAATACAAGACAATCTCTACAAACAGTATATATAACCTCAAATTATTGTATCTAAAAATTGAATAAAACCTATGTGTTTAAATTGCACATGTTAACGACAACGACACGCTGTCTAGCGAAAGGCGCAATGTCAATGAAATGATCTTAACTGAAGAAGAAACTCTAAATTCCCAATTTTCAGAATTTAGCGTAATAGACCTGCAAAGTTTTAAGTCGCAATTTCTATAATTCTAAATATAGGAAAAAGTATTTGTCGTAATTGTAATGTAAATGACTATTATTGCTCCTTCCTTGTGAAATATATTTTTTCTGTTGTGTAGTAAAACAAATTAGGTAGTAGGTTTCTGCAAATAAAATCGTAACTAAATGGAGCTGAACCAACGAATCTAAATTATTTTTGTAAACACTAAAACATGTTAGCGCGACTAGTTTTTCCCACCATTAGCGTTGGTTAATAAAAGCAACAACTTAGAAGAAGAGATGCTTGTATTGTGTGCATACTACCTCATTAATTCAGATTAGATACGGGTATAACGGTAGCTGAAGCGAATATGGTTAGTTTTATGTTTATATGCCTTACAAATTTAGGTATATTACTCTCATATATGTTTGTTTTGTGTAGGTATATAAGCCCTTAGGCTCTAATAGGCGAAACAGTGTATATTGTTATAATACGCAAAGCTTTAGGTAATTTATTAAGGAATGTAGGATACAATGAATCTACAGGATGTAGGTGCTGTATCAAATTGACAACACCGTAACCTTAACCATTTTTACCCCTAAAAACTGAAAAGGTAATCATCTCTGGTTATACTTATTTGACGAAGTGAAAATATATAAATATATTGTAATGGTGAAGTTTTTTTTAAGTTGTATCATCAACAAAATTACCCACACACACGCACGTACGAACGCATGTGTGTTTGGCTAAATCATAATATTGATGAATTTTCAGTTCAAGAAAGTTCACTAATAGAGAGGTAACAATGGTAAGACTTTCGGAAAATGTTTTCAAATCGGCACGAATTAGTAAGGCCCCTAGAACCCAAATCCAAGGTCCGTTGAATTTTTATGTTTATATACAGGATGTAGCTAAATTGTTTGGACAAACTTTGGGAGGTGGCAGAACTCATAATACTAATGTGGGTAAATCCTATCAAAAAAATTCGAGAAGCGCTTCGATACCAACATACAGGGTGTTACAATGTTTATATATATATATATATATATATATATATATATATATATATATATATATATATATATATATATATATATATATATATATATATATATATATATATATATATATATATATATATATATATATATTTGGTCACGGGGCAGAATTGGACAGTTTGAATTTACCGCCTTACCATACCCGCTGTGCGCCGTCGCCGCTACGGAACAATGCTCTAGTGACCATTTTTCATTTCACGAATATTCATGGTGATAGGTGGTTGTAAACAAATGTGGCAAATTTTTTCCATTTGGGAAGTGAGTTTTAGAAGTTTTTAGTTGATCAATAAATAGCTGTCACTTTCTTTGTTGTCGTTTCGAAAGAAAAGAAATTAGAACTACGCTACGGTTTGACGTACAAAAATACAAGGAAACTTGTTTTTCGGTTCGCAGATACTAGAAAGAAAAAGTTTACAGAGAATTGGTCTGTCAATGAAATGGCAGGAGAGGAGTGGATGAAAACATACATGAAGCATCATCCCAGACTCTCATTAAGAAAGCAAGAAAACACGAGCTTGGCACAAGCAACAGCTTCAGGACAACGTTGACCAGTTTTTTAACTACGTTTCCGTGCAAAGCAAATACCATCTTACACCGAATATATAATCTGGATGATACTGGTATTCAGACATTAGTGCAAGCGCCGAAAGTAATGGCACCAACTGGCAAAAAGCAAGTAGGGCAGGTAGTGTCTGCTGAGAGAAGTTCACTTGTCACTTTTTGCGGTATTGTTTCTACCACCGGTGGCACTATTCCACCTGTGTACATATTTCCGCTGAAAGGATAACAAATGAGCATATCATAGGCTTTATGACAGGATCGATAGCATTTGGTTCAAGTAATGGCTGGATAACTACTGATATTCTTCTTGAGGTATTAAAGCATATTCAAAGATACACCAGCAGCACAACTTCAAACCATGTTCTTTTGCTCCTAGAATATCACCAAAGCCACACTACTTTGAATGTCATTAATTTTTGCAGAGGGCTGTATGGTTCCGTCAAAAGTCGATGTAGAGTGTTCTTCAGCAATTTTATGGCTACCAGCAATGGAACTACTATTAAAATATATAATATACGTTGATTAACAGCTGCTCCATATTTGCTTATATTTACTCCAAAAAATACAATCAGCGCTTTTGAAAAAACGGGGATGTGGTCAATCAACCGCCTAAAATACGATAATGCAGATTTGTCAGCGTTATCAGTTTCAGCACTACAAGAAATCAACAGCATTGATCACCATGAAGTCAGAGAAGAAGAACTCTCCCTCGACAAGTAATAAAATACCATTTCGATATGTTTAAGCTCAGTGTGAAATTCATGCGATGGGATCAAATATAATTGACGAAATTTTGTCCAAAGTTTATAATTCTGCAAAAGTTGAAGTAACAGATGTAAGACCGCACCCTAAACTTGTGCCAACAATTACTCGAAAAATAAATAAAGGATGAGAATCAACTGTTTGCACCAGTACTCCCGCAAAAGAAATGATTGAAAGACTTGAAAATGTAAGAAAACAAAATAGTAGAATTGGCGGTGTAAAAAGAAAAGTTTTTTGTTTGAAAGTGGACAAGACAATAGCGAGTTCCAAGAAAGCAAAGCAAGAAAGAAAACCGACAAAAAATCAGAAGCATCTCCATCATCCACATCAGAGTCTGATGATGAATTGCTGAATGCAGAATCTAAATTTAGATCATCTACATCAGACGACGCAAATGTGGATTTCTGAATTGAATCAGATTTCGACGGATGGTCCCAATACATTCCTTATAAAATTTATGAGAAACAAACGTAATATCGGATTTGTTTTCCTTCCTGCAGAGGATATATCAAGAATGTTTCGATAAGATGTTGTTGCTAAACTCTCATGTCCACAGAAGCTTGGGTCTTCCACAAGACTCAGTTCTGTTATTAAATTTGACATGAAATTCGATGGGCGCCCTATTGAATAGTATAGAATATTGATTGATATATTATAACTAATTAAGTCCTACATACACTAAATCAAAATTATTGCAAACTATTTTGTTAAAGTCTTTAAAGAAATTTCATTCCAATTTTGCACCAAAATACATATGTATGTATTTTTATGGGTATACAATGTAGTAATATATTTTGTTGTACGTAACACTGGGTCTAATTTCTAAACAATATGTTCAAAAAGGTGCCAGGTAGTGTCCAAATGTACCCAGGATAGGGGCACATTTGTTTAAAATTAAAAAATACTAAAATGCTTATAAAATATTCATTTACCTTACAATGATACCAAACAGTCTATGAAAGATGTATCTTTAACCATGAAATTAATTATATGTAAGGCTAGATGTATTCTCACCATAATTAGAACCGCAGACCGGTTTTGCTCTAATTAGAGCTCGTCAGTGCGATATACTAATTACAGCGAGAACACACCTATAAAATAATACGGGTATGGTAGCCAGCTTCATAGCACATTGTGAGATGCACGAATGGGTCGTGTTCTCGGTGCGGAACCATGTAGTATGTTGTCACGACAGCTCCAAATAACACAAAATCTTATAAAATAGAGACTGTGTACAACCAACTAACATTTTGTAAATTGTCTGCCCTGGCCCATTTCTTCCCTAATATAGGGACAATGTATGTAATGCTAGATGTATTCTCTCCATAATTAGAACCGCAGACCGGTTTCGCTCTAATTATAAGTCGCCAGTACGGTATACTAATTACAGCGAGAACACACCAGTGCGCAGCTAAGTAGTATGTTGTCACGACAGCTTCAAATAACACAAAATGTTCTGAAATAGGGACTGTGTACAATCAACAACAATTTTGTAAATTGTCAGTGTTCTCGCTGTAATTGGTTTTTAATTAGTTTTAAATTAGCCTTACATACATTGTCCTTATATTAGGGAAGAAATGGACCAGGTCTGACAATTTACAAAATTGTTAGTTGGTTGTACACAGTCTCTATTTTATAACATTTTGTGTTATTTGGAGCTGTCGCGACAACATACTACCTGGTGCCACACGAAGGTGGCGACCCTGTCGTACATCTCACAATGCAATTATATCATGATTTTGATTCGACCCAACAACAATAATTTGTATATATATATAAATATATATATATATATATATATATATATATATATATATATATATATATATATATATATATATATATTTGTGTGTGTGTGTGTGTATCCGAGCGATAACTCAAAAAATACTCAACTGATTTGACCAAAACTGGACACACATCTTCGTTGTATTAAGACCACGGACGAGTTCGTAAATCAGCTAAAACCGACACTTTTTCCTCCAAAAATATTTTTGTATTAGAGCAACTGGGTTGAGATTTTACATGCTGCTAGGTTTAAATAAACGTATGTTGTGAATTTTAAGTAATTTGGTTCACAATATTTAGAGTTTTTTCCAAAGTAAAAATAAAATATAAAAGACGCGTTGAAACGACCTAGTGGTTAAAGTCAAATGCCTGACAGACACGGTAGTTAACTGCCATGCGTAGATTGATTCATACAATATGTATAAACTATACATCAACGGTAACCAAATAAAATAAATAACAGGCATAAAACATACTACAATCGTGAAATTTCGGCCACAAATATCGCAAATGACAGACAACATGAAATTAAAAATTAGTCAAGTGATTGTTGCTTACCTGGGGGATTCAATCATTTTTTAAAATACACTATATCTGTAGCTTGATAAACGGCCCCAAATACAGTTGCACCCTGAAAGTGTAGCGTAATATAGTGGACATGTAGACAAAATCAAGTGAAATCTTTATAAAAATGATTTTAAAACCAGTTTGTTCTTTTATATTTAAACTTAAACCTAAAACGTCATCTAAGATCAAAGCCGTCGTTGAATGTGTTTAAGTGGCATTTCTATTAATTCTGTATTTAATTGTTACGTTTACTTTTAATATAATATAAAATATCACGGGGCATGAAGCCGATGTCTAGTATCATGTAAACAAAACGTTAGTTAACGTATCCTAGATAGCTCAGGGATAGGTTGCTTGTCTTCTACTCCGAAGGTTCCGAGATAGAGTCCCGCTCGATGAATGTCTGGTTCTTTGTTTTTTTTTTTTTAACATTTGGAAAAATAATAGTGTACAGATTTCATGTGGTTGGAACAAGATCTCATTTTTGTTTAAAACGCCTGAATAACTTTGTCACCTTTGAGTTTGAAAGTAGAATTTTTAGCACACATTTTGTTTTTATCAATATGAGTAAATTGGCTAAAACGAAATGTTTCAGGCGATTAATAAGGAGAAATAACTTCTACGTTTATAATTTGGCAGATACTTCACTTTTCTAAATATGAATTAAGTTTCCTTCTGGAAAGCTTTTGTAACTTTAATGAATTGTAATAAAAGTCTCTCTTAAAGAGACTTACACTACCTGTGGATATAGCAAAATTTGATTTTATAGCTTCATGAAAAATTGAGTTTGAGCACTTTTCTCAAAAGGAGTTGGAACACAAGATTTTTTTGATAATAGAGAGATATGGATGGTAACACTTTCGAAAGAATTCCTCTGTCTACTAAAACCTCCAAAATCGATCTTCAAGGTCTACGTAGGTTTAAAGTATTAATTTAAGTAATATGCCGTATAATAATAGTGTACAATTCTTATGAAAATTCACCACCATAACGCACTTGCTCCGTCCCGAAATTTTTTGTGAGGCCTTCTTGTATTTAATCATTGAGATGACGGATGCAATAGTTTTCTTTATCTTAAAGATATAAGACTTCCAGGACTTTGTTTGTATTTGCCAAAAAACCAAAAATCTTAACAGCGCAGCGGAAAAAAGTGAAGATTCTGGTTACAACGGTAGTAAATTTGTAATAAATGCTCATGCAAACAGTCATTTATTTTTCTACTATGTAGAATTTATTTGTTTATTTTTGCTATAAACATAAAGAAAACTCATTGACTCTTTGGAATCGGAAAAAAGGCATATATCCATCATTTGTTCGCTTAAATACATTTCATTTTTCACGCTTTTTTTACAATAAATCATAATTATCGAGCACCAGCTGTCAGGATTAATTTAATTTTGCTACTGCTCGAAGATGACTGAAAATATGTAGTTTGTCTTAATAGTGTCAAAAAGTCACGGCTTTCTTTCTATTTCATTTATCATTACTGTAACGAGAAAAAATCTTCTATACTTTGATGAAAAAAATATATATATAACGTCCATAGGAGACTATCATGGCGAATAAATGTATGTGATTAGATATTTTGTGAGAGCTTCATGATAATCAAAATCATCGAATATTACCTCTTATTAAAATCAAACTTCTAGAATACCGAGTTTTTTAAATACCTATTGAAAAAAGAAAAATGCCGTTTTTAGTTATTTTCTTATATTAAGTTATCAACGCCGCGAACTGGGACGAAACGCGGGATTACTTTGCCTCATTTCCATGGGCGTCCGCCTGCTTCTCTCATCCTGACCCCTCTGATATCTCACAAAACGTCACCGAAATCATCCAAGCTGGCATGGAATTATTTGTTCCACCTACACAGAAAACCTCTTCAGCCACTCAAAAGCCCTGGTTCTCTAAATCCTGTAACAAGGCCAGACTTGGAAAGGTCAGGGCTCACAGAACGCTTCTACACAATCCCAGTCGAGAAAACCGTCAAGCATTTAACGCCGCAAGAAACCGCTATGTCCGCATTCTTTCTGAGGCAAAAAAACTCACACATTCTTGGAACAAGTCTATGGAACTACAAGGTGAATCCCAGATTGTCGCTCTAGACATATCCAAAGCATTGGACCAGCTCTGGCACGCATCGCTGCTTAATAAACTTCCGGCCTATGGCCTAACACCAAAACTCTGTACCTGGACAGTAAATTTTCTCTCAAATAGGAGCATTTCTGTTGTCGTGGATCGCCATTCCTCTAAACTGTATCCAATTAATGCAGGAGTTCCTCAAGGTTCAGCTTTAGCCCCTATTTTGTTTCTTATCCACATCAACGACCTCCTCTCTAGCACATCCAACCCAGTTCACAGTTACGCGGATGACAGAACCCTCCACTCAAATATACAATATTCTAAGCCTGTCTCTTTAGCCCAATTAGATGAGAATCGCAGACTCATGGAGCGTTCTGTTGTCCCTTGCCCACCACCGACGTGTCGTTGGTGACCTTTCTCTCTTTTATAGATATCTGCACGGGCACTGCTCAGAGGAGCTTTCTTCCAGAGTTCCTCCACCTGCTGCCCCCAACAGATCTACCAGGGAAACAGAGCGAATGAACCCTTTTACTGTCCAGGTCACCAGACATAGAACATCTTGTTATGCCCGCTCTTTTGTCTCGAGGACTTCAAGTTGTTGAATTCCTTGTCGGAACATGTTTTTCCTTTTCCCCAAACCTTCAGGTGCAGAATTAACAAGTTTCCTCTTTCCTCCTTGTCGACACCCACGGTACGATATTATTTAGGCTGTGAACACTCGTGGTGTGTTGAAATAATATATATATATATATATATATATATATATATATATATATATATATATATATATATATATATATATATATATATATATATATATAGAATCTATAGAGAGAGTTATTTAAACGTATATAATCCTATCAATTCTTCTTACCTTTTGTGGTACCAAGGTGAATTTAACTATTTTAATATTTTTCTTTAAAAAATTGCTAAATAATCACATCATCTAATTGGTTATAAGAATTGAAAAAAAGACTGGATTTGTTTTAAACTGGCTGCCTACGGAAATGGAGCAAACAACCTTGAACATAAGAGTCTTAACTACAAGCGAAGGCACCACAAGGCACGTGGAAATTAGTGTTACAAATTCGGTTTTCTATAAATAAATAAATTCGAACTTTATTATTTTTGATAACATATAAGAAAATTAGTTTTTTAAGTTAAAAAAATTGTTTAGGAAAATCAGCTACCAGAACGCACTTCCTAGGTCCGAACTCTCACTACTGGATATATGGTTCTTTCCTTTATCGAGTTGACATTTTAAAAAGAAAAAGGTCCGGACGCAGTAAGTGCGTTATGGTAGCGAATGTTCGTAAAAATGTTTTTAATGGCAAATATATCTTGTTTTTAAAAGAAGGACATTTGGTTGGCAGTTTTACCTATATAGTAGTAATAATGTACCATATTTCATTACAATAGATTTGTTGTCTCAAAAAGTACAAACATTTTCCGAAAATAAACTTTAAAAGTTCCAGAAAAAACTGGTCCGATTTTGCTGGCCAACGAACCTATCCGAGCTATTTACACACATACCAGGATATAATTATTCACCAACAGCTTTAGGACCAAAATTGAAAAAAAAAGTAATTTTTTGGCCACTTAATCTTTTCGCGCCAAGAAAACTGGATCTTTGTCTGTAATATTCAATAGATTTTGTTAACCACGCAACATATTTTGGTCTTGTTCGACGCGGGCGATCCCCAAGGGAGCAAAAAAAAAGAAGAGGAAGCTAGTTTCCAAATTTCATCGAAATCAGCTCATTTTAGAGTTATCGGTGTAATATATATATATATATATATATATATATATATATATATATATATATATATATATATATATATATATATATATATATATACATAAATTCACTTAAAACGCGGAGCTGGTAAACTGTTTTAACAAAATCTGACTATTAATATTTCATGAGCTGCCTCATAAAAGAGGGATACAAATTTTACAGCAACAAAATATCCTGTGAAATTGGCTTCCAAATATAGAAACAAAGTAATATTATATGCTGTGCACATGGCACTTTTCAGTACACTGGCTGTATCAACTAATACATAGCAACAGTGCATAATTAAGAAAATAAAAACTGTGAAATAGAGCTCAGGTTGTATGTGGGTATTTATAGGAAACTGCAGCAATAAGCTGGTGTAAGTAACATTATTGTGTAACGAACCCAGAATCCATCAATTAACTTGAATAAACAGAGGCGTTTCCGGACTATTTTTAAGAAAGGTGTGTACTTGGTTCGTAGCCTGTACTATTTTAAGTAGGCGCTGTTTTTTACTGCGCCAATAAAAATGTAGTTTGTTTCGTTTTACAGCATACAGAGCTTAACGCACGTCATGTAATTAAAAGTGTCCCGTATAATATGTATTTTTGTTCATTTTACGTTTTATTTATCTCAAAATAACTTTTGGTTCTACTAGAAGGAAATACGATAAATTAGTTCCAATTTTGCAAATATTTTGCAAGATACGTCATTCTTTGGTTTTATTGGATAAACAGCATGGTTGAAATTCAAAATGTAAACTAAATGTTAAAAAAATGTAATTTTCAATAAAAAAATATATGTAAAATGTCTAAAACGTCATAAAATATTACTACCGAAGAGACTAGAAAGTAGTAAAAGGTAAGAGTCTAACTTATTCATTATCTTGAGGAAGACAAATCAAGATATCCTACAGGCTTAGTAAAAAGTATGGAAAGGAACTATTTCCTGAGATATTCCAAAAAAATGTTTTAACAAAAGTTTTTCGAAATACTTTTTATTACAAACTGCCGATATTCAATTTTTCCTAGCGTAAACAACTTCGTTGCTGTGCCAACTGAAACTTTTTTTAATGGAAAGATATGGATTGTTTTGCATTGTCTGAAAGAACGTCGTTTTCTTGGTTCGGCACTATAAACATTTAATCGGGTTCCATAAGCAAGAATTAAGTTTATTCATTAATCAATTTGTTATCAAGTTACCCATTAAAAAATGCTATAGTATTTGTAGCAGTGACTTTCAATTTGTTTGTTGTCAGTTATCTGCAGTTTGTAATACTTTAGAGAACTTCACATCAGAAAATTATGAACTTATACAAATTAATAATTATTATTATTATTTTGGCTGATTTATCGAAAAGCTAAGAATGAATTAGTAATGAAGTTGAGCTACGGTGACAGGAAACACAATTATCTGGAGTGTGCATGCTTTTCCATGAGGTGTTTTCTATACTCGACTACACATTAATTAAGGATATGTTTCCAACTTAGTAAAAAATGTAACGAAACTGGTAGTGTCAAAGATAAACCAAGAATAACTGGCCGAATAGCTCAGTTCGCGAGGTGAGTAACCTCTAGAATCGGACTAGGTGGTCGCGGGTTCGAATCGCGTATTCAGACAGTGGCTTTTTACTCGAATGTGGAAAGGCCGGCTTCTGATGAGCTATGGGTGGCGTCCTTTGTCTATATGTGTATGTAACCTCCCCCCGTACACAAGTCACAAACTTCTGGGTGCGGCGTTTATTATATTGTTTTAGATAGGGCAAAAACCGCTCTGGCTGGTAATAAAGCATTAAATGTATTGTTTTGTTTTTTCATAAAACCCTTTATATATTTACAAATGAAGTTACTATAATACATAATGTTTCACAAAAATCTATGGTAAATTTGCAAAAAGGATTTAATGGCCCTCCTGGCAGTGCTCTTTGTCACGCCCAGAGCCGGTTCTGGTCCCACAAATGGTTCTGCTGACCTTCTATTCGCGAGACTGTCAGCTTCTTGATTGCCTTTGACCCTCGAGTGACCCGGCACCCAGATGAGGGTGACTCATTCGGCCCAGCCAGGTCGCTCGTCTCGTTTCGGCACTCACTCAGCAGCCAGGAATTTACCCGTGTGCTACTTAGGGTCTTAAGGGCTGCCTGTGGCTATGAGAATCCGCTTGTTGGTGTAGCCTTTCCTCTTGTTCTCCCGCACACGGTGCAGGATGGCGTATATTTCGGCCTGAAAGACCGTTGCATGGGCTCCGAGGGAAATATTATGGCTTACCCTCGGTCCTTCCGAATAAACACCTGCCCCCGTCCCACGCTCCCTGCCGAATCCGTCCGTGAATCAGACGAGCGCGTCCAGTGGTTTGCCCGGCGTCTCCTCCTGCCATGCCTCGCGGTCGGGGATTCCCACTGTAAAGTTGTTTTCCCTGCAGATTCGCGGGCTCGCGAAGTCTGACCTCATTTCAAGCAAGGGCTCCTTCACGATCTCCTGAATTTTTCAGTGGCCCCTCAAGTCTGCGTTGATCTTCAGGCTAGTCGTCTGTATAGTCCTAGCCTGGCCTCCCCCATAATAACTAAGTTGGGGGGGGGGGGCAGATCCAGCAACACCTCCACGGCGGCTGTTGGGGTTGAAGACATAGCCCAGGCAAGCCATCCTTTGGCTCTAGCCTAGTTTTTGTTTGGCGCTGGATTGTGTCACCTTAGTCCACCAGACCAGTGCCGCATATGTTAACGGTGGTCTGACCACCCTTGCGTACAGCCAGTGGGCCATACTAGGTCTTAGTCCTCACGTTTTTCCATTTAGCCGCCTAGTGACGGCTAAGGTTATGACTGCCTTACGCAGTATTTTTTCAACGTGACCATTCCAGGTTAGCTTAGAGTCCAATACGACTCCAAGATATTTTACCTCTCTGGTCATTGGAATGTTCCTACCGTATAGAGTGGGAGTTCTGTGGCACTCCCACTTCCTCCTTCTCGTTAACGGAATGACGGTTAGTTCACCCCGTGCCCTTGAGCAATCGTCCACCTTTCCACCACTTTCAGTGCTGTCTGCATGCGCTCCCACACTGACTGTGTAACCTTTCCTCGGACTAGATGACAATGTCGTCCACATAGCCCTGTACCTCATACCCCCCTCCCGAGAGCCACCCCAGCAAACCGTCCACGACTAGGCACCAGAGCAAGGGAGACAGAACTCTCGCCAGCAGAGTCCCTCCCGCCAGTGAGGTGAACATCGCTCTGTTTCTGAGCATCGAACCGATCCACCTGCAGCAGGTCTCATCTATTCCAGGCTCCCGAACAGCTGCCAGAACCGATTCGAATGCGGTGTTGCTGAAGGCCCCCTCTATGTCTAGGAAGGTCCCCAGCGCCACCGCCCTGTTCTCCAGCGTATTCTTCAGTTTCAGCACTAGTTAGTGCAGTGCTGTTTCTGTTGAGACTTCTGATTCAATTTTGACGTTATCTAATCAGATTATATAGCGCATATTTATGGAGAAAAAAATGTTATCTTTCACCGTTTTCGAGTTATTTCAATTGTTTTGCAACGTTTCACTCTTTTGGAACATACCAAAAATTGTAATAGGGCGTTTTTGCCAATATATGGCGGAGTCCTATGAAATGACGCATTTAGAGAGGTTTTCGTTTATATTATTCGTGGCAAAAATCCAAATTTCACATACAGAGCGCTCTCAAATAGTAGCTGAATTTGAAAAAATTCAAGCTGCCATAATTCAGTGTTCTCAAATGGAACAGACTACGTATTTTGAATTTTATGTACTTTATCAGCAAATTTTCGTGTAAAATTGATCAGATAGTTTTTCACAGAAATCATTTTTTGTCAAAATGTTGTGAAATATTAGTAATTAATAAGTAATGTTTAATAGCTTATTGTAAAAAAAAACACTTGCGAATTCACATGAAAAAACTGTTTTCGAATTTTCGTGACAAAAAAATTTGTTCAGCAGATTGTCGAGTAAAAACCTTTTTAGCTAATTTTCATAAAAAGACTTTTATACTAATTTCGTATTACAATACTCTAGCCAATTTTTCTAAAATAAATGGCTAATTTTCGTGAACAAAATTTTTTTTTTGAATTTTTGTCAAAAAGCTTTTTGGGAATAATCATATCTTGGGAAGTAAAGTTTTTCTGTAAATTGCTTGAATTGGTTCGTTCGCCCCGGAAAATCAGACCAGTTTTTTCATGGACAATTTTATTTGTTTTTTGAAAAAATTTTATATTTTTTCAAGCATTAAAGTTATTTTGTTGAAATATGGTACATGGTTTCTACTATAATGTTATAATTCTACGAAATTGTATAACTTGCATTAAACAAACGATATATTTGGAATCAGTAACATTTCTATTAAAATTCACTAGCATAAACCTATCAAAACTGTGACTAGGACAAGCACAAATTGTCAATGTATTTGTCAAATGTCACAATGTATAATCTATCTAAATAAATTTTACTATTGTTATAACGCACTTGCTACGTCCAGACTTATTTAACATTTTAAAATCTGTTTTTTACAATTCCTCTCCGCTTAGTTAAAAAAACTAATATTTAACATGGTTATGGTTAAATAATCAAGCTTGCTTTGAATAACCTAAGTAAAAACTTAATCTGAAACATATTGTTTACTAAACTTAATTACTCCTAATTTACTCGTAGATTAATAGCTATATTAAATTAATTGACTGTGCTTCTAAAAGAGAAAACAACTGAAACACATTGCGTTACTTACGAGACCTCTTTTAATTGTAACAATAAAATGAAATTAAAGATGGTGCGGTCTTTTTATGTCTGGTGTTATCGATAAGACTCTTGAATGTTTGACTTATTGGATGACGATCAGAACAATTTATTCTTTCCGTTTAATGACCTCGTTATTTATGGTACTAACTATATTGTCTAGAGTCTACTTAAATGACTGCTTTCAATGAATGTGACTGGTATTTTTGTAGAGGCGCGGCTTTTCTTATTTAATTATTTAATGCATTATGTGCATTGTGTGGAAAATGGGATTGCAGATAAAAACATAACATATAGGATATACAAACGCCCATAAAAATAGCATAACCATGTCGCCGTTTTGCAATGCGGCCACTATTAATTGTCGTAAATTTGTCGTCAAACGATAAAATTTGTAGCGATTTATTTTTTTAAATCCATGGTAAAACCAGCTTGGCAGTAAATTTAGCATTACCTCATTCCTAAAGCAGCTAAATTCGTGGCAAAAAGCGCTCACAATTACATAATAATTTATCGTGAAATTTTCGTGAACAAATAGGTCCAAAAGAACCACTGGGTGGTAGCGTTATGTTCAAAACCAAAGGTTACATTTCTGGTATCTCTACGAAATGCAATTTCGTGACAAATTATTTTCAGGTACGACAAATTAGTAGGGCACGCACGACAAATTCCTGAAGCAGAATTACTCCAAAAGACCATCCCCTGCTGATTTCCTCCCGCTCTGAAATATATCTTGTCAACCCTGCACAGTACGTTTATAATCTCGTCAGATAGTCAAAGTTACGTGAAACTGTAGAAAACCTTTACACCACCAAATCAGGTAACTACATTTTAAAAGCTATTAACGATTTACTTGGGAAAACTTCAAAACAATCAAAACACATAACTTTCTGCTAGATCAAAGGTTATTGCGGACTTAAATATAATGTGTGTACAGCTTGGCAAAATTTCCTATGGAATACGGGGAAGAAGAACGTTATTTATGTCCGACAAACGATGTTGACACCTACGCGGAAAATATACTTTCAAAAATGGCAGAAACACTATAAACCAGACCAAGCTGGTAAATTCTACAAACAGCCTCAGCGAGACCTACATAGAACGCCATGGTTCTACAACACCGATTAAAAAAAAGAATGGATCCGCATTATCTGTAGGCTCAGAGTTAACCACTTGCTGGTTCCAGCATATCTAAACAAAATTAATCTAAGAACAAGGCCATTGTGTGAGTGTGGTGAACTGGGTGATTCACAACATATGCTGTTGCAATGCCGCTTGAACCTTGCCAAGATAGATGTCTATATGAACCAAATCTATAAAATGAATATACTACCATTCAATTTAAAGCATTTACTACGAGGAAGAAATACAAATATACAAATTGTTAATAGACTTTAATAAAAGAAGAAGAATCTTTTAAACAAAAAATATATTTAGGTGGTTACATTGTAAATCGCAATCAACCCGGTTATTTTTAATGAAACAACCTATCTATTAGTAAGGTGGAACTGGTATTGATGACGAATTAGGAAGTTGATCCGATATTAAGGATGAAAATTAATTTTGTAAGGTAGAATGATCATCATAAGCTTTTTCTATTAAAAAGAATTCCAGCCTTGTTATTATATAGCAGCTGTCTGGCATTTTTAAAACTATCTACATTCGTGGAATAAAAGATTTTTTAAAACTTTATCGTCTCTGCTTTCGTTCATTTCTTTGCGAAACCGGTTTGTAAATATCTTATCAATATTTCCAATCATCAGCGTGCTGTCTCTCCGTGGGTCTTTTTTACGTACTTTTCTTGTCTTTTCATACAGACAATCTTGGTAAGACTTTAATTCTAACCTGATATTTTCAGTGTGTTATATTTTAATCGCAGCACAAGGTTTTTGAACTTCCTTTATCACTTTACCTGACAGGTTTCGGAATGTTTATGTGCATCAAAGACAAAGCGCAAACTAAGGACTACAAACCAGTGGCGGGGCTCGGTTTAAGGAACTTTTGTTTTTTATTTTCCTAAAAATATAACGGCTCTGCTGGCCGTCTAACATTTTTGCTAAGTTTCAGATTTTCTTCATCAATGTGGTGGTTATTATCCCAAATATCTTGTGCCACGCATGACTTGTCTACACTACCGCATCTAAGCTGTGCCAGATGTTCACGAAATTTAGTCACAATGGTTCTCTTAGTCTGCCCAACGTATTTAAGATTACAATCTTTACAACCTATCTCATAGATATCCGACATTTCAGTGGCTTTATCTTTCTCTTAGTCTGCCCACCGTATTTATGGTTATAATCTTTACAACCTATCTCATAGATACCCGGAATTTCAGTGGCTTTATCTTTATCTTTCGTATTACGTAACAAATTTCTTAAATTATTTTTTGTCGAAAAAGTTAGCTGCAAATCGGCTTTCCTAAAAATGCTCTCGAGTATCCTTGTGATACGAGGTTCAAAAGGCAGGCAAACAAATTTTTTATTTTACTTGAAAATACGATTCCGTCATATATGCCAAAGAAAAATGTTGCTTGTTTAAGATATACCTATCCTTAATTTGGAGAGTTTTTAAGAAAATGTCATAAAAACTAGGAATGAAGGGGTTCTGGATGGTGGTAAATCCGTATCTAAACTTAGTGTTCGGGTTGGTTTAGCATGATTACGAATTCAAGACCAGAAGAGGTAGCCTAAGCTAATTTAAAACATAGTGGACATTGAAAATGCAAATAATTTTCATTCTCATAACAAATTTTCGAAATAACCACCATTACCTTCTAACCGCTTAATTAACCGTCTTTCGACACTTTGTACTGTCGCTCTTCTAATTTCGAAGAGCTTTAATTTTTCCCCAGAAATAAGAGTTCAGCGGATTACATCCGGCGATCTTGCTGGCCATAACTAAGGACCTAGTCGCCTACACCCCTGGTCTTGAAAAACAATCACTGACAATAATCATTAGGTAGTACAGATAACAAAAAGGATTTTATCACCCCTTTTTAAGATAATTTAATAGCCACCGAAACTAAAGGGTATTTATTCCACAAGCGCCAGGCAGAGACTCCCAGTCGAGTTAAGAAGTTTGCTAACTGCTGCAGAAAAAAATTCTTACCGTGACTGTTAGTGGCTGTGCGCGAGCTCTTTCTAGCCTCCACTCTTCGAATGAGATAAAACAAGACATCCAATCGGTGGCGAAGTCATGACCTCTTCGATACACACCTCCACAATAATGGACTCGTTATTTTAATAAGATTACATAATAATTTGTTCTAGAACATTCTCAACGGATATTTTGTTTACTTAAATGCCCTTGTAGGAAAACGCGCCACATCTTTTACTAACAAAGCTATATTGCGTCTTTAGATATTTGAATTTTAACGTACACATTTAAAATGCAGTACGGTGTTCAGGGTAGTTAAACATTGGCGACTTTTCTTCAAATAATTTTTGAAAATAAAACATGAATTGCCTTACACATATTGGATTGTTGGCTCTTAGTTAAGTCTCTTACGGGATTATTTTGAATATTTAGAGTAGTAACGAAATGCAGTCGTTTTATATTCTAGGCAAAGAGTGATTTTGAGCAAATTCTGTGACAAAAAATTGTAAAACCATGGTTTGTCAAAAACGTGTATTTTCTTTATAAAAGCGATATTTCCTTAAATATTGCTTTATTGCTTTCCTTAAACGTTTATCTTTCTACTATATACTATATTCTTTAGTGTAAAGCTTTAATTGTGACAGATAATCAAGCTACAAATGTAGTGTATTTTAAACATTTTATTGTCCCCCTTAACACGTGTAGACAAATAGGTAAATAGACTTTCTACGTGTGGTGTAATTTGACATTCGAGCTTCACCCTGTTTAACCAATTATGACGTATTATTCAGGCCTCCCGACATTTGAACACCTCTTGTCAGAAACTTGAATAACGCTGTATATTTGTCAGATGCTCGGCGGTATACTATTGAATTATATCGAATTTCTGAGATTATAATTTAGAGAATACACGTATAATAGGCTTATCAGAGCAATCCAGAGGATAGCGTTTGTTATTAAATATTCATATATCTCATTGTTTAGCCCTCATTGTCGGTTGTTAAAGGAAAATTGATGTTGGCTGGCATCGAAACTGTATGTGTGTGTGTGTGTGTGTGGATTCTCCAGTTAGAATTAATAATTTATGCCTCTTTGGAATTCAGGAAATCCGGCCTATCGTTTTAATACAACTACCATACTCGAGCAGCTTTATTCAACGACACTTTTGTGATTTATGTGCCTTAACAACATTCCCGGCTCAGTGTCTACATAATTTTGTATTGTTTTTATTCAAATAAGCTTGTTTTAATTTGTCCACTATTAGCTAGGCATTTTACAGCTTTTAATCAAAAGTGCGTACTGTACTGTACCTTTATTTTTAAACATGTCGCTCGTGGCAGCATATAAAGTATTTTATTATGTTATAGTAATATAGTGCAAACACATCAGATTGATGGATTTAGATATTTATTTGATATCCACTTACTTCTCCCAGTATTTATATACGTATTTACTTATTAACGAATTTTCATAAAGATAATTTCGCTTTTAGATAGGTAGCGATTATCAAATTTTCGAAATTTGGAATTTTCAAATGAGGGCGAATTAGACTCCATATTTTATATGTTTGCATATATATATATATATATATATATATATATATATATATATATATATATATATATATATATATATATAGGATGCGCGCATTGAAAACAAAACAGCCCGACTTGCGTTCAGAGACTTTATTTTTAAGAAACGCTGAAACACGTCACTTTTAATATTGAGAGGGACATGTTTTGACATAAAACTCAACTTTGTCACATCAACCCCTTAAGGGTGGTGATAACAACCCTTATATTTTAAATAGGGAATATTGGTCGAGTATTACATCATTTGAAAGCTCTTTCTTTTCTGAATTCAGCACACTAATTTTTTTAGAAGTTTTATCAACTCCTTAAAAAATTATTCACAGTTGGAGTTGCAAGAACGTATTTCATTCATTGTGATAATAAATGCACCAATTAGTCAATTTTTCGTTAAAAAAAACTAAAAAACAAAACCAAACGTTCAAAAATGTTTATTCAGTTAAGTAAGTGTTTAAATTATTGACCACCAGTTTCCATAGAAAAGTACAAATTTTGTTCAAAAGGAGCTCTGACATTCTGGAGCATTTATGGAGTTATTAGACGGCATTTTTCAACAATGCGTTATCGTAATTCTTCCAGAGACTCCGGTTCTGTTGTGTAAATTCTACTCGTGAAATGGCCCCATAGAAAGAAGTCTAGAGGAGTTAAATCCGGTGATCTAGGGGACCCCTCAATAGCACCTCTCCAATCCATTGTCCTGGAAACCGTCTGTTCAAAAACTCGCTAACACATGCGGAGGAGCTCCATCTTGTTGAAACACTAATTGATTTTCTTGATAGCGATCGTCATTTTCAACAATGTCAATTAGTAGACGGTAAACGATATCTTCTAGTAACTCCAAACGTTTTGCCACTCAAATTGCCATCAACAAAAATTGGTCCTATTAAACGGTCTCCAAAAATGCCAGTCAGTCCAGACGTTTAATTTCTCTGCAGTTTAAGTGTGGACTTCGTGAAAATTTCTTGGGTTATTATCTGCCCAATAACAACAATTATGACGATTGACTGTAGAGTTTAATAAAAACGTACACGCGTCTGAAAAACAGATATTAAACAGAAAGTTCCCGTTCTCAGCTATTCGTGCAGTCATAACTTCACAAAACTCCAGCCGCCGATCAAAATCATCTTCATTCAGTTGTTGTACAAGATCAATTTTATACGGGTGAAATTTATGATGCTTCAATATTCGCTAAATTGTTCTTCTTTTGATGTTTGAAACAGTGGCCAATTTTCTCGTGCTCAAAGTTGGGTCTGCAGCAATTTGTCCTAAAACTTCAATCTCAGTAGTCTAATTTCTAACCGGAAATTCACGTTCAGGATCCCGTTTTCTGTTGGCTACTGAACCACTTTGTCGAAACTTTGCAACTAACTCCAAAATGTATTTTCTGTTAACATATCTGTTCGGATGTCGTTCATTAAACAAATTAGCGGTACGGTTGGCACAGTCATCGTTTTTGAAAATAATAAGTAATTATTTCAACTCTTTCTTCTACAGAATACACCATTGTGAAATTAGCTTTCGCTGTACTACCAAGTATCAAACCGACCGATAAACTGAAATAATAAACCGCATTTCTCTCATTCCGATAAGAAATGTTCTGTCAATTTTTTGCTTACAAACCAACAAAACATGGACAATCAGCACATTTCTTATCGGAATGAGTGAAATGCGTTTTTGCATCTTCAACTGTGAATAATTTTTAAACGAGTTGATAAAATTTCCAAAAAAATTTGTGTGCTGAATTCAGAAAACAAAGAGCTTTCAAATGATGTAACACTCGACCCATGTTCCCTATTTAAAATATAAGAGTTGTTGTCACTATCCTTAAGGGGCTGATGTGACAAAGTTGAGTTTTATTTCAAAACATATCCCCCTCAATATTAAAATTGACGTGTTTCAGCGTTTCATAAAAAACATTATCTGGACGCAAATCGGTCTGTTTCGTTTTCAATGCGCCACCCTATATATATATATATATATATATATATATATATATATATATATATATATATATATATATATATATATATATATATATATATGGTGTTTCATTAAAGTGGCAGACGGACCATACTTCAGGAATGGATGGTTCGGAAGATTTGCAAAAAAATCCTGTTAAGGAATGTAGCCAAGAGAAAATGCTGAGAATATGTTTTAAGTTTCTAACTCTGCCGCTAGGGGGCGTAATTGCTATGTCCTGTAAAAAAAGGCATTTTTATGGACAATATCCATATTAAGGGTATCAAAAAAGATATACAGTGTTAATCTTACTGAAATTCTACATCTTTTTAATTCAACACTTTTTGCTGTAAGTCGTAAAATTTGGGCACGAGAGGAGGGGGAACCTCTACTGAAGAAAGTGTACATAATGTTGGTTTAGCTTAACCGAATTGGATAAAATCTGTCCTGTTTAAGAAAGGATGGTCTGTTAGTTAAAACAAGATTATACCTAAGTCATATTGTTTTTCTCTGTCCTCGCAATAGGACGCTATTCTTTTCTTTTTTTATTTCAACAACACATCACGGGGGTTTACAGCCTAAATACTATCGTACCGTGGGTGTCGACAAGGAGGAAAGAGGCAACTTGTTAATTCTGGACTTGAAGGTTTGTAGGTTCGGAGGAGAAGGAAAAACATGTGCTGTCAAGGAATTCCACAACTTAGACGTCCTCGAGACAAAAGAGCGGGCATAACAAGATATTCTATGTCTGGTGAGCTGAACAGTAAAAGGGTGTATTCGCTCTGTTCCCCTGGTAGATATGTTGGGGGCAGCAGGTGGAGGAACTATGGAAGAAAACTCCTCTGAGCAGTGCCCGTGCAGATATCTATAAGAGAGAGGTCACCAACGGCCAGTCGGTGGGCAAGGGATGGCAGCCTTTGGGTGAGGGAAGGGTCACCGATGAGACGTATAGCTCTCTTCTGAATGGAGTCCAGGGTAGCGAGTGTAGAAGCGGCAGCAGCACCCCAGATGTGGGAGCAATATTCGAGGTTTGGCCTTATTTGTGAAGCATATAAGGTATAGAGATTAGCTGGTGAAAAGTATTTGCGAGCCCGGAAGCGGAAACCTAATTTCTTAGCAGCCGCTTCTGCAATTGATGTGACATGTTGATGGCAAGTGAGATTTTGACCCACAGAAATGCCAACAAGTGAAAAGGACTCATTACTTTGAATAACTCGGTTCTTCATTGTGCTGGGTCTAGGGCTGGTGTATCTCTTATGAGATAGAAAGCAAGACTGAGATTTAGTGAAGTTGAATTGTACAAGATTTCTACTTCCCCAGTCTAATATTTTTGGAGATCCACAGAGACAGAACCCTCCATGAGTCTGCGATCCTCTAATTGGGCTAAAGGGACCGGCCTAGAATATTGTATATTTGAGTGGAGGGTGGTGTCATCCGCAGAACTGTGAACTGGGTTGGATGTGCTAAAGAGGTCATTGATGTGGAGAAGAAACAAAGTAGGGGCTAAAGCTGAACCTTGAGGGACTCCTGCATTAATGGATATATATATATATATATATATATATATATATATATATATATATATATATATATACTACTCTGGAGTGGTATATTGTATTCCATGTAATAATTGTAGTTTAAGATACATTGGCCAAACAAGCAGAGTCATTAAAGATAGGTTAACAGAGCACAAAAGTGACATACGTTTACAAAAAAGAACTTGCGCACTGTCAAGAACATAATCTCGACACTGGCCACAATATAAATTTTAGTGATGTTTCTATTTTACACTATGAAACCTTAAGTAATAAAAGAATGCGTTTAGAAGAATTTGAAATTACTTTTAACGAGAATTTAATAAACTTAAAGAAAGATAATAATTTTAGAAACCACTACCCCTATTTATAAAAAGGTTTTTTTATGTTTGTCATTGAATAATTAGTTTAGTAGAACTCACGTTATATGTAAGTATTTTAAACTTTTATATTTTTCTCATATAAATTCTAAACGTTTTTTCTTTACATGTTGTAGCCTTGAGAATGGAATAAATTTTTCCGAAAGCTCGGCCTATAATAAAGAGTTTTATTTTGCAACTGGTAGCTTTCCCACAATTTTTTGCTAAATAAAACTATTACCGTCACAAAAACTTCATACTATATATATATATATATATATATATATATATATATATATATATATATATATATATATATATATATATATATATATATATATATATATATATATATATATATATATATATATAAGTGCCTTTCTTTTATTAGGTTTTCCCGGAAAATTTTGAGTTTTCTTTCGAAACAAATTTTTTTCTCCAAAAATTACAAAGCTATTTCAATGAAATTTTGTGAATATGTTGTCTTGGGCAAAGCCTTACTACGTACCAAACTTTAACTTTATAAGTTAATAGAAACTTGCGTTATTTCATTTTGAATTATTTTTAATTTTTTTTCGAAAAAAAATAATTTCTCCGACAATTACAAAGCTATTTTAATGAAATTTGGCGAATATGTTTCTTTGAGAAAGATTTTACGACATACCAAAATTAAGTTTCTAAGTTTCTAAGTTTATAGAAAGTTGAGTTATTCAAATTTGAAGAATTTAAGAAAAATTCACTACCATAACGCACTTGCTGCGTCCCGAACATTTTGTAGTATCAAATGCATTCTTGTTGACAAATTGTGTTCTCCATAGAGATTATACACAGTTATTTACATGAAATGTTTGTAATAAGCTGCTTTTTTCTAAATAATATTTTTTGTTTTCAGGTACACATCTTTGAATAAGTGAATGGTGTAAGTAAAATATTATTACCATAAGTATTTTTGTATGGGAATTAACACAAAAGTTCTTGATCTTTTATTTAATTCTACAAACAAGACCCATACTTAGAGCCATTTATTATATTCTCATTCATGTTATTTTGCTTTTATTTTTATTTTCATAGAAACCACATTCAACTGCGCAACTAACAATGTGCTTGTTTTTATACGAGGATGTATTGAAAAGTACGTAGCCTTACAATATATGACGCAATAAGAACAAAACTTTGTTTATTCCACATAATTTCCAAAACCAAGGCTCTTGGTAGAACGTTCACAGGGCAATTCTAAAGCCATTAAATACATTATTTATGTTGGTCTTCAAATCACATATGACTTCATCCTTGGAAAACCGTAAAGATTTCAGATGTTTTTGAGCTTTGGGAATAAATAATAGGCTGATGGTGCCAAATCCGGAGAATAGGGCGGGTGATAAACCAATTCAATACCTATTTTATCAATTGCTTGCAGTGCAATCAACGACTTGCGAGCAGCCAGGTTGTCTCAGGGCTTTGCCACAACTTTCTATTGTAATTTATTTGGCAACTCACTATAGTAGGCTCACGTGACATTTCTTGCTCCAAAAATCTAGGAGAATTATCCCATCTTTGTCCGAGAAAACTGAAACAAGAACCTTGCCAGCCGGCTTTTGAACACTGATTTTTTGGATCGTAGAGACCCAAAATGCTTTACTCTTTGCATTGCTCTGTAGTCTCTCGGGCATTGTGATGGACCCATGTTTCTTCCATAATGACAAGGCGACCCAAAATGTGTAGGCATCTTCTTCAAACAGGTGGCACATTATTTCAATCGTCTATTTGGTGCGTTTATGATCAGCGTTCAAGCAATTCGGAATTATTTTACCGATAGCTTTCTCATTCCGAAGTTCCAAGTCGTGATGATCAATATAAAACCACGTTCTTGGAAAATGTGCAATGTTTCTAATATACGTGTCAGCTAAGTTCGTCAAAACCAATGTTTTCCCGAGTGTCGTCCTCTTTTAAATTTCGCAACACAGTTTTTAATAGTAGCGTACGAGGGCCATTTACCAGTTAAGATTTTTACCATATCATCAAGAGTTTATTTTCCGATAACCCTTCAAAAACCAATACCTAATAGATAACCGATTTTTTTTTAACAAGATCTATCTTTTTCTCAGGCGATCCGTTTTCACAAATTCACGGTTTTCTTGCTAGGCAACTATTGTATTTCACACTTAGATGGTTTATTTTTTATAAAACATTAGCAATTAAATACAATTTTGCTTACTGGAAAGTTTTCACACTAATACGATATGAATATACCCTCGTATAAAAGTATACCGTGCGTTCCAACCTAGGACTTTACGTGCATAACTGTTATTACATCCCTGTATAATATCTTAATCAACAAACTGCAAATTTCTTTAGGTATTGCACCCTTTGCAGGTTCTATTTAAACATCCGCGTTTCCGTCGATCTACGCAATCATCCACATCAACAGTGTGCGTGGTGGTGCCACAGGATTCTGTACTCGGGCCTATTCGGTTTTCAGCATAATTATTAGTGATCTGTCTGGAGCAGTGGATTCAGCCGAATGTTATCTGTTTGCGGATTACGCTTCTTTTCTTCGCTTCGGTCAAAATATTTATTCGTGGCGAGGAAACGTCTTCAAAACACCTATTTGCATTCCTGGGAAACCAGCTATGCTTAAATAATCTTAACACTGAACACCTTGTGTTTTCTCTTAGATGAATGTCATACGATAATTTTCATATTAAAACTGTTAAATTTTTGGGGGTGGTGATCGATAGTAGGTTGGTTTGGGACGAATACTCTGTCAGTTTTTTCAACAGGTGTCCGACGGATTGTATCTGATTCATAGTCTCTCAGGGGCCAGTTTTTTCAAGAGGTATCCTGCAAATTGTATCTGATTCGGAGTCTCTCGGGGTAAGTTTGGGATATCCGTTTAAACCCGCTTACTATGAATATGCACGTGCTATCTTAGGATGCACTATATTGCTATGGGGTCCTGCAAACAACGGGATGATTTTGTAAGTAGCAAAAACTTTCTCTTATCGCATTGCCTAAATCGTTAATATTATCATATAGAAAGAAATCCAATACAGACTGGGAACCTAGGGCGTCATCTTATAGGTCCGTTGGCTCTGATCCATTGATTTGGAAAATGATTATCCAGTAATAACCTCGACAGTTGAGAATTATGTGCAGGAGTCCCGTCCTGTTAAAAATTAATTTTGTTTACATGCGCTAAACGAACATCATCGAGCAATTTAGGTTAAGCTGTCTCTAAAATTTTAACGTAGCGATTGGCTGTTAGGTTTCCCTTAAGTATACAAAATCTTATCTTTGTTCCTAATATGAAGCATCACACATTACCTGGGAAATATGTGGTGTTGGTTTTCCTTGGACCAGAATCTGCTATTGTGTCTATTAAGTATACCTTAATTACTAAAATACCATGACCTGACCATATAACCTTTATTGAAAATCTTATACCATATCACATATTTCCGTGATATCAATTGCCAAAGACTACCCGGCGTTCAGCATGCTCAGAGTGTAGGTGCTGGACAAGCCTAAATTTGTATGGGTGGTTTTTGTGTTTCCTTAGAATATTTTGAACTTTAGCTTTTGGAATCCCTACGCTCCTTTCAATAGCTTTGCAGGTGTGTTGGGTAAGCTTCTACATTAGCCAAAACTGCGCCTTCCCTAAACTCTCAATTTTCTTTATTATATGTTTTTGAACGAGGTTTGTTAAATGGTCCGTGACCAAGTAATTTCTTTTTTATTCGGCAAATGTATTGGGTAGCCTCCTTTCTGAATATATAAACATAACTGAAAACCAACTATTTACCTGTTAAAATACATCGCAGGTGCCGCTTCAACAAGTCCATTACTTAACATAAAACAAGTTAACATATCGTATTTCTCAAAATGTTCGAAAGTTTGGTTTACTGTCATAGTCACAAATATACCTTGACACGATAAATAAATCCAAGAAACCAGCCCAATTTGACAATGAAACACAAAATTTATATATTTAAGACAGGCCACTGCTTTTCTTAATTATTTAAATTTTGTGTTTCATATTCAAATTGGGATGGTATATAGGGTGGCGCATTGAAAACGAAACGATTTGCGTCCAGAAATTTTTTTTAAGAAACTCTGAAGCACGTCAATTTTAATATTGAGCGGGACATGTTTTGACATAAAACTCAACTTTGTCACATCAACCCCTTAAGGGTGGTGATAACCCTTATACTTTAAATAGGGAACATGGGTCGAGTGTTATATCATTTGAAAGCTCTTTCTTTTCTGAATTTAGCTGTGCTGATAGTCAATGTTTTGTTGGTTTGTAAACAAAAAATTGACTGTCAGAACATTTCTTATCGGAATGAGAGAAATGCGGTTTATTATTTCAGTTTATCGGTCGGTTTGATACTTGATAGTACTACCGAAAATTAATTTCAAAATGGTGTATTCTGTAGAAGAAAGAGTTGAAATAATTACTCTTTTTTTCAAAAACGATGACTGTGCCAACCGTACCGCTAATTTGTTTAATGAACGACATCCGAACAGACATGTTAACAGAAAATACATTTTGGAGTTAGTTGCAAAGTTTCGACAAAGTGGTTCAGTAGCCAACAAAAAAACGGGACCTTAAACGTGAATTTCCGGTTAGAAATGAGACTACTGAGATTGAAGTTTTAGGACAAATTGCTGCAGACCCAAATTTGAGCACGAGAAAATTGGCCACTGTTTCAAACATCAAAAGAAGAACAATTCAGCGAATATTGAAGCATCATAAATTTCACCCGTATATAATTGATCTTGTACAACAACTGAATGAAGATGATTTTGATCGGCGGCTGGAGTTTTGTGAAGTTATGACTGCACGAATAGCTGATAACGGGAACTTTCTGTTTAATATATGTTTTTCAGACGCGTGTACGTTTTTATTAAACTCTACAGTCAATCGTCATAATTGTCGTTGTTGGGCAGATAATAATCCAAGAAATTTTCACGAAGTCCACACTCAAACTCCACAGAAATTGAATGTCTGGACTGGCATTTTTGGAGGCCGTTTAATCGGACCAATTTTTCTTAAAGGCAATTTGAGTGGGGAAACGTATTTGGAGTTACTAGAAGGTATCGTTTGCCCTCTACTAATTGACATTGTTGAAAATGATGATCGTTATCAAGAAAATCAATTAGTGTTTTAACAAGATGGAGCTCCTCCGCATTTTTTACAACGTGTTAGGGAGTTTTTGAGCAGGGAGTTTCTAGAGCAATGGATTGGGCGTAGAGGTGCTATTGAGTGGCCCCCTATATCACCGAATTTAACTCCTTTAGACTTTATTTATATGGGGCCATTTGAAGAGTAGAATTTTCGCAGCAGAACCGGAGTCTCTGGAAGAATTAGGACGACGAATTGTTGAAGAATGCCGTCTAATAACTCCACAAATGCTCCAGAATGTCAGAGCTCGTTTTGAACAAAATTTGTACTTTTGTATGGAAGCTGGTGGTCAACAATTTGAACACTTACTTAACTGATTAAACATTTTTGAACGTTTGGTTTGGTTTTTTAGTTTTTTTTTAACGAAAAATTGACTAATTAGTGCATTTCTTATCGCAACGAATGAAATACGTTCTTGCAACTCCAACTGTGAATAATTTTTAAACGGGTTGATAAAACTTCCAAAAAAATTTGTGTGCTGAATTCAGAAAGGAAAGAGCTTTCAAATGATGTAACACTTGACACATGTTCCCTATTTAAAATATAAGGGTTGTTATCTCCAGCCTTAAGGGGTTGATGTGACAAAGTTGAGTTTTATGTCAAAACATGTCCCCCTCAATATTAAAATTGACGTGTTTCAGCGTTTCTTAAAAAAATTCTCTGGACGCAAATCGCTCTGTTTCGTTTTCAATGCGCCACTGTATATACATATACCGCATCACTATATCGGATAGAACAAATTTTGGGAACCTGCTTCCACATAAACTATAAACAGCAGCATTGCTTACATAGAAAACTGCAAATTTTGGAATGCGAATTATGCAAATTAGGATTTTTTCGTTTTTATTAAAATAGACCCATAATACTATATATTTTTGAGAAGCTTATGAAAATGCAAATTAATTTCTTTACAAACATGCAGGTGTCCCGTTAAAAAAACATTCGCAAATATTTGAAAGGCAGTAATATTTAGGAAGAACTAACTACGTCACTAAATTCTACGTAAAAACTTCTAGAAGGATTCGTTTTTACCTTTTTGACAAGTTTCCAGACAACTGAAATATAAATGGTATCTGAAAATTCAATATATCCAATATGGCCCGTGTAGATCGAAAACTAATAGGACTATGGCGCAAAAAAACACCTCAGGTTTGCAAAAACCGCGAGGTTCTATCTTTACTAATAACCGCAACCAAAATGGAACAGCCTGTACATTAAGTTGAAGAAATAAAAGTTTGTTTAAAAAAATTAATGCGTTTGCTATGATAGGCCAAGTACATTTCAATACCTCCTCGTATAATTATTTTGCTACTTTTATTTGCTGCTTGACCATCAATTCTTGGGTGACAAATAAGGTAGAAAAATTCTCGACCATAACCCACTTGCTGATTCAAAAGTTTTTTAATAGAGCTTATATTCTTAGATATTTGCAGACATATCGAGGAAATAATAAAAAGGTTATAACCTGCCGTTTATATGCAAGACAATATGCAATAAGTGTAATAAAAATAATTATCATAATTCTAGTTATTTGCATGCGCCATACTTCCGAGCACTGCGACTGTAAATTATATTAAACAATGGTTGGTTATCGTTTATCCATGAACTAAATATGTAATGTATCAATTATCTTATCTTCTGATACCGAATATCAATTTCATTCATTACAAGCTACTTTAGCGCTGACCTCAAAGTCGTAATAACCAGCGATAAAGACCCTGTAATGCCTTTCTTGTGTTATCAAACTGTTCTGAAACTATTCGTTGTAATGAATATAGGTTCTATGGGTTTATGGTTTAACCCTTGCCTCTTAGCTATCAGTGAATACTACCAATAGACCACCGTGTATTGGAGAACTCAATCTAAATTAGTTTATATTATATTCTCGGAAAATTAAATGAGCTTATTTGATTTTATTACCACATCTTTTGTAACAAACCAGGTAAAATAACCACAGCATTATTCACCTAGTTGTATGTTTTTAACTCATATCTTCAGGATACTTTGGCTTGTCTATATATATATATATATATATATATATATATATATATATATATATATATATATATATATATATATATATATATATATATATATAGGCTGGCGCATTGAAAATGAAACAGACCGATTTGCGTCCAGATAATTTTTTTTTAAGAAACGCCGAAACACGTCAATTTTAATATTGAGGGGGACATGTTTTGACATAAAACTCAACTTTGTCACATAAACCCCTTAAGGGTGGTGATAACAATCCTTATATTTTAAATAGGGAACATGGGTCGAGTGTTACATCATTTGAAAGCTCTTTCTTTTCTGAATTCAGCACACTAATTTTTTGGGAAGTTTTATCAACTCGTTTAAAAAGTATTCACAGTTGGAGTTGCAAGAACGTATTTCATTCATTGTGATAAGAAATGCACTAATTAGTCAATTTTTCGTTAAAAAAAACTAAGAAACAAAAATGTTTATTCAGCTAAGTAAGTGTTCAAATTGTTGACCACCAGCTTCCATACAAAAGTAAAAATTTTGTTCAAAACGAGCTCTGGCATTCTGGAGCATTTGTGGAGTTATTAGACGGCATTCGTCAACAATGCGTCGTCGTAATTCTTCCAGAGACTCCGGTTCGGTTGCGAAAATTCTACTCTTTAAATGGCCTCATAGAAAGAAGTCTAAAGGAGTTAAATCCAGTGATCTAGGGGGGCACTCAATAGCACCTCTACGCCCAATCCATTGCTCTGGAAACTCTCTGTTCAAAAACTCTCTAACACGTTGTGAAAAATGCGGAGGAGCTCCATCTTGTCGAAACACTAATTGACTTTCTTGATAGCGATCATCATTTTAACAATGTCAATTAGTAGAGGGTAAACGATATCTTCTAGTCACTCCAAATACGTTTCGCCACTGCAATTCCCATCAAGAAAAATTGGTCCGATTAAACGGTCTCCAAAAATGCCAGTCCAGACATTCAATTTCTATGGAGTTTGAGTGTGGACTTCGTGAAAATTTCTTGGATTATTATCTGCCCAATAACGACAATTATGGCGATTGACTGTAGAGTTTAATAGAAACGTACACTCGTCTGAAAAACAGATATTGAACAGAAAGTTCCCGTTATCAGCTATTCGTGCAGTCATAACTTCACAAAACTCCAGCCGCCGATCAAAATCATCTTCATTCAGTTGTTGTACAAGATGAATTTTATACAGGTGAAATTTATGATGCTGAATAGTTCTTCTTTTGATGTTTGAAACAGCGGCCAATTTTCTCGTGCTCAAAGTTGGGTCTGCAGTAATTTGTCCTAAAACTTCAATCTGACTAGTCTCATTTTTAACCGGAAATTTACGTCCAGGATTCCGTTTTTTGTTGGCTACTGAACCACTTTGTCGAAACTTTGCAGCTAACTCCAAAATGTATTTTCTGTTAACATGTCTGTTCGGATGTCGTTTATTAAACAAATTTGCGGTACGGTTGGCACAGTCATCGTTTTTGAAAAAAAAAGTAATTATTTCAACTCTTTCTTCTACAGAATACACCATTGTGAAATTAATTTTCGGTAGTACTATCAAGTATCAAACCGACCGATAAACTGAAATAACAAACCGCATTTCTCTCATTCCGATAAGAAATGTTCTGATAGTCATTTTTTTGTTTACAAACCAACAAAACATTGACTATCAGCACATTTCTAATCGGAATGAGTGAAATGCGTTTTTGCATCTTCAACTGTGAATAATTTTTAAACGAGTTGATAAACTTCCAAAAAAATTTGTGTGCTAAATTCAGAAAAGAAAGAGCTTTCAAATGATGTAACACTCGACCCATGTTCCCTATTTAAAATATAAGAGTTGTTATCACCACCCTTAAGGGGCTGATGTGACAAAGTTGAGTTTTAGGTCAAAACATGTCCCCCTCAATATTAAAACTGATGTGTTTCAGCGTTTCTTAAAAAGAATTATCTGGACGCAGATCGGTCTGTTTCGTTTTCAATGCTCCACCATATATATATATATATATATATATATATATATATATATATATATATATATATATATATATATATATATATATATATATATATATATATATACATATATAACAGTGAGCGGCAAAATTATGGGAAAAATTCATTAAAATTCGAACGATATGTGTTTTGACGAAATGCTCGGATACGTCAACTCTAGTTTTCAAAAATACACATTTTTGCATAATATATACATTTCTCCCACTCCTGCTTTTCAAAGATGACGCCATCGATTTTTTTTAATGACAACCCCTGTTTTTATTTTATTATTTTGATTAATCATTGAATTGTCTAGACGGCACCATCCAATTTTTGATACCGCACATTGTTAAATTTTTGAATGAAAGTCATTTAAAAAGTGGAAAACATAAAATCTGTTCAAAGCAACAATGAAAAGATAATGAATAAGATACGATTATTTCCTGTAAATAAAATATTCAAAATTATATCCACAAGTAGGTGTTAGTCACTAATGCAGAAGAATCAGGTGCACGTCATTGTCAAATGAACGTTATTCTTAATAACGTAAATCTCTTTTAACAGTCAATTAAGTATGGCACTTTTACGTGACACCCAGCGTATAGAAATTTTATTTCTTGTTGGATGTGGTAATAAAACCAGAACACAACAAGTAGTGTGCAATTTGTTTAATGCGAAATATGCAGATCGCGAAGAAAGTCTGAGAAACTGGATATGTTATACACATGCAAAGTGCGGAGCGTCCTAAGAAAATTGATGAAGACGTAAAACTTGATATTTTATTAAGTGTGGGTGTGTATCCTCACGTTGCATCTCGATCAATCGCAGCAAACTGCGAAATTTCTCAGCAATCAGTATTATATGCAATAAAATTAGAAAATTATCATCCTTACAAAATACAGCTGCTGCACGAACTTAATGAATATGGCCCTGAACGACGAATGCATTTTTGTGAAATAATATAAATAAAGGTTTATGCAACCAAACTTTATTAACCAAATTCTTTTTTCGGACGCAACATCAGTTTGGCTAAATGGAACAGTGAATAAACAAAACTACAGGTATTAGAGTCGAGAGAATTGAACCACATACACAACAGCACCATCGTAAAGATAACGTGTGGGCAGGAATAGTCCACGATAGAATGATAGGTCCTTTCTTCTTTTACGATACTCTCACTGGGCCACGATATCACAATGTTCTAAGGAATGAGCTTATTTCTGTACTTGCTGTAACTTTTCCAAATAAAGATTATCGTAATTTACCAAGTGGTGATATTTGGTTTCGGCAAGATGGTGCACCTTCGCACTTTGTACGTCCTGTTCGCGAGTTTTTAACTGACTGCTTTCCTGGAAAGTGGATCGGTAGGCGAACACCAATAGAGTGGCCACTCAGATCCCCATATCGTACTCCCCTAGAGTTTTCATTGTGGGGGTATTAAAAATCAGAATTCTAGGTTAACAAACCAAATAACCTAGAAGATTTGAAAAATCTAATTAGGTATGAAATGAGTCGAGTAGCCCTGACGTCATTCGCAATGTATAAGGCGAATGTGTCAACAGATTTGGTTATCGTCAAGAAGTCGGTGGATTGCATTTCCAACATTTTGTTGAAAGGAAACAATACTTTAATTTGTTGAATAAAGGACCTTTATCTTTTGATTTTGGTTATGAGTAGAGTTTATGTTTTCCACTCTTTAAATGACTTTCATTCGAAAATTTAAAAATGTGAGGTATCAAAATTTTGATGGCACCGTGTAGACAATTTAAAGATCTAACATAATAAAAATAAAAAAGTTTGGACGCAGCAAGTGCGTTATGGAGGCGAATTTTCATTAAAATGTTTTTAATAGCAAATATGTATTTTTTTTTTATTGAAAGCAGCCATCAAATTTGGTTACCAGTATAACATATATAGTAGAAACTATGTGACATATTTCATCAAAATAACTGTAGTTTGAAAATGTACAAATATTTTCCGAAAAAACACTTAAAATGCTCCTGAAAGAAACTGGTTTTCTAGCCAACGCACCCTAGGTTAATGGCAAATTAAATTATTAAAATTTGAAGCATTTAATGAAAGTTTGCCACCAAAACGCACTTACTGCTTCCCCAATTTCTTTCTTACAAATGTGCAAGAATATAAGTGTTGTTGGATTTAAGAAAAGAAGGTTTGTATCACCATAATTCTTTTTGCAAATGGCTTGGATAAGTTCGTTAGCCAGGGAAATCGGCCCAGGTTTTCCCGGAAAATTTTGTGTTTTTTTTTTCAAAAAAAAATTATATTTCCGGTATTAACAAAGTAAGGGCAACCAAATTTGGTTCGCGGGTTTATATCCTTATAGGTAAGTTATCTACCAAAATTTAGCTCTTTAGGTCAAAAGAGAACCAAGTTATGCGCATTTAAAGAAAAATAAATTGGGATTTTCCTCAAAACGTCAAAGTTGCGATTTAAAACGTCAAAATTGGCAACATTTAGGCAAAGAACTTGAACCTAATACGGGCTATGGAAATGAAATGTCTCAAGAAGAATTCTTTACAAACCCTGAAGTCTTAGTTTCAACCGTCATTGTCCTTCATTTTACTAAAATGTTTCCAGAAAATTCATTTCAAATAGACCCTTTCTCTGATGCTTGGCAGTAGTCTTAGCTATAGAGTTTATCGTTTAATGGTATATAATTTTGGTCGAATTTTCGTAAAAAAATCAATAAAGTTCAATATATCCGTTATTATACAAAATATGGAAAAAAATGTATATATTAATTATAGGGTGTCTTGAGCTACATCTTAAAAAAATATTTCTACAATCACAGGCTGGCCCACAAGTCGTTGGTGATACAAATTTTCTTTTTTTTTTTTTTTTTTTTTTTTTAATCAAACAAACACACCTGATGTTATTGGATTTTGGATTTTTCATCGAAATATAATACATCTTTGTAAGAAAAGAAATTCTGGACGCAGCAAGTGCGTTATGGTAGCGAATTTTGATCAAATGCTTCATATTTGAATAGCTCAATTTACTATTAACCTATAAGGTCGACCAAGAAACGAGTTTTTTCGGGAACACTTTAAGTTTACTTTCGGAAATTTTTGTACATTTTCCAACAATAAAGTTATTTTGATGAAACATGGCATATTGTTTTTACTATATAGGTTATACTGGTAACTAAATTTGATGCCTGCTTTCTTAAAAAAACACACATATTTGCTATTAAAAACATTTTTTATGAAAATTCACTACCAAAACGCACTTGCTGCGTCCAGACTTTTCAATTATGTTACCCTAGTTGTTCTATAGGATATTTAATATTAACCATTCTATATTTATATTTTTGTTGCATTAATTAATGGCTGAATTATTTGAAACGTCCAAACAAAACTACACCCTTAACTTAACTTAAGTGGAAGAAATTTACCTAATTATAAGCAAAACGAAAAAGATTTATTTCTCTTAATTATACCTCCATTTAAGTAACACAGCCATCATTAATTTCAGCTGTATTGTCATAATTCAGGATCAGATTTAAAAATAGAAGCGCGGAAATTCGTCGCCAAAATTAATTTGCAACAATCAAAATGATAAACACGTTCAACATTGCAGACATTTGTCATACCATTACATTAAAATGCGACGACGTACATATTTATCTGCACGCTTTACTAATTGTCCTAATTTTGTTTAATGTCCTTGGCGAATTTGCATGCGTTGCACTGTCCGATTAGGTTACTTGGGCGTATGTTGTTAATCTTTGCTTTGGTTAGGTATTCTTCAGTAGAAGAAACATTGCAGACACTCACTTTTCAATGCCTGTTATCCACGTTACAGCAGCGATTCTCAACCTGTGGGGCGCGCCCCCTGGGGGCGTGGTAGAACTAAATGTGGGACGCGAGCATATTGAGAAAACATTGGAAAAATATATTATTACAAAACTTATTTCATTTTCTGAAAGAAAAGCAATAGAATAGACGTATATAGGATTGTATCAGTACTGCACAATATATTTAATAATTAACGTATCAATATTAAACTAAAAGCAAGATTAATAATTTTTAGTGACTCCCTTGGGTCTGTCTTGCAGAGCAAAGTTTTTGGAAAGAGAGTGTAATATTAGAAATTGATACACTAAGTTATTTTTCTATATTAAGCTGAGATCTATATTTGGTCTTCAAAGCAGCGATCGCAGAAAATCCAGTTTCGCAAAGATACAAAGGTAGGATGTTGAAAATAGTAATAGTATACGAAATGATATTATTTTCAGTGCAGAAAACTCATCATCCAACCCTGCCCAAAATTCAAAGACAGATTTATTACTAAATTGTCTTTTAATTTCGCCACTTGCAGTGAAGTTTATAAAAATGTCTTCTTCGGCAGTTGAAAGACCTTCGGGAGTATTTTGAAATGAGTCCCGAAGCCACTCGTAACTTGCTATCAAGTTGTAGTCAGCAAAAAAAAATACTTTTTAGAATTATTTGCCTGCATAACTAAATGATTTTTAATGGTTACTAAAGCAACTTTCGCATGTTGTTCTTCAGCTTTGTAAGTTTTAAATACATTCATCCACTTTTGCCAGCATTTCTAGGTTTTTTTTG
Source organism: Tillus elongatus (assembly GCA_964006375.1). NCBI lineage: Eukaryota > Metazoa > Arthropoda > Insecta > Coleoptera > Cleridae > Tillus > Tillus elongatus. Next base: position 55,214,136 of record OZ023264.1, on the reverse strand, counting down.
CTTTATATTTTTGCTTCATAATTTTTCCAGTTTTCTACAAAACGCATTAACTTTATCACTGGTATCCAACATATGTTTGTTTGCTCTGTGGAGTTGAAGATTCGATGTATTCGTGTTCTAGAATATGTAGACAAAGTAGCTCAATTTCATCACAAATAAATTATCTCGAAACTTCTCGACATTCGGTCTATTTTCCTGTTATAGAAAAATGGCGATTTCATCTCTTAATTCATAAATACGTTGCAAAAATGTCCCACGTGATAACCATCTTGCCTCACAATAAATTAGTAATGCTGAATGTACTGCACCCATGTCTTTACAAAGTGCAGAAAAGAATCTTGATTTTAGGCGTATCATTTTTATATAATTTACTACTCTTACCACCGTCGTTAGCACAAAATTAAAACCAGGACTCATTTCTTTGGCAGCCAGAGCTTCTCTGTGAGTCAGGCAATGGGTCCAGATACACTGTGGAGATTTTTGTTTCACAAGTGCTTGTATACTTTGGAATCTTCCAGACATTTTACGAGCACCATCGGTGCATATTACGACGAAATTTTTAACCTGTATGTTTGCGTCGTTTAGAAAATCATTTAAGGTAGCAAATAATCAAAGTGCTGTTACTTTGAATTATATTGGTTTGCAGAATAGTAGTTTTTCTACTGCTGACATACCATCACAAAATGGAACATATGCAATTAAATGAGCATCTTTATTGCTATCTGTTGCCTCATCAAGCTGAATTGAAAAAAATTACCACGCAACTTCCCGAAACGCTGATGCTGTACATCTTCAGCTGTATCACCAATTCGACATGAAACTTTGTAAGAGGCAAGTAAAGCTTTTTCATTCACAGACAAAGTTTTTTTTAATTGATTTTTGCTTTTCGTATAATTTTAATTGTAAATCGAAGAATTCTCGTGGTTTGCTAACTTACTCGCTATGAAGCGTTTCCAAATGTCGTTTAAGTTTATTAGGCTTCATGCTGTCTGCTGCCACAACGTTTGAACAAACGACACACAGGGGTCTTTGTTCTTTATTTACTTCAATACTGGTCAAGGGCGTAGATAAGGGAGGGGTAATTCGGGTAATTACCCCCCCCCCTAAGACCGATGAAGGAAAAAATTACTATGTTTCCAGAATTATTTTTGTTAAAAAAATGATAAAATCTCGTTTTGAGTAAAACTCTTGAAATGTTGTTGTTAATATGCTTCTTGGACCTGCATTTTTTCAAAATTTTCAAGCTGTTAAAAGAAAATATGCTTAGAAATGAGTGCGTGTTCCTTTAGATGTCCTAGAAAAAAGAAAAATGAGCGCAGACGGATGATTCACAGGATTGTATGAAGAAATTGACAAACTACGCAATATTAAATATTTCCATAAAGTTTCCTCGTATAAACGTTATAGACAGATACATCTTACTAAGGTTTAAACCATACTAACGTTCAAAGCGAAACCCCCAGAACTATTATGAAACCGGCATTCTCGTTTCTCTATTAAAGAACATCATGGAGGATCTCAAGTTTTACTTTAATTCTAAAACATTTTATTGCGTAGAAATGAAAATATCATTTCTGCGACTATAATGCAAAAAATGACATTTCATCTTCAAAAGAAAGTGTATCAAAATATTTGCTGCAATAGGAAAATAATATAAGAGACCAGACTTTTTACGAGTAACGTTGAATTTGGATTTAGGTAATTTGTGTGTTAGAAAATAGAAGAACGGTTCTCAAGGTGCTTGATGAAGTTGTTGAAACTCTCAAATTATCTGATAAAGAAGTATTTCGTGATACAGGTATATCTCGTACTGAGATCTTTTGCAGTTTTGCCTGCCAGTGTGGAATCTGCAGAAAAGTGTTTTTCCTCGTTAAGAACGTTTAAAATTTTGCTCAGCTTAACAATGGGACAACGGAGGTTAGATGGACTAGCCTTCATGCATGAGAATCAGAGCATTCCTACAAGGGACGAAAAGGTTTTGGAGGGATTTGGCAAACAAACAAAAAAATAGAACCTTGGCATTACTCTGATTTCGAGTTCTATTTTTTTTTAATCGTTTTTAGAGAATTTTCGTACAAAAAATTCACACGATAACTCAAAAAATTCGATTTTGCTGAAATTTGACAGGTACTTTCATTTTGTAAGTGGCTTGGATAAGTTCGTTATCCAGAAACATTGGAACAGGTTTTCCGGTAAAATGTTGGGTTTTCTTTCGAAAAAAAATTTTATCGCTGAAAATAACAAAGCTATAGTAACCAAATTTGGAATGTACGTTTATGTTATAAAAAGTAAACTATATACAAAACTTAGATCTATATATTACAAGAAAAAAAGTTATAAGCATTTAATAAAAAAATTTTTGTTGCAGACCGTTTCTATGAAAATTTACTACCATAGCACACTTGCTGCGTCTAGACTTTTATTTTATAATGTGGGACATATTAAGTTTTGTTTTTTTATTAATATTTTCGCAATTTTTTGTTGAATTATTTCAATTCAATTCATTTTGAAGTTTCTGTGTGTGTAATTTGGTTTACCTTTGTATTTTTGGAATACCCTCCCAAAGAAAAAACATATCTACGCACTTGATACTGGTAAACCCAAACTTTAAATATGCTTGAGAATATTTTCTTGATTTTTGTTTCAGAACCACTCTTGTCTGTGCACTTGTTGATGCTTCATTATTGTCACATGCTCGCTTACGCCCACTTAAAAATGTATTCATGATTCTGTATACAATGTACGGGGCTTTCATTAATTCCCGAACCCCAAGTGACCGGATTCTGTCTCTCTCTTTGTGGAATATCATTTTATGAGTTGGAAGTCCAAAAAGTAACCAAAAAACCACTAGACTAGGGATCCTAAAGTTACTAAATCAATTGACAATTGACAGTTCAGTCCATTGGCACTCAATTCCTTTTGACGGTTATTTTGTATGTATATTGTGCATTTTCCAAGTTCGACCAGTGTTTACCTTCTTCAAATAATTTTCTATCTGTTGGACAATAAAAATAAACAGTCATCAAAACTAAGCATTTTCATTCCGTTTTTACGTAAGTTAAAAGTGTAGGTATTTTAAGGTTATGTTGTTGACGATATTCAACATCGCATGGAAAGAAGACCTACCAAATCTGTTCGTCGGTAATATGCCCAAACAGGTACATATTTGTTCAATGTTACACAATACACATTCCCAAAACCGTAAATTAGAAGTTTAAATAATCGGACCTCAATTTGTTTACGTACATTGCAAAATTTTAATATCTATACAAAATAAAAGTAATATTTTATTGTTTTTAATTTATTTTTTTAACAATCAATAACAGTATACCATACATGAACATACTTGCTGTTAAAAATACTAAACAATAAATACATTTGAGACATTTACTGTTTCACCTTATTATGATTTTTATATTTTTTATAAAACCCCAAAGGAAATATGAGACAACACTGGCATCTTATAGGGATTTCATTAATGCAGGTTGTACAACCGTGTATGCCGGGTTGCCTAACTTAAGCGGTCACGTGGGGTTCGGGAATTAATGAAGGCCCTGTATATATTTACGGCTACTTGAATATCGTGAATTCCAGAACACACAAATTACAACATACACGTTCGCTGTAGAAGGATCCACCTGACTGTGACTGGCTAAAACTGAACGAGATGCGGCATTTATACACGCAGCGCAGACGTTCTAGAATATTTGAAACAAATTGGAATTTCTCCCGAAGCCGCGATAGTGTGCGCTATGGTGATTAGAATTGTAATTGAAAATTGGTTCGCAAATACTAAAAGGTTGAGAAACGCTGCGTTACAGAGTAACTTCTGTGTGATGTCTGGAGATGTTTCTTTGGTTATTCTTTTAAAAAAATTTAATCGATCGTTCGCATCAACAGGAGAACTAGGCTAAGAATCTTTCATAATTAATTTGTCTCTTTTTTAGCAAATTTTTCGTAAAAAAAATTAACTATTGAGGTTCTATGTTATATATATATATATATATATATATATATATATATATATATATATATATATATATATATATATATATATCACTGCACCGATTTTGATAAAATTTGGTAGGTGCCTTGCTTTTACAAGTGGCTTGGACCAGTTCGTTAGGCACATCGGACCAGTTTTTCCAGGAAAAATTTGGGTTTTATTTCGAAAAAATTTTGTATCTCCGAAAATAACAGAGCTATGAAAACCAAATTTGGCACATGAATTTCTACTATCAAACTTAACCTACGTGCGCAAATTGAGATGTCTATGTTAAAAGAAAAAAAAATCATAGACATTTAAAGAAGAAAAAAATTGTGCCACGGATGATCAGAGGAAAGCACAAGAACAAAATATTTTGTGTGATTAACAAGACCAATTGAATATTACGTGCAACTGTTAAGTTTTCTTGGCACAAAAAGGCCAAGATGTAGCAGAAATTTTTTTAATTATTTTTCTTCTTAAAACGTCAGATTCGCAATTTGAAACGTCAAAATTTGCAATTTTCGGACAACGAATCTGAAACAAATACGGATTATATAGAAGAAACGTTGTAATAAGTGTATTTTACAAAGCCTTAGGTTTCAGCTTCAACCATCATTGTTCTTCATTTTACTGAAATATTTTCCGAAAATCAATTTGAAATAGACGCTCTTTCTGATGCTTTGGCAGTAGTTTCAGCTATAGAGTTTATGGTTTAATAGCCTATATTTTCGCAATATATTTGAGAATACCGCGACTTATGAATTTTAAAAACATTTCTTCAAATGAGCGCTAACTGGAATCCCTAAAACCCATATAAGGGGTCAGGTTCAGTTTTTGTCGGTTTACACATATACAGGGGTGACGCATTCCTACGGCAAAGCTCAATATATCCGTTATTATACAAGATATGAGAAAAAATTATATACGTTAATCATAGGGTGTCTCGAGCTGCATCTCATAAATCTATTTTGACAATCACAGGATGGCCCATAAGTCGTTGGTGATACATACTTTCTTTTTTATAGAAAACCCCTTGTTATTGCATTTTTGTATTTTCGTCCAATTATAATGCATGTTTGTAAAGAAAATAATTTATATCGTTCATCATTTTTGAGTTGTTTCAATTGTTTTGCAACTTTTCACGTATTTGACACATATCACAAACACATATTTCAAATTGTGATACGACGTTTTTACCACTAGATAGCGGAGCCCCATGGAAATGACGCATTCAGAGAGCTTTTTGTTTGTATTACTCGTCGAAAAAATTGAGCTGCCGTATACAGGTACTCTCAAATAGTGGCTGAATTTGAAAAGGTTTTGCAAATTCGTAAATAATAGTAAATGTTTAGTAAGTTATTCTAAAACAAAATGTAGAATTTTTGCGAAAATTATAATTTAGTGTAACATTACTGAAGGCAAAATCTGTATATAAAAAATGGTGATTTTTTTCAATTTCGGTCCTGAAGCTGTTTGTGAATACTGATATGTTGACAGGTGGGTAAATAGCTTGAAGAGGTTCGTTGGCCAGGAAAATCGGACCAGTTTTTTCTGGAACATTTATTTTATTTAAGTTTATTTTCGGAAAATGTTTGCACCTTTTGAACAACAGAGCTATTTGAGTGAAATATGGTACATTGTCACTACTATATAACCTGCTAACCAAATTTCCTTCTTTTAAAAACAAGACATATTTGCCTTTAAAAACATTTTTACGAAAATTCGCTACCATAACGCACGTGCTGCGTCCAGCCTTTTTTTAATTTCACAGAGGCGAGAGATTATGATGACTTGATTAAAAATATTTTAAAAGTACCATTGTACCTATAAACTGTATGAACCAGAAGCGTAAAACTATGTGGATTTTTAAGCTTTTTACTTAACTTCACATGATACTATGTTTGTTAGTATATTTAGTTTAAATCTTGCATGTTGATGTGTAAAGTAGGTTGTTACGAACAGAAACTAATTTTACAGGTGATTGAACAGATTTTTTAATAAATTTGATTATTACAAACAAAATCCATTTTTTCTAAGAGCCTGATGTAAAAATGAGGCAGCATTTAATGGGAGACAAAGATTTTCGGTGAGCGTACTCCTAAAAGCAGCTCTCTCTGTTGATTGTGGACGCTGCAGCAAAAAATTAAGAATCTTTGTTTAAAAATCGCCAATTTTGACGTTTCAACGTTTTAGGAAGAAAAACTATAACATTTTTTATGTAATTTTAATGGTACTCCTTCACTTTTTTGCGCCAAGAAAACTTCATCTTTGTAATATTTAATACATGTTAACGACGTAAAATATTTGGGTCATATTTGTCTGTAATTCAATCAACGAAGCAAAATATTTAGGTCTTTTTTTCTTTAAATGTCCATAACTTTTTTCTTTTTACTTACGTCCTAAATCTTGATACATAATTAGTTTACATAACATAAACCTGCGTACCTGGTTGCCCTAGCTTGTTATTTTTGGAGAAACAAAGAGTTTCTTAAAGAAAACCCAAGATTGCACAGAAAAAACTGATCCAATTTTCCTGGCTACTCTTAATTTTCGATTTCGATTTTGGGACACCTATATACAAAAATCAAAACTACCCAACCTTTTAAGCACACTTGGACAACCCAAATCACCACAACACATTTTTTTAACTGACGATCGTTTCACCAACCAAGCCGGCGTCATCAGAGGATGAATAATTCTAACTTGGTTAGTGAAGCGATCGTCAAGTTTAAAAAAATATGTTGTGGTGATTTGGGTTCCCCAAGTGTGCTTATCAGTGCTCATCACGGCTTCCAATCGTCACTTACCCAACATTTTGTAATAGAAACTACAATTTTTTGACGGATTTACTGGACTATAATTGCAATAATAGGGATACGCTTTTTCATGCAATGTAAATATGCAGACGATAGTGAGTCATATCGACATTCTCAAGTTTGCCTAACAATGTAGCTATTCTTATGTATGAAAGGCTGATAAGCTTAAACGATAGGTAATATTGTATGCGGTGCCTCATCAGAGGACAATAATTATTGTATACATGAGTCATGATTTGTTTTGATAATTCAATAAAAAAAGGTAGATACATTTTATACGTTGGTTAGCGAACTTTGGGCACCGGCTTATATAAAATTAGCACAAAAAAGATCTCCGTGTTTCTGTGCGAATGTATAAAACTAGTTAGCCTATCTTGAATAAATATCGGTTTATAAGCAATCCTCTTGAATTCTCTTTCTTGAGTGGAGAAAATAAAATACAGGGAGAATGTAGGAATGGATCTGGGATATTATACTAATTAGCAATCCAAAACTTCCTTGCTATTATATTATTTTACAGCCGTTATTTTCCATTTGTATCCAGGCCAAATGATGCAAACTAGAATCCGACTTTGGTAAAAACGTTGTTTTTTAAGGTGAAGCTACTCTTACTCTGCATGGATTTGTTGATAAAAAATTATATGCACAGTTAATGAAGTTTAGTTCTAGCAAGATGGAGCTCCCAGTCATTTTGGGAGACGCTTGCGGAAATATCTGGATGAAGTTTTCGCAGAAAAGTGGATTTGACGCGGTGGTACTCCTGTGTGGCCTGCTCTCTCTCTCCTGATTTGACACCATGTGACTTTTATTTGGGGGGTCAGTTGAAGAATGTTGTGCCATTAAATCTGAAAGACCTACAGGCTGGACTTACTGGCAAAACAAGACGGATTTTGCATTCCGGCTTAATTGTAATGTAATAAATTCCTTGAAACGCAGGTTCAATTATGTATTAATAATAATGGACAACATTTTTACTTTAATTTTGAATTAGTTGATTGCAACAAAGTTGTTGACGCTGGGAGAAATTGAATATCGCCATTTATGCAGCTAGATGGTTAACTTTTTCCTGTTGCCACATTTAAGCGTCGAGTACGCATATTAAGTTTCCGAGAATACTAAGACCTTCTCTTCTTGTTCTACGGGAGTAGATTTTGTAGCGTCTTCATTACGTTCAGGGCGAGAGCGGTTGTCGCGATTTCTAAAATGTTTATGATCGACTGTCTTGGATATAATTACCAATATCTCCGGGGTGAAGCCAGTCGATTAAAAAAGGAGGTCTATTTTTGAACTGATATTTTTTATGGCGCCTTTTGAAAAACTCAATACAGATTCTTTATTTTACAGTGTAAAATAAACAAGGACGTAGTGGAACATTTGAACTACAACTTTAAAGTAATATTGGCATATAAGTTGACATAGTAATAATAAATAACTATTGCACTGGTCCAACTATCCTCCCCAGTGGAAGGCAGTTGAACTGCGTTGGGTAGGAGAGTCGGACCTGAAGATCGGAATGTTACTTCTTCTTCTGGACGGTCGCTCCAAAAGTTTGGCAAAGTGCTTCGAAACCCGAACGCCCCTCATGCAACCACCGTTACACACTGAATCCAATCATCTTTCGGTAATATTCGCCACCAGCACACACATTTTCATAGTCGCTAAATCGTTATCCGTCTTCTTCAATATCGCTCAGAACCAGTTCTTCAGATTTTGCCGATGGCGAGGTATCCTTTGCTGTCTACATCGATTGGCGGAGTTTTGTTTGTTTGATTTTTTAGTGTCGGCTCCTTCTCTCTTCTAAGGGTATTTTCTTTGCTTTGTTATGTATTTTTCTAAAGGAAGAACAACATTTATTTGTCGGCGATCTTTCTTCACCGCATGAGTAATATTAGGCACCGTAGGAGATTTTTCAGGAGTTCTATTTTGTTCAATTTGAAGCCCAGATGAACCTGCTTGCGGTAATTCTGCTCGTTGCGCAGGTAATTGTTGCTTATTACCTGCTACAACGGGTTCAACCGGATTTTGCATCAAGAACGCGTGGTCAGAAATAACACTTGGGTTAAAGGGCACTATCCCAGTCGACCTAAAACCTGTCACCGCATTCTACAATGTTGCAGATTTTCCCCATGCCTCGCCCAACAGCTTTCCAAAAATCAACCTATTCAGTTTCCCATCCTCGGTGGTTCAGAGGTAAGAACGTGTGCCTCTGAACCGAAGGGAACTGGGTTCGATTCGAGGGTTATCCTTCCACTTTTTCAGTACAAACTGTAACATTAACATCGATCGAGGTTCTGGCATTGTATTTGAGCAAAATTTCCAGGATAGTGAGGTGAAACTGCTCCCTGCGTCGGTGATCGGCCATAGTCGAGAAAATAGGCCGACGTTAAAGAAACAAAACACACACAGTTTCCCATCTGCCTGATTTTTTATTAACAACCGACATGCATCATAATAGTGGAACTGACCCTTTAAGGATTAAAAAAAACCTTGATGCAAGGGTTGTAGATAGTTCGCTGTGTGTGGAGGTAAACAGAAAAGTATTATTCGGTCTTCTTCTGCAAATTCAAGGATCTCGATATTGGTATATGAATATCCATCTAAAACTAACAACACAGCTACAGACGGTTTCTTTGGTAAAAAGTTGGGTCTTCAACCACTCGAGGAATATTTCTGAATTTACATACGCTGACTTTTCAGACATCCTTATACGTGATCCTTGGGCATTCCATTGCTCCATTCATCCTTCCTATTTCTACCCTTGAGAATGCAGTATGAAGGTAAATATCCACCTTTAGCACTGAAATATGCCAAAACGCTAATAGTTTCTCCATTTTCTCCAGGATTCATACTACGAACACATTTTGATCTACTTGGGCAAGAACTTGACCTGCACTGGTATTCAACAGGAAGTCGGTTTCATCACAATTAAATAATTTTACACCTTTGTCAAATAACGAATGTCGTTAATCTGTCGTAAAACTCTTGTATAATTTCCATAGACATTCCTCTAGCACGGGCGACATTATTAGGTTTTCGCTCCAGAATACCAAATTTTTTTCTGAGACAATACGCCAATCACTTCTTACCTGCTTTACCTAAAAATTATTAACACTCTAAAATTTGCAAAAGACAGTATTTCTGCATTCATAACCTTTTTTTCATTAAACCTATTTTTTATTTCTAGCTTGACAGCCATTTTATGTGCCATTTCTCTAACTTCGTGCCTTGTAGGCGAGAAACCATTCTTTTGGTGTTTCATTATGTGATTTGCCAGTTTTTCTTTTGCATTTTCACCTAGCATTGAATCTGGATCCAGTCCATTGCACTTCTCCGTGTTGTTGCTTTTTATTCTACGGCCTTGAGAATGCCGTAACGTCTAGCCGCTTCATTTATACCAATATTGCGCGAAGAAACTGCGTCTATCTCTGATTGCAAATCATTTGCGGTCCAGAGTCCCCTTGGTCTTTCATTTGCTTTACGAATATACGTGTTCGGCATTTCCTAAAACGTAAAAACGACATAAATACTTAGGTCCAACTCTCCTCTATATCACTGGCCCAACTGTTCTCATATGGAAGGATAGATGGGCCACTACTTCGCGCCCAAACTATGCATTATAATGGCAGCAATTGGGTTTAGGGACGAGGATATATACCTAATAAACTAGACTAATTGTAAATTTCACGTTGAAACTTACCAAATTCGCACTTTATCACAAATCACCTCGCGCAAATTCTAGGCACTAGCCAAAGCCTCAATTCTCAATCACTGAACATTTGGTTTACCCCGACACAAGCACCCACTAATAAAGCTACGTCTGCACTGTTGCCATATCTTGGATTTTATTACTAGTGGTCGTCCCTCTTACTGGGCCAACTCTCCTCCCTTGACCCTAGTAATATATAGTACAATACTATTATGTTTGTGTCGGAAATTTGAAATTTATTTCTCTTTTGTACTTTGCTGGTTTTTTTTTAGTTCTTCCCATTATGGTTAATGCCCAAAAATGTATAATTGTGGAATACAAAATATATAATGATACCTGGTAGGAAATCAAAACAACATTCTATTTTAAACGGTCCTGGTAAATTGTTTCTAGCACCTCGTCACTTTATTTTTGTGGTAGGATTCACAACTTTTATCACATCACTACACACACTACTTGATTGTTTGTTTTAAAGGCAGCGCATTTACAAGGGAGTGGCTGGCATTATCTGTCGGACAATCGGAAGTTAATAGGGCAGCAAGAACTTCCTGCTGCAGACCGTAGATTCGTTGAGCAGGAGGTTAGGTCAAAGCAGAGCCAACAAAGACTGTTTTCGTTATTGTTAGGTGTTTGGCAGTGGCGCCTGTTTTACCCTTGATAATTTAGGGTTGCATAATGTATTATTTATAAACAAAAACCAAAGACACACATATCTGTTGCAACACGTAATAATAATGCTGGATGCATATTTATTTCATTTAGATAATTATTTTATTTATAAGTTGAATACAGAACATTGTATATGTATCTATATATATATATATATATATATATATATATATATATATATATATATATATATATATATATATATATATATATATATATATATATATATATATCGGGCACCGCATAACACTCGTTACTATTAGTTACCAAAAACTGTCGTTCATGGCAATCGGCCATAATATAATACGGGCAGGGAGAAATACAAGTTATCTGCTAAAGCATGTTTCGCTAATGCTCTTCAGCCAGTTTCACGATTCCAAGAGAACAATACAAACGATGTATCGATCGCTAGTTCGGGTAGTATGTTTTAAGCGTGTTATTTGTATTGCTTGGTTATCGTTGAATTGTGATTTATGTCTGTAGTATGTATCAATCCACAGCATAAAAGTTTACTATGCTGTGTATCCAGCTACGCATGGAAACTGACTACTCTGTCTTCATCAGGCATTGGACTTAACCACTTAAGTTGTTTCTTCATGACTTTATGATTTGCGAACTCGTCTAAGGTATTAATAAAATAAGGTCGATTGTTGTTCAGATCAATTGAGTATTTTTTTAGTTATCTATCGATACACACACACACACACACTCGCGCGCACACACACCCACTTTTTCTGTGTATATATAAACATATGTAAAACATATATATATATATATATATATATATATATATATATATATATATATATATATATATATATATATATATATATATATATATATATATATATATATATATATATATATATATATATATATATATATATATATATATATATATAAACATATCAAACGAACCTTGGGTATGTGTCTAAGGGTGCATTCATTTGAAAAAACTTCCGAAAGTCTCACCATCGTTACCTCACTATTAGTGAATTCTCTTATTAAAAATTCACTAATAGTTCCGAAAATGTAATCGTAACTTCCACATAGCCGTGATAATTTATTATCTTCAGAAAGACTCTCTCATATTGAATGAATTTAGGGTCCATGACTTGACCACAAAAAAATATTCGTATTACTGTACCCATAAACTTCTTAAACGTTATATTACTAGAGTTTTAACTTTAAAAAAAAGTCAATTTTCACCAAATCACCCCCCATTCATCCCCTACGCTCTAGAGCGATTTTACCCAAAAACAATGCGGACCGTCCATTTGTCAGGTGCTAACTGTACACCGAATTTGAAGACGATATCTATCTCAGTTCTTTCTAAATTTATCGTGGCTACAAACAGACAGACCGACAGACCAAAAAATTTTTGTTCCCAAATAATGTTTTCTATATGTTTGACACTTTTTACGACCTTTAAGCGAAAAAATTTTTTTTTACATTTTTGTCGCCGATGCGATATTTCCAACGTTGTGACGATGTGGAAGTAATGCATTAGGAAAAGCATGCACCTCACAATATATCGGAAATTCTTTGGTTGTTAAATCGGCCAGTTTTTAAGTAAGAAGTGGTATTGGTCAATAATAAAAAAGCCTGCAAAAACAGCAGCAAAGAAGCTTGGGCTTCTGTTTCCGGTTAAAAGTTTGATTTTATCACAGCAGCATTTAACTGTATATAGCACATGTACGTCCACAGTTGCAATATTGTTCTCATGTCTGGGGTGATGCCCCAACAACTTTGTCCCTCCTAGATTCTATTCAGGAACGAGCTGTTCTCTTTACAGGACACTCATCTATTACAGTCCCTCTTTCATCTCTAGACCACAGGAGGAAAGTTAAAGACTTCTGCATGTCCCACCAATCAACAATCCTCCTCAGAAATTGCTACTCTAGTACCTCCTCTTGCTACCTTTAATCGGTTGAGTCGAAAAGCGCACATCTTTAGTGACAAATTATCCACTCGTCGAAAAGTTCGTTACGAATCCTCGTTTTTACTTCCACATCGTCAATACTTGTGGAAGTATGGCATCGCCGACAATAATTTTTTTTAAATTCATTTAAACGTCGTAAAAGTGTCAAAATCTATAGAAAACATGATTTCGGAACGAATTTTTTTTTGTCTGTATGTTTCTGTTTGTAGCCACGATGACTTTAACATTAATTAAGACATCGTCTTCACATTTGCTCTACAGCTGGCACGGGTGTTGGGACGTACTACCATTTCGGAGTGCTTTTGTGTAAAATATCTCCAGGGGGTAGGGGATGAATGGGAGATGATGTGGTAAAAATTGACATGTTCTCGTTAAAACTCGAGTTATATAACATTTTAGAGTTTGTTTATTAGAAAACTTTCAATTTAATCAAACATCTGGTATTCTGTGCTGAAATTAAATTAGGGGTTGAATGTGTGGAGGTGGAATAGCGCTGACATGAATTTCGAAATTTTTTGTTCTAAAGTGGCCTAAAAACTCTGAAACATAAAGAAAACTTGATACTAATTTTTTGTGTGTCGGTCGGTCTATGGGCCTGTATGTCTGTTAGTAGGCGCAAAAACTTTCGAACGATTTGAGATATCATCTTCAAATTTGGTATCCAGTTAGCACCTGACAAAGGAACGCTTCGAATTTTTTTTGAGTAAAATCGCTTTAGGTGCTAGGGAATCGATGTGGGGTGATTTGGTGAAAATTTACATTGTTTCGTTAAAACTCAAGTAATATAACGTTTCAGAGTTTTGTGGGTACATGAATACGAATGAATTTTGGTCTTTTGTCTTGGACCTTAAACCCATTTCATGAGAATGTCTTTCTGAGGAGAGTAGATTATCACAGCTCAGTGGAAGTTATGATTCAATTTACAGCACTATTTCCCAGAGCATATACGCTTTGGAAACCCTCCCCGTAAACACACTTTTGAAGACCTATAATCACCAACTATTCAAAAGGGAGTGAACAGACATCTACGACAGGTTTCAGTGGCTTTAATTCTCACACATTTGCAGAAATTTCTGTATGTCTGGACGTCATGATTTTTTATTGTCGAATTTTTTATGTACCAAAATTTAGAGAAAAAATATTTAACATAATATAAATATTAAATAACCTAAAAAAATATTTTAAGCAAGCTTTCAAATATCATACATTTTTAAAACAGCATTCATCACGTGCTCTTAGCCATAAACATGATCTAAACAGCCTACTGTTTTTTTTTTCTGTTTGGAAAAAACGACACGAGTCGCCACTGCATTTTGATGATGATTAGCCAGTCATGAACGACACCAGTGAGACAATTCTTGGCAGTCTTCGGCAAATATTGACAATGCGATGTAATTACTTTAGGAGATTCCAGAAATGTAGGTCACAACTCGACTGAATTCCCTCTAGTGGACTCCCAAACCTCGAAGCGTTGTAAAGTCGCTTCTAATAACTCTCCATTGCGTACATAAGAGCGGATTAATTCGTTTAGGCCTTCTCCGGTCCTCGTTGATAATTATCTGTTACTTAAGGGAGTGTCCCGGCAATCTAAAACATTGCCACTGTGTTTATTTTTAAATTGCCTGTGCTAGCTTTAATGGATATGTCCCTTTTTATGTGACTTCATACTTCCTTAAGCGTGAAATGTTTCATTTTGAGACTTTAGCCTGTGAAAACAACATTAAAATTAGAGTAAATAGAAATGCAGGGTTGATTTTTTTATTGAAATTATGTATTTTGAATTAGACTTGGTCTTTTGCCACTTTGTTGACCCATTGGTAAAGACGTGTGCCTTTGAAGCCAATGGTGGTGGTATTGAGTCTTAGTGACGCATCATCTCATGTTTTCAGTCCAGACTGTAAACTTACAATGAGGAATTTGCACATTTTTTTATTCTCCTTTTATTCAATTCCCCACATTGTATAAAATCAATTGCCATATCAAATTTAAATTTTTAAGTAACAGTTTTCCTGTAAAAAATGTAGAAAATAAAAATTAATTGTCTCCGCGCCAAAACGCAGCCGTAAACAAAGACGGCCTACTGTGACGTCACGATACGGTATCGGCCAAACGAGTCTCGCTTACTCACACAGAGATCCCCATCTCACCATTAGCGTTTATGCGACTTACGTGTGCCGGATAGTTATTGTTATCAATTTATATTATTGTTAATATCTATATACTCGTATTAATTATTTTAAACACTGTACAGTCTTATAGTATGACTACAGAAGTTGGATTTGTCCAAGGACAATCTGATCATTCACAAAAAATTGATGTACTAGCTAAGTTAGCGTTTTTAGAAAACAACCCGAATTTCATGGGTGCTGAGCTAAAAGCTGTGAAAGTTGGGTGGTACGTGTCTGATATGAACCTTATTTTATCCTGTAAATATCTTTGTTGGATTGTATTTCTTATAAAATATAATGTAAATAAAAACATAACCTCAAAATGTTCTCCATTCAAATGATATACAGGAAAAATATACACCATTTCTTCCTGATTTTCTCATCCTTAGGTACATTAAAGAATAATTTGTTGGGGGTAGTTATTGTTGTGGAAGTACATTTGGGCACTATACAGCACTTATAATATTTATGTCCAGGCACTGTTATGTCTTTCGCATTCTCGTATTGTAATTCTGAATCTGCTGAAGTAATCACACAATCACGCACTAAACTAGATTAAACACAACTTACTACCTTTGAACCTATATTATACACTAAACACCAAAACTACTTAAAATTATGATAAAACTGCTCAGGATTCGATGCAAACACAAAGGAAAACAAGACAACGTTAAATGGTAATGCCCGCGTAAAACGCAGATGTACCGGATCGTGACGTCACAAACCTCTTCACCAATCAGATCGCGTTTTCGCCCACCCTGTCTTTTTGAATTATATTCAATATTTGAATAATTAGTTCCTAATTCGTGGTTCACTTTAAGGGGGATTTACTTGTAGATATATATTTTTAGACTATTTTGCTGTACTTTCAATACGTTTTTCATCAAAAGTAAATTATATGCAACTTCCTCATTAACCGGGGTATTATCTTTGAACATTGAATGTTTGCACATTCTATCCTTCGGAAGGCGCGTACTGTCGTCGATCTCGTGTATCCCATGTCACATATCCCTGTAAGGTTAGATGTATTCTCACCACAATTAGAACCGCAGACTGGTTTCGCTCTAATTAGAGCTCGTCAGTACGGTGTCCTAGTTGCAGCGAGAACACACCCATAAAGTAATACATCTATGGTAGCCAACCCCACAGCACATATCCCTATTACATATCCCTATTATCGTTCAGATGGAAGAGTTTGAGCGAAATTTCCAAACCGGTGAAATGAGACTACTCTCTGGCATCGATGATTGGCCATATAAATAAAAAGCCTGGACTCAGCAAGTGCGTTATGGTAGTGAATTTTCATAGAAATGATTATAACTTTTTTTTCTTGCAACACAGAAACCTAAATTTTTGTGTGTAGTTTACTTTTTATATCGTAAACCTACCTATCAAATTTGGTTATCATAGCTTTTTACTTTTTGAGATAAAAAAAAATTTCGAGTGAAAACTGAAAAATTTCCCGGAAAACCTCGTCCTGTTTTCCTGACTAACGAACTTATCCAAGCCATTTACAAAAGGAAG
This sequence comes from Tillus elongatus, assembly GCA_964006375.1. Taxonomy (NCBI): domain Eukaryota; kingdom Metazoa; phylum Arthropoda; class Insecta; order Coleoptera; family Cleridae; genus Tillus; species Tillus elongatus. Next base: position 55,197,323 of record OZ023264.1, on the reverse strand, counting down.
GTGCGTGCCAAATTTTATCAAAATTGGCCCATTATTTTTTGAGTTATCGGTGTGATACATACATATATATATATATATATATATATATATATATATATATATATATATATATATATATATATATATATATATATATATATATATATATATATATAAACATATAAAAATTGAAACCCCGGATATGGGTTCTAGGGGTCCTAGTTCGCGCTCATTTGCAAAGAATTTTTCAAAATTCAAAAGTCTACGAATGTTCTACGAAAATTCACTACAATCGCACTTGTTAAAAAAACAAAAAAAATTGTCTTAAACTAAATTATGTTAAAGGATAAAGGCGTAGAGACTTCTTCTAGGGTTTCACAAAGGCTTGTTTTCTTTGCAACCGCCTTCGTGCTTTCCATTATTGAACTCTAGAAAGTTTCTAGGTGGCATATATCGTTCCGCCATTGACGATCTATGCAACGCATTTTTAAATTACATAGGTGGTAAAGTTGATTATTTGATACCAAGCTGGCTGAATTCCGAAGTTGTTTTGTTTGGCGATTTTAATGTTTTGGAAGTACAACCATAAAATTTTTAATATGATTTTTGAATTTCTTGGCCTTTCTGCGTTAAAAAACGTAGGTTTTGTCTGCAATGTTTAATAGATTTCGTTTATCACACATACTACTTTGCACTTGTTTTCTTCTTTGACCTTCAGAGCGACCGATTTCTTTGCTTTAAATGCTTATTACTTGTTTTAACTTAAGATATCTAAATTTTTGCTAGTATTCTATGCTTTATAAGAGCAACTTTCCTACTTCATGTGGTTACAATAACTTTCCTACTTCCGAAGGCACAAAAATTGTCCGAAGAAAACCGAAATGATTGGGCTTGCTAACAAATGCGTCCAAGCGACTAATAGAAGGAATATCGCTACCAATTTCATTCAGATCCGACCGCTACTTTTTAGTGAATTTTTATTTTAAAAAATTCACAAATAGAGAGGTATCGATGGTGAGACTTTGCAAAAAATTTTTCAAATGAGCGCGATTTAGGACCCCTAGAACCCATATCCGGGGTCAGTTTTAGTTTTTATATGTTTATATATATATATATATATATATATATATATATATATATATATATATATATATATATATATATATATATATATATATATATATATATATATGTATGTATGTATGTATGTATGTATGTATGTATGTATCCGTCTGATAACTCAAAAAATAATAAACCGATTTCAATGAAACTCGGCGAGTGCCTTTCTTTTATTAATGGCTTGGATAAGTTCGTTAGGCAGGAAACTCAGACGGGTTTTTTCCGAAAAAATTGAATTTTCTTTCAAAAAAAAATTTTACTCCGAAAATACTAAGCTGTGTTAATGAAATTTACTATATATGTTGCCTTGGGAGAGGACTTACTAAGTACCAAACTTCAACTTTCTCAGTTTATAGAAAATTGAGTTATTCAAATTTTAAATTTTCTTTTGAAACAATTTTTTTTTCTCCAAAAATTACAAAGTTGTTTTAATGAAATTTGGTGGATATCTTGCCCTAGGAAATACCTTACTACCTACCAAAATTAAACTTTTTAAGATTATAGAAAAGTGAGTTAATTAAATTTTTATAGCTCACTGCAGTGTTAAAATCAATGGTATTTTCCTCACTATTGTAACACGTGGGTCTAATAAGTAAATTAAATCGATTGTCATAAAATATGTAGTGTCTTAAGACTAAGGGAAAAAGAAATAAAACATATATAACTGTGCACATTTTTATTATATTTTAGGGTGTGCGGCGCACACCTAGCTCACTAGGAGAAATCGCCACTGCTTGAGAGAGGTATTGTCACAGCATAATATCTTATTAAAGTTCATTTGTAAATAGGTTTAATTTTTATATGTATCTATATATATATATATATATATATATATATATATATATATATATATATATATATATATATATATATATATATATATATATATATATATATATATATATATATATATATATATATGTATGTATCCGTCTCATAACTCAAAAAATAATTAACCGATTTCGATGAAACTTGGCAAGTGCCTTTCTTTTATTAATGGCTTGGATGAGTTCGTTATCTAGAAAAATCGGACGGGGTTTCCCGGAAAAATTTTGAGTTTTCTTTCAAAAAAAATTTTTTTCTCCGAAAGTAACAAAGCTGTTTTAATGAAATTTACTATATATGTTGCCTCAGGAGAGATCTTACTACGTACCAAAATTCAACTTTCTAAGTTTAGATGAAATTGAGTTATTCAAATTTTAAATTTTCTTTCGAAAAAAAATTTTTCTCCGAAAATTACAAGGCTATTTTAATGAAATTTTGTGGATATCTTGCCTTAGGAAAGACCTTACTACGTATTAAAATTAAACTCTCTAAGTTTATAGAAAATTGAGTTATTTCAATTTGAAGCATTTCATAAAAATTCACTACCATAACGCACTTGCTGCTGATTTTTTAAGTATATACAACTTTCAAAAAAATCTGAGAACCCACTAACAAAATTTATACATAATGTGTGTTCAAACAAACTTTTAAAAGTCTGGACGTAGCAAGTGCGTTATGGTAGCGAATTTTCATAGAAATGTTTTAAATGATAAATATATATTCAATGAAAGACATCAAATTTGGTAGATAGTATAACCTTTATAGCTAAAACCATTATTTCATCAGAATATCTCTATTGTTTGAAAAAGTAAAAAAAAAATCCCAAAAAAAACTAGTCGGACTTTTCTGGCCTATCAAAGCAATTTACACAAAAACTACACCTGCCAATATATAATTATACCCAATCGCTTTTTGGCATAAATTTAAAAAATGTTTACCCGAAAATCTGCAAACTTTTTTTTTCAAAAAAATTTGCCATTTTTTTTTTACAAAAATTGGCAAGTAATCTTAGAATAAAATTACATAAAAATCCTTTTACGAACATTATTTAGAAAGTTTACACGAAAATTCGAAAACTGTTTCACTCGAAGTGGCAAGAATCTTTTTTACAATAACTCATTATAAATTAATTATTCATTCCTAACTTTTCACAAAAATTTGGCAAAAAATTGTTTTTGCGAAAACACCAAAAAAAATGCCTGGAAAAACTAACTAAATATTTTTTGTACAAAAATTTGCTAAAAAAAACTACATACAATTCACATTATATACCTAATTAGTAATTAAAATTGAAAAAAAAAAGAAAATGTAAAAAAGTTTTTTCTTTTAACTTTTCAGGTAAATTATATTGTAAAGTGGAAATAAAGAAAACTATGAGAGAAAAAATACTCATCTTTTCATGTAACAGGCTGTCAGAATATGTCTGTCACTTTGAAGATCATTTAGTATTTGTGTCACCAATTTATGAACTATGTACTTATATATTATGAAAATGTAAACATAGATAATCCTATCAAATTAATAATTTCTTACTTTTTGTATCAAAATTAAGTTTTTTATTTTAATATTTATGTTAGAAAATTCGTTAAATAATCGCGTAATCTGATCGGGTATTAGAATTGAACAAAAAAAAATTTGAAAATCTTCATCGTATGCGATGGTAAATACAAACGCAGGTACTATTTCTCTGGCTTCACAAATGTTTGTTTTCTTCTCTGTAACCGGTTTCGCTGATTGACAGCATCATTTGAGAGTAAAAATGCGTCATTTTCATGGGGCTTCGCTATGTATTGGTAAAAACGCTGTACCACATTTTGTTATATGTGCCAAAAACGTGATTAGTTCCAAAACAATTGAAATAACTCGAAAACGATAAACGATATTATTTTTTTTCCTTGCAAGCGTATAACTTGCTGGAAAATACAAAAATGCAATACTATAAGAGCTGTTCCATTAAAAAAAGATAATCTGTCACCAGCAACTTATGGGTCAGCCTGTGATTGTCGAAATATTTTTATAAGCAGCAGCTCGCAACACCAAATAATTAACGCAAATAGTTTTTTCTCGTATTTTCTATAACAACGGATATATTAAGTTTTACCGTAGTCAGGCGCCATCCTGTATATATGTTAACATATAAAAACTGAAACTGGCCCCCGATATGGGTTCCAGTGGGCCTAGTTTAGTTGACGAAATCCTTTCAAAATGTGAAGATCGCGGTCTCCTCTATAACGAATTTTTTCTGCGAATATTTGTAAAAAAATGCTAGACACCAACTATATAAGTAAAACTACTGCCAAAGAATCTGAGAAAGGGTCTATTTAAAGTGAATTTTTTGCAGATATTTTAATAAAATGAAGGACGATGACCATTTTTAGTTGAAACTTTAGGCTTTGTAAAACACATTTCTTATGACATTTCTTCTACATAACTCGTGTTTGTTTCAGGTTTTTAATCTGAAAATTCCAAATTTCTACATTTCAAATCGCGACTTTGACGTTTTAAGAAGAAAAACTATAAAACTTACTCTTGGTGCGTAATATTCAATTGGTTTTGTTATCCACACAAAATATTTTGTTTTGTGCTTTTATCTGATCACCAGTGGATCCCTTTTTTTCTCTTTAAATGCTTATAACTCTTTTTTCTTTTAACGTAGAGATCTAAATTTCGGCATGTAGGGTAAGTTTATAGTAGAAACTTAAGTGCCAAATTTGATTGCCATACTTTGTTATTTTTGGGAGATACAAATTTTTCCGAAAGAAAGGCCAAAATTTGTCAGAAAAACCTTGTCAAATTTTCCTTGCAAACAAACTTTTACCAAATCGGCCAAAATCGGCCTATTATTCTTTTAGTTATCGGAACTACATACATAAATACATACATACATATATATATATATATATATATATATATATATATATATATATATATATATATATATATATATATATATATATATATATATATATATATGTATATATATATATATATGTATGAGACATATTTGGTTCTCGGGTTGAACCGCGTCCAGAATTTATGATAACTCGACGTTTCGGCTCCTGTTTTGGAGCCATTTTGAAGAGGTAAAGAAAATATGTAAGGACACTCTAAGGCCTCAATCTGCCTACTCCCCAAATCTCGCCAGAGATCGTTTGTGAGGTCTCAGTGTGTTCAACCCTAGGCCTCAGAGAGATCTTTCATTAATTCTGGACGCGGTTCAACCCGAGAACCAAATATGTCTCACATTAAACACCGCATAAATCTCTCCGAACATGTATATATATATATATATATATATATATATATATATATATATATATATATATATATATATATATATATATATATATAAACACAGATCTCCACACAAATGTATCTTTCAGAATTTTTTTTTCTTTTAGAAAAACTGGTCCGACCAGTCTTAACAAAATGAAGATATGTGCGAAGTTTCGTTTAAATCAGTTTTGCATTTTTTGAGTTATCGCTCAGATACGTATATTATTGTTGTTATTATTATTATTTATTGCGTCAAATTTTACAGTATGTTCCACGGTAAAATTTTTATATTATATATATATATATATATATATATATATATATATATATATATATATATATATATATATATATATATATATACATAACATAAAAATTTTAACGGGCCTCGATTTTGGGTTCTAGGGTCTCAAATTCGCGCTCGTTTGAAAAAAAAGTAATAAATCTCACCATCGATACCTTAGGGAATTTCTTTTAATAAAAATATTAAAACTGTATACCTGTTAAAATTTTTTGACCATATTGTTATCATTTCTTATCAGCGACAAAATAGAGTAGTATAGAATATGTTATTATAACTGGTCGACACTTACTAAGCATTCGGATTTTTCGGAGTCCGTATATTTTTACGGCACTTCGGATTAAAGTGGGTGTCTTCATGTAGAATATTGCCTTACTATAACTTGAGTTTTTGCTGTTATATTTTAAATCAATGAGATTTGATTCTATGAGTTTAAAAGTTAAATATCATTAGTTTTATAATTATAAAACCAAATAAGAAGATAATTTCATGAATCACTGCGGCGTCTGTAGGAGTTTTAAGTGCATTTTCGTTGCCATGATGAAGCAAAACATGAGCTTAATGTGTCCCCATAGCAAAATAAATATTGTGCTTGAGAAGCTAGTTTCTCTTGAGGACGTCTGAAACTCGTGCACTTTGATGTTGTCTGAAACTAATGTATCACAGCTATTACCTGGCTAACCTCTCATGAATTTCACAATTTGTTAACACGAGCTTATACACTGTTGCCACTTATACAGATACAAGGTTGTTCATGGTGACAGTCTTTTAGACTTTAACACCAAATTAGTGAAACTACGGATCTGGAATCTGTTAAAAAAAGTTCAGGACGCAACAAGTGCGTTATGGTAGTGAATTTTCATTAAATGCTTCAAGTAAGAATAATTACGTTTTCTCTAAACCTAGAAAGTTGAATTTTGTTATGTCTTAAGGTATTTCCCAACATATGCACCAAAATTTCATCAAAATGGCTTTGTAATTTTCGGAGATAAAAATTTGTTTCGAAAGAAAACTCAAAATTTTCACGGAAAACCTTACCGATTTTCCTGGCTAACGAACTCATCCAAGATATTAATAAAAGAAAGGTTGAGTTATCGGATATATATATATATATATATATATATATATATATATATATATATATATATATATATATATATAAACCGATACATCTCAGTGATTTTTTTTTAAAGATTCACTAATCAGAAAAAAACCTATGGTTACCAATGTTGGAGATCTATAACTTGAGCGGGTTTTATCAGATATTGATACAAAACTTCGCTTTGTGGAGACCACAACTGTGTGTTAAAAAAAGATTTATTTAAATGACCATAAACTGGAAGCTCTGAAATCCATATCCAAAATTTGGGTTTAATATGGCGTTTTAGCGCCCGTTTTTTAAGCCATTTTCAAAAGAAAATACCTGGAAAAGGTTTAGTTGGTTAAGTAATAGTTTAATTATGCAGTTCTTATTTGTCTTTCCTCTGAATTTCACAAAATATGGTGGTGCTAAACCAAGGACCACGAATTTAAATATTTGCGCGAATTACGTTTACGATGAGGTGGTGTCCCATCTTGTTGGAACCAAACATCCGCCCGACATGCTCCACAAGCCGGAATAATTTCTTCTTGCAATAATTGTAAGTGAGGGAAAATTACAGTCAATATAAAAAGTACCTACTATTCCTTCCCTCCAAATACCTCCTCATGTTTTTCCTTCCTCGGTGTGTGGTGTTCAATTTTCCAATGGAGATTCTCCCTGGAGCAAGCCCTGCAGTTCTGCGTATTCACTGCTCCATTCAAACAAACTATCATCTCAGGAGAAAAAATAATCAATAAAGTTTTGATCATTGTTAATTTTTTCATATTGAAAGAAAATTCTGTTTGTTTTTCGAAATCATCTTCGTTCTGTTCTTGTATTAGAATGGACACTGCGACCCCAATCGGGTTTTTGTGCACGACATTTTTTCCTAGTAGTTGTCCAAAAAGTTCAGACTTTATGTAGTTCGCTGTCTTCTTGGGGCCATTTTACCTATATCCTGGAGTGTTAGGTCCTCCACTCTCCAAAGTATTTGAGCTTTTTGCAGAACCGAGCCTTGAAGTTCCATAGCAGGTGTTCCGTTGTGTCCACAAGCCGGAATAATTTCTTCTTGCAATAATTGTAAGTGAGGGAAAATTACAGTCAATATAAAAAGTACCTACTATTTATTCCCTCTAAATATTTCCCCATGTTTTTCCTTCCTCGGTGTGTGATGTTCAATCTTCCAATGGAGATTCTCCCTGGAGCAAGCCCTGCAGTTATGCTTATTCACTGCTCCATTCAAACAAAATATCATCTCATGGGAAAAAATAATGTTATCAATAAAGTTTTGATCATTGTTAATTTTTTCTATCATATTGAAAGAAAATTCGGTTTGTTTTTCGAAATCATCTTCGTTCTGTTCTTGTAGTAGAATGGACGCTGCGACCCTAATCGGCTTTTTGTGCACGACATTTTTTCCTAGTAGTTGTCCAAAAAGTTCAGACTTTATGTAGTCCACTATCTTCTTGGGGGCTTTTTTACCATTTCCTGGAGTGTTAGGTCATCCACCCTCCAAAGTGTTTGAGCCTTTTCCGTTGTTTCTGCTGCTGCAGTGCAGTATCTGCAGTTTTCACTGTCTTCCTTGCCCATCTTCATAAGGTGATACCTTACTGGGGAGTGTCCTGTGAAAAGCCCTGTAATTATTGTCAAGTCGTTCCTATTTAATCCAAGGAACAGTTCAGACTTAGTTCCTATTCAACCCAAGGAACAGTTCAGACTTATCTGTTGATATGGTGATGAACTGTTTTTACTGCGTTAAGCCTGGCGTGTTACTCCAGTATTACAGCATTTAGTTCTTCTCCCAAGGATGGAGTTCGTTTCTTATGTGGCTTTTTGTTGATCCACAATAGGTCTCTGGGCCATAGAATGGTGTTATTGCTGTCCTTTTTGCAAGTCTGTCTGCTTCCTCGTTTCCTTCGATGTCTTTATGTCCTGGTACCCGATCAAAGTTACTTTGTTATTCGCCAGTTGCTTCAATGGTTGTTTACATTGCCAGGTCATTTTAGGTTCTGTTTTAAAATATATCAGAGTCTGGCAGTATGTAGATCTATTTCTGAGTCTTCTTTGTATGCGCATGTAGGAGATTTATATCTTCCATGCATGGAAGATGGTAGAAGCTTTTCCTAGGGACTTAGCGAGTATAAAATTGGGTCCTCTTACTCTTATTCCCACTCCTGCTCCCTCCATTTGTTTAGACACGTCTGTATACCATATAGAGATATATATATATATATATATATATATATATATATATATATATATATATATATATATATATATATATATATGGGACATATATATATATATATATATATATATATATATATATATATATATATATATATATATATATATATATATATATATGAGTTGTTTGTCAGCCTTGCACTGTCTCTGTCCGATGTTTGGCGGTCATTTATGACCACGTCGAATGTAATTATGAAGTCCAGTTTGGCTGGCATTTGATGTGTTCGTTTGGCGAATGGACTCCAGTGGAATACAAGTGGCCAACCAAGTCTCCTGGTTTGAATTTGTCCGCTTGGAATAGACTTAGTGCTGCTTCCCTCTTTACGCATATGTGCAGTGGAGGGAGATTCAGCATTGCCGCTATTGCTGATGTGGGGCATGATACCATAGCTCCCGTTATTCCAAGACAGATCAGCCTCTGCAAATTTTTGCAATTCGCTTTGTGTTGGGGCTTATTCTGTTTTTGGGCACCATACTATAGATGCACATGTAGCTATGGGTTTGTCACAGTTCAGTAAAGCCAGTATCCCATCCTGGGAGTCAGCCCTCATGCCTTTCCTACGAGTCTACGGTATGTCCAGATTGCCATTGTGGCTCTAGAAAGAGTTTTTCCAAGTGTGTGTTCCAATTTAGTTTTTGGTCTAAGAAGATCCCTAGGTATTTAACTTAATTGGCAAATTGTATATGTGTTTTATTGGGGGAGTGGGAGCTTTTAAGTTTAGTTTCCTTCTGTTCGTAAATGGGACAAGAGCTGTTTTATGAGGATCGAAATTAAGTCCCTCTGTATCACACCAGTTCTTAACTATATTTAGGGCTGTTTTGCATTAGGCTGGATATTACAGCATCAACGAAACATTATGGTTCAGAGCCAACTGGCAAGATGAGATATAAAGATTTTGAGTAGCCTTCAGAAATGTGTAGCTTTTTGTCTTCAGTAGTAGCTGATTTGGATTAATTATGCTTAGGAATGTTTTTACACATGATCTGTTTCTCTAAACCACTCCATAGTTTTATTGACAACCGGCTATGTTATTGGTTCTCTGTTTTGATAAAAAGCGTTTAAAATATCACATACTTGGTTGATTTTAGGAAAACCGGGGCAGAGCTAACCGGCGAGAAAAAGTTGCAGAATTTCAGTAACCTTCAAATAATGGCCTTTTCCAAAAAGCTTCAGAGTTTTGTTAATTACGAAGTATGTTATGGGTTATCTTTTTGGTAAATTGCTAGGTTTTAGGGAAACCCAGTACAGAGAGATTAGATGAAAGAATTTATTTTTTTTATTTTTGACACTGTATAAATACAGTGACAAAGGTGTGGCTATCGTATTCTTAAATATTTTGTTATATGAACGACCAAGTTATCGTCATTAGAGGATGAATAATTCTACATATCTTATATCCACAACTCTCAATTTATATTCTTCGGTCACTAACGATTTAGGGAGGTTAAAATAAACATTAAAACGATCGTCAGGGTTTTTAAAATATGTTGTGGTGATTTGGGTTCTCCAAGTGTGCTTATAAGTGCTCACCACAGGTTCCAATATTCACTTAGTACATCACCCAGCCAAATTTCAACAAAATCCATCGAACGGCATCTGAGATACAAACACTATCCAATACTTAATGACAACTCTTATATATTGAGTATAACTAGTGACCTAAAATCGGAGAAAAGGTTATTAATCGACAACGTTGGTTGCAATTCTCATGTCGTCTCTTACATATTAATGTCACGTGGCCGCGATGTCACGATGAAGACGGTGATTTGTGAACTTCCGGCGGTGGACTGCTGCATCAATCATACTCGTAGCTGGAATAGTTTCCGCTTCTTAATTTGTCTTTTTATATTAGTTTGAAAAATTCCGTTGCCGAATATATTAAATCTAAAATGCGCGATTGCTGCATTACACACAATATGTTAATTCTAAGTGTGATAGTCTTCTCAAAAAAAATTGTTAAACAATTTTAATTACAATTTTCAAGTATTTAAACAGTGTAAGTTATGTTTCCATAGCAGTGTTTTAAAAGACCTCATGCGTTGCTTAAATAACACGTGTGAAGAAAGTGTCAAGATTACAACGCAAAAATTATGATCACTTGAAAACATACAGTCAAATACAGTGTCCCATTTAAAATTAAACAAACATTCCAAAGTAAAACTCATAGTTTATGATCTAATGATTTTAATACAAATAATTAGCATTAACGAATTCAGGGATGAGAATGAGTGAAGATTGGAACATGTGATGAGCACTGATCAGTGCAATTTGGAGAATCCAGTTTACTCATCTCCTTGCTTGTGATGAATTGGGTTGTCCAAATTGTACTAATCAGGGATGAGAACACAAAAATGCTTTATATTATAGTTTTCCTAGCATGTAAATTTTGTTGGAAAGTAGCCCTTTACTCCCTATTTTTAGCCTGAATGCAACAAACCAGTTCACAATTTTTTTTAGGTCATGGCAAGGTAAAATATGCCTGACAGCTGAACAATCACTCAACCTTTTCTTAGCAAAGGATAACTTCGAATTTATGTCTTGCCTTTCAACAAAACAAAACAACTAGGAGAAAATAATTTCCAGTCTTGAAAAAACTCTGGACGCAGCAAGTGCGTTATGGTAGTGAATGTTTATTAAATGCTTCAAATTTAAATAACTCAATTTTCTATAAACTTAGAGAGTTTAATTTTAATACGTAGTAAGGTCTTTCCTAAGGCAAGATATCCACAAAATTTCATTAAAATAGCTTTGTAATTTTCGGAGAAAAAAAATTTTTTCGAAAGAAAATTTAAAATTTGAATAACTTAATTTTCTCTAAACTTAGGAAGTTGAATTTTAGTACGTAGTAAGATCTCTTCTTAGGCAACGTATATAGTAAATTTCATTAAAACAGCTTTGTTACTTTCGGAGAAAAAAAAATTGTCGAAAGAAAACTCAAAATTTTCCCGGGAAACCCCGTCCGATTTTTCTGGATAACAAACTCATCCAAGACATTAATAAAAGACAGACACTTGCCAAGTTTCATCAAAATCGGTTAATTATTTTTTGAGCTATGAGACGGATACATATATATATATATATATATATATATATATATATATATATATATATATATATATATATATATATATATATATATATATATATATATAGATACATATAAAAATTAAACCTATTTACAAATGAACTTTAATAAGATATTATGCTGTGGCAATACCTCTCTCAAGCAGTGGCGATTTTTCCTAGTGAGCTAGGAAATATAATAAAAATGTGCACAGTTATATATGTTTTATTTCTTTTTCTCCTAGTGAGCTAGGTGTGCGCCGCACACCCTAAAATATAATAAAAATGTGCACAGTTATATATGTTTTATTTCTTTTTCCCTTAGTCTTAATACACTACATATTTTATGACAATCGATTTAATTTACTTATTTGATTTCATAAATAGTCGGTTAATAGTGACTCGGAATGAAGTAGATACCACGTCTTGTAACATATTCAGAGAATATGAGTAGATCAATAGCAACTGGGAATGAATTCGGTCAGTCCCCGACCCACGTGCTTAAAATAGTGAGGAAAATACCATTGATTTTAACACTCCAGTGAGCTATAAAAATTTGATTTACTCAGTTTTCTATAATCTTAGAAAGTTTCATTTTGGTAGGTAGTAAGGTAATTCCTAGGACAAGATATTCACCAAATTTCATTAAAATAAGTTTTTGCAGAAAAAAAATTGTTTCAAAAGAAAATTTAAAATTTGAATAACTCAATTTTCTATAAACTGAGAAAGTTAAATTTTGGTACTTAGTAAGTCCTCTCCCAAGGCAACATATATAGTAAATTTAATTAAAACAACTTTGTTATTTTCGTAGAAAAATTTTTTTTTTTATAGAAAACTCAATTTTCCCGGAAAAAACCGCCTGATTTTCCTGCCTAATGCATCTAGTCTTACATATATATATATATATATATATATATATATATATATATATATATATATATATATATATATATATATGAGACATGCTTGGTTCTCGGGTTAAACCGCGTCCAGAATTTATGGAAACTCGACGTTTCGGCTCCTGTTTTGGAGCCATTTTCAAGAGATAAAGAAAATATGTAAGGACACTCTAAGGCCTCAATCTGCCTACTCCTTAGAGTGATGGACAAAGGTGGGTAAAGGAAATATGTAAGGACACTCTAAGGCCTCAATCTGCCTACTCCTTAGTGGACAAAGGTGGGTAAAGGAAATATGTAAGGACACTCTAAGGCCTCAATCTGCCTACTCCTTAGAGTGGTGGACAAAGGTAGGTAAAGGAAATATGTAAGGACACTCTAAGGCCTCAATCTGCCTACTCCTTAGAGCGGTGGATAAAGGTAGGTTGGGTTGTTGTAGCTCGATTACGGGGCCTCAATCTGCCTACTCCCCAAATCTCGCCGGAGATTGTCTGTGAGGTCTCAGTGTGTTCAACCCTAGGCCTCAGAGAGATCTGGCAGTTCGTTGCAAGTCTTGTCTTATATAGGTCGTTCCGTCTACCTGTTGCGTCATCAGTGAAAGTAGTGGGGTTACCGTCAACTAAGTGGGGGGCTTCGGTCACGGTATCTAGAGGAGGATTAAGAGGGTCACCGGCATTTGTTGAGGCAGATAATGATGCAACAAAATTGTCTGTGGAATTCATTTCCCTTTTGTGTGTTTGTCCATAAATTCTGGACGCGGTTTAATCCGAGAACCAAGCATGTCTCACATTAAAGACCGCGGAAATCTTTCTGAACATATATATATATATATATATATATATATATATATATATATATATATATATATATATATATATATATATATATATATATATATATAAACATATAAAATTTGAAACTGACCCCGGATATGGGTTCTAGGGGTCCTAAATCGCGCTCATTTGAAAAAAAATTTTGCAAAGTCTCACCATCGATACCTCTCTATTAGTGAATTTTTTAAATAAAAATTCACTAAAAAGTAATACTAATAGTAATATTTATTGAGATCGATTATACATTGTAACATTTGACAAATAAGTTGATAACTTCTGCTTGACCAATTCACAATTTTGATAGGTTTATCCAAATAGAGTAATCAAAACTTGTAAAGATGACATTGACTACTAAAATTTTGACATACCAAATAGTTCATTTTGCTTCCTTAATAAATCTGTTCATCGTCAACCCCATTCTGTGCATTTACTTCCCGACGCTCAAAAACTATTTACTAACACTTTCTGCATTGAATCGTTCTTTTTTGTCCTTGTTATTTGAGAAAATCCAAATGCCAATTTAGAGAAAATTTGAAAACATTGTTTGGCATAAACATGCGTTAAACGTTTATTCATTGCAACAAAATAAAAAAATTATTTTGAAACATAAATACCCACCAACATACAATGAATTTTGATTTTATTTTATAGCGATTTACTGATTTACACGTATTACACTTCAATCACCTTTTCCACAGATGCAGCGATAACAGTAGAAACAAATGTCTTTAATTAAAGTCCTAATTGATCACTGAGTACGCTAAAATAACATAAAACCACTCAAAAACTACGGCACTCACTACTTTGTACACGTAAATAATAAATGAAACAAAGTTTGGAGAATTCATGGCGGATGTTGTACCACGAGGCTGGCCTACCAATAGAAAATTGTACCACTCAATGGCCACACTGTCTCTCTATCAAGTCATTGTAGTCTGGTAGTTTCCAAGATCTTATTCTCTAAATTTAGATATTTGAACAAAACATTAGTGATCAGTGTTTTTAACGTTATTTTATTAACTGATTATTTACGCAGACGTTCGAAGTGCCCACCACTGACTGCCGCGCAATGATGAAGGTTCTGTTGGAATTTTTGCAAAGTGTCTGTGATATTTCCGGTGTTAACAGCCGACATTCTTGGATAATTATATCCCTTGGATCTTCAACAACATTGTGCTTTGTTACATGAGTTTTGATTTTTTCCCAAAAAACAAATCTAATGGTTTTGGATCTGGACACCGAGGTCGCGCCACTCAGTGACCCACCTCCGACCGAACAATCCTCCAGGAAATGTCTGATTTAAGTATTCTTTACTCGCATATTACACTTGAATCTCTATTATATCTGCTATACTTTTTAGATGTGTTGGGACTTAATTTTATCATTTGAAATTGAGTTTTTAATATTTTGTTGGCGGCTTTATATTTGGATATTTGTTAATGATCTATTTTTTTGCCTGTACTCATTGTTGCCTGTGTGGTATTTAAGTGTTTTGTACGTTTTTAATAGTGATGGGTCGTTATTTAACAATCTGTTATTTTTCACCTGTTGCCGAGCCGCAACAGTAACAACCTGTTATGGATATATGAAAATAACAGGTTACAGGAGGACCAGAAACACAACAGCAGAAATCTATTTGCGTTTGCGCTTTACACTAGAACTCGGACTCGTATCTGTTTCTGTTGCACTGCAACTAGCTACGATAAATCAACATCGGTTTTCATCCGCAACTATTATAACAGGATGAATGGACATGAGACTGGGAATGCTAAATATGTATGGGTATAGAGTATAGAGCGGACCTTACTTCATAACATATTACTTAACACTTTATACTAGTGTGCTCACAGCTTTGGGAACGTAGGATCGTCGAACAATAAAGCTGTTAAATTTTATCAGGTTGTTGATGGGGATACGGCATACGAACACGGACACTACTACTACTAATCACTGAAACTTCAAAAATCTCAGGAACAGTACCAATTTTAATGAAATTATAAAAATATTCCCTGTACCCGGTATAGTTGAAACCAAACACACTTTACCCTATAGGTAGAGAGAAAAAAATTAGTTTTAATTTTAAAAAAATATATATTTATTTTATTTTTTGCTTACAATAATTCATGTATTTCATATAACTCTCATTTTCAAGGAAAAGATGGCTATAGAGGTTTTTAAGCTCAATGCTTAACTAATACTTAATTAGTAAAGAAAATTCGAAAGAAATTTTTCATTGTTGATTTTGTTTACCAAATTATTATTAGTGATAAATACCCCAAAAACCCCTACATCATTTTTTATAAAAAATTTATTAATTGTTTTCAACATAAAACAAAAATATTTTTTTATTTTAAACATTATATAGTTGCATAGTATAGTAAACAATTTTTAAATTGTTTACTATTGTCTCTGAAACATAATTTATTATGTTTCAGAGAATTAGAGATATCTAAAGTCTTTGCTCTATCCACATTGTTTCATAATTATTTTTGTCTTTTTCTTCAAATTAATCACCTTCACCCCTCGGGCTGGATCAACTGATAGTTACATCGCCCGGGGATTGAACCCGTGTAGCAGCGAATCTCCTTTACCCAACTACACCACCGGACGGGTTCAGCTACTGTTACTACGTCTACGTGGAATTCTTAATAATTCATAGTTCATACTGTTATTTTGAACCTGTTATATTTAACAATTATTTCTAAATAACAGTAACTGTTGCCACCTGTTACAGCAATATAACAGTTTTTACCATCACTAGTTTTTAACTGTGTGTGTGTGTGTGTGTGTGTGTGTGTGTGTGTGTGTGTGTGTGTGTGTGTGTGTGTGTGTGTGTGTGTGTGTGTGTGTGTGTGTGTGTGTGTGTGTGTGTGTGTGTGTGTGTGTGTGTGTGTGTGTGTGTGTGTGTGTGTGTGTGTGTGTGTGTGTGTGTGTGTGTGTGTGTGTGTGTGTGTGTGTGTGTGTGTGTGTGTGTGTGTGTGTGTGTGTGTGTGTGTGTGTGTGTGTGTGTGTGTGTGTGTGTGTGTGTGTGTGTGTGTGTGTGTGTGTGTGTGTGTGTGTGTGTGTGTGTGTGTGTGTGTGTGTGTGTGTGTGTGTGTGTGTGTGTGTGTGTGTGTGTGTGTGTGTGTGTGTGTGTGTGTGTGTGTGTGTGTGTGTGTGTGTGTGTGTGTGTGTGTGTGTGTGTGTGTGTGTGTGTGTGTGTGTGTGTGTGTGTGTGTGTGTGTGTGTGTGTGTGTGTGTGTGTGTGTGTGTGTGTGTGTGTGTGTGTGTGTGTGTGTGTGTGTGTGTGTGTGTGTGTGTGTGTGTGTGTGTGTGTGTGTGTGTGTGTGTGTGTGTGTGTGTGTGTGTGTGTGTGTGTGTGTGTGTGTGTGTGTGTGTGTGTGTGTGTGTGTGTGTGTGTGTGTGTGTGTGTGTGTGTGTGTGTGTGTGTGTGTGTGTGTGTGTGTGTGTGTGTGTGTGTGTGTGTGTGTGTGTGTGTGTGTGTGTGTGTGTGTGTGTGTGTGTGTGTGTGTGTGTGTGTGTGTGTGTGTGTGTGTGTGTGTGTGTGTGTGTGTGTGTGTGTGTGTGTGTGTGTGTGTGTGTGTGTGTGTGTGTGTGTGTGTGTGTGTGTGTGTGTGTGTGTGTGTGTGTGTGTGTGTGTGTGTGTGTGTGTGTGTGTGTGTGTGTGTGTGTGTGTGTGTGTGTGTGTGTGTGTGTGTGTGTGTGTGTGTGTGTGTGTGTGTGTGTGTGTGTGTGTGTGTGTGTGTGTGTGTGTGTGTGTGTGTGTGTGTGTGTGTGTGTGTGTGTGTGTGTGTGTGTGTGTGTGTGTGTGTGTGTGTGTGTGTGTGTGTGTGTGTGTGTGTGTGTGTGTGTGTGTGTGTGTGTGTGTGTGTGTGTGTGTGTGTGTGTGTGTGTGTGTGTGTGTGTGTGTGTGTGTGTGTGTGTGTGTGTGTGTGTGTGTGTGTGTGTGTGTGTGTGTGTGTGTGTGTGTGTGTGTGTGTGTGTGTGTGTGTGTGTGTGTGTGTGTGTGTGTGTGTGTGTGTGTGTGTGTGTGTGTGTGTGTGTGTGTGTGTGTGTGTGTGTGTGTGTGTGTGTGTGTGTGTGTGTGTGTGTGTGTGTGTGTGTGTGTGTGTGTGTGTGTGTGTGTGTGTGTGTGTGTGTGTGTGTGTGTGTGTGTGTGTGTGTGTGTGTGTGTGTGTGTGTGTGTGTGTGTGTGTGTGTGTGTGTGTGTGTGTGTGTGTGTGTGTGTGTGTGTGTGTGTGTGTGTGTGTGTGTGTGTGTGTGTGTGTGTGTGTGTGTGTGTGTGTGTGTGTGTGTGTGTGTGTGTGTGTGTGTGTGTGTGTGTGTGTGTGTGTGTGTGTGTGTGTGTGTGTGTGTGTGTGTGTGTGTGTGTGTGTGTGTGTGTGTGTGTGTGTGTGTGTGTGTGTGTGTGTGTGTGTGTGTGTGTGTGTGTGTGTGTGTGTGTGTGTGTGTGTGTGTGTGTGTGTGTGTGTGTGTGTGTGTGTGTGTGTGTGTGTGTGTGTGTGTGTGTGTGTGTGTGTGTGTGTGTGTGTGTGTGTGTGTGTGTGTGTGTGTGTGTGTGTGTGTGTGTGTGTGTGTGTGTGTGTGTGTGTGTGTGTGTGTGTGTGTGTGTGTGTGTGTGTGTGTGTGTGTGTGTGTGTGTGTGTGTGTGTGTGTGTGTGTGTGTGTGTGTGTGTGTGTGTGTGTGTGTGTGTGTGTGTGTGTGTGTGTGTGTGTGTGTGTGTGTGTGTGTGTGTGTGTGTGTGTGTGTGTGTGTGTGTGTGTGTGTGTGTGTGTGTGTGTGTGTGTGTGTGTGTGTGTGTGTGTGTGTGTGTGTGTGTGTGTGTGTGTGTGTGTGTGTGTGTGTGTGTATCACACCCATAACTCAGAAAATAATGTGCCTATTTTGATCAAATTTGGTACGTACCTTCCTTTTGTAAGTGGCTTGGATAAATAAATTCGTTAGTCAGGAATATCTGCCCAGGTTTTACCGGCAAATTTTGTGTTTTCTTTCGGAGAAAGTGTATATCCCCGGAAATAACAAACTGAGGGCAACCCAATTTGGTAAGCGTGTTTGTATTATAAAGAGTGAGCCATGTCTGAAAATCTAGTTCTATAAAATTAAAGACACACAAGTTAGGGGCATTTAAAGAATTTAAAAAAAGTCTGGACGCAGAAAGTGCGTTATGGTAGTGAATTTTCATAAAATTAACTGGCACCTAATATTTTATTATAACTTTTTTTCTTGTAACATAGAAATCTAAATTTTGGTGTATAGTTTACTTTTTATATCTTATATATATATATATATATATATATATATATATATATATATATATATATATATATATATATATATATATATATATATATATATATAATTAAAACTGACCCCTGATATGGGTTCTAGGGGTCCTAGTTCGCGCTCATTTGTAAAAAAAGTTGGGATCTCCCCAATAGTGAATTGTTTCGACGAAAATTCACTAAAAATTGGGGTCTTCCTCACAACGTCAAAGTCGCTTCAACATTGGAAACATTTAGGCAAAGAACCTCTAGGCAATACGGGTTATGTAAAGAAAATGTCGCAAGAAGACTGTTCTGCAAACACTTCAGTTTCAGCTTCAACCGTAAAATTCGGCCCATTATTTTTTGAGTTATCGGTGTGATATACAGGGTCGCTGATAAGTCTGGAAACGGTCGATTATCCGGGAAAATATACAAGGTGTCGAAAAAAGTTTTATACAAAAGTTTTTGGGTTCTTCAATGTCTACTAGGCGGTGATAATTTCATTTATACAGGGTTGGTCATACAGGCGTGGCACACCAATATTAATTTTTTTTTAATGGAACACCCTATATATTATTCGATATTTCAATCCTTCTCTTAATTTTGAGCAACATTTATCAGAAGCATGATGTACATAAACTCAATCGTTTCCGGGTAAAAAAATAAATAAAAATAAACGCTATTGTTTTTAAAATCTATTGGATGAAGAACAAAAATAAATGAAAAGTAGAATATCTCTTGAAAACAATCTGTGAGTGTGAAAAGAACCGGTTGCGATGTTTTTAACATTGTTTGAAATCCTATTTTATAAGATGTTCAAAGTGTTCTCCATTGACCTCCTGACAATAATGAATTCGCTTAACAAAACATTGCACTGCATTTACAAGAGCGTTTTGAGGAATGTTATTAATTTCATGCACAATCCTTGCTTGCAACTCTTCAATATTCTGCGGTCTATTTTGGTAAATTAAATTTTTAACATGACCCCACAAAAAAAAGTCAAGCGGCGTCATGTCGGGAGACCTAGCTGGCCATTCAATAGTTCCCCTGCGCCCTATCCATCTGCCAGGAAAGGTTTGATTCAGATATTCCCGTACCTCAATTCCAAAATGAGGGGGTGCCCCATCCTGCTGAAACCATATTTCTTCCGCTGGTAGATTTGGGTCGTTATTGTTCGGAAATAATCGACTAACGTCTGGAACAATTGATTCTTGCAAAAGTGTCAAATATCGAGCAGAGTTCAAATTACCGTGTATAAAATAAGGTCCTATGATATGTCCACCAATAATAGCACACCAAACATTTACTTTTTGCGGTCTTTGGGTGTGAATTTGTTCCATCCAATGTGGGTTTTCGTCTGACCAGTACCTACAGTTGTGTCGGTTGACTTGTCCATTCAAACAAAATGTAGATTCGTCGGAAAACAAAATGTGGTTGGCAAAGTTAAAATTTTGGCGTAACTTCTCCATAATAAGTTCACAGAACTCGATTCTGCGATCAAAATCGTCTTCACTCAGTTCTTGCAATAAATGAATTTTATATGGACGGAACTTTTCCCGCTTCGTAATCTTTTGAATTGAATATCGACTCATATTGTGATTTAAAGCCAATTGCTGTGCCGAAGTTTTCGGATTTTCCACCACATCCAATATTACATTCAAAGAATTTTCTTCATTTGTAACGGTTACTGGCCTTCCAGTTCTAGGTTTATCCTTGATACCGCCAGTTTCGTGAAAACGATGCAAAGTTTTCGAAACTGTGGATTTGGAGATCGATTCCCGCTCAGGATGCAACTCATTGAACATAATCACCACTTGAGCAAAACTTTGTGTTCTATCACCGTACCCTATCATCATTAAAATTTCGATACGTTCGGTTTCACTTAAACTTGCCATTTTGCACAAAAACTGTTGACACTAAATTACTAATGTTTCAAAACTGTTGACACTGAATGAATGTTTGACATTCGTTGTCCTGGAAACATTTTAAAACAAAAGAATAATACTGCGTTTCTTATGGGCATCTTATCTTATCTTGGGATTCCAAACAATGTTAAAAACATCGCAACCGGTTCTTTTCACACTTACAGATTGTTTTCAAGAGATATTCTACTTTTCATTTATTTTTGTTCTTCATCCAATAGATTTTAAAAACAGTAGCGTTTATTTTTATTTATTTTTTTACCCGGAAACGATTGAGTTTAGGTACATTATGCTTCTCATAAATGTTGCTCAAAATTAAGAGAAGGATTGAAATATCGAATAATATATAGGGTGTTCCATTAAAAAAAAAATAATATTGGTGTGCCACGCCTGTATGACCAACCCTGTATAAATAAAATTATCACCGCCTAGTAGACATTGAAGAACCCAAAAACTTTTGTATAAAACTTTTTTCGACACCTTGTATATTTTCCCGGATAATCGACCGTTTCCAGACTTATCAGCGACCCTGTATATATATATATATATATATATATATATATATATATATATATATATATATATATATATATATATATATAAATTGAAACTGACCCCGGATATAAATTCTAGGGATCCTAGTTCGCGCTCATTTGCAAAAATTTTCTCAAAATTCAAAAGTGGGGATTTTCCTCAAAACGTCAAAGTCGCGATTTGTAATGTCGAAATTGGCAACATTTAGGCAAAGAACCTGAAAGCAATACGGGTTATGTAAAGAAAATGTCGCAAGAAGACTGTTCTGCAAACACTTATTAAGTTTCAGCTTCAACCGTCATTGTCCTTCATTTTACTAAAATATTTCCAGTAAATTCATTTCAAATAAACCCTTTCTTTGATGCTCTGGCAGTAATTTTAGTTAAGTTTGTGATTTAACAGTCTGTACTTTTTAGCTAATTTTCGTAGAAAAAATTCTTAAATGGGGACACCGCCCCTTTTAATTACGGATATAAGTTCTAGGGGTCCTACTTCGGGCTCATTTGCAAAAATTTTGTCAAAATTCAAAAGTGGGGATTTTCGTAGAAAAAATTCACTGATGGGGAGATCAGTGAATTTTTTCTACGAAAATTGACTAAAAATTGGGATTTCCCTCAAAACGTCAAAGTCGCGATTTGGAACGTCGAAATTGGCAACATTTAAGCAATGAGCCTGAAAGCAAGAAGACTGTTCTGCAAACCCTTAAGTTTCAGCTTCAACCGTCATTGTCCTTTATTTTACTAAAATATTTCCGGTAATTTCATTTCAAATAAACCCTTTCTCTGATGCTCTAGCAGTAGTTTTAGTTAAGTTTATGATTTAACGGTCTATACTTTTTAACTAATTTTTCGTAGAAAAAATTCGTTAATGGGGACACCGCCACTTTTGAATTACGTATATAATATCTAGGGGTCCTAGTTCGGGCTCATTTGCAAAACTTTTCTCAAAATTCAAAAATCGGGATCTCCCCATTAGTGATTTTTTTCTACGAAAATTCACTAAAAATTGGGATTTTCCTCAAAACGTCAAAGTCGTGATTTTAAACTTCGAAACTGGCAACATTTAGGCAATGAGCCTGAAAGCAATACGGGGTATGTAAAGAAAATGTCGCAAGAAGACTATTCTGCAAACCCTTAAGTTTCAACTTCAACCGTCATTGTCCTTCATTTTACTCAAATATTTCCGGTAATTTCATTTCAAATAAACCCTTTCTCTGATGCTCTGGCAGAAGTTTTAGTTAAGTTTATGATTTAACGGTCTACTTTTTAGCTAATTTTCGTAGAAAAAATTTGTTAATGAGGAGACCGCCACTTTTGAATTTTTAAAATATTTCTACAAATAAGTGCAAACTAGGCCCCCTAGAATCCATATTCGGGTTTAGTTTCAATTTTTTATCCGTTTACATATATACAGGTGACGCATTTCTATGGTAAAGCTAAATATAATTGTTGTTATACAACATACGAGAAAAAATTGTACACGTTAATTATAGGGTGTCTTGAGCTGCACCTTATAAAATTAAATTTTTCCAATCACAGGTTGGCCCATGAGTCGTTGGTGATACCTGCATTTTTTTTCAACCGCCCTTATATTATTGCATTTTTGTATTTCCTATTGCAATATGATATATGTTTGTAATAAAAAAAATCTAGACGCAGTAAGTACGTTTTGGTAGCGAATTTCATTAAAGGCTTCAAATTTCAGTAACTCACTTTGCTATTAACCTAAGATTCGTTGGCTACGAAACCAGTTTTTTCGGCAACATTTCAAGTTTATTTTCAAAAAATTTTTGTGCATTTTCAAACAATAAGTTATTGTGATAAAATATGGTACATTGTTTCTACTATATAGGTTATACCGGTAACCAAATTGATGCATGCTTGCATTAAAAAGACATATTTGCTTTTAAAAACATTTTTATGAAAATTCACTTCCATAACACATTTGCTGCTACCAGACTTTTTTATTTATCTTCGGAAATAATCTTTGCGACGTTATTACTTTCTGGATCTGGTCTTAATTTAGTAACCAAAACACCCTCACCAGAGTTTGCAGGCATGTTTCAAAAAGGTGTATAAAGTGCATTGAACAAAACGGTGGCCATATTGAAGAATTTTCTATTTGTGTGTTTTTAAGTTTCTTTTTATTATTTGTTGAGTTCCGTTTCTAATTGTGTTGTTTTGTGGAGTTTAAGTTTTTATTTGTTATTGCCGGGTTTCGTTATTAAACTGTTTCCCATAATATTACCTAGCATTATTACCTAATTAAGTATTGTAAATTAAATCTCAATATTTTATCGTGAATCATTACGAAAAATTATGTTAAAAGTAGATCTCTATTGTTAGACTCCATGGCCTACTACTTTTTGAACGCTTTTTTTGTCATTTGTTTTCTGGTATTGGATTTTATGGCCTACTATCCTCAAAACGGTTTTTCTCAAAATTGTCAATGCAATTACCAGATTTCTGAAGCATGTTGTACATCGTTGGAGAGCTCTTTTCACAGGCTGTCACATGAGCAAAAAATCCAAAATGGCTGCCATAATAAAAACAAACGTTGATACCTGTAGCTCAAAAACAAATGACAATCCAAAGTTGTGAATAGCACAAAAAGATTACTCTGTAAAAAGTGTCCTGATAATGTGCAAGTCTTAGACATGTCAGATTCAACGCCTACTTAGATATTGAAGAAAAAAGAAATCGACA
This sequence comes from Tillus elongatus, assembly GCA_964006375.1. Lineage (NCBI taxonomy): Eukaryota > Metazoa > Arthropoda > Insecta > Coleoptera > Cleridae > Tillus > Tillus elongatus. The sequence continues at coordinate 55,173,276 of OZ023264.1, read as the reverse complement.
AATTTTGGTTTTTGCAAAATAACTCAAAAACGAAAAGAGGCAGGGCAAAATCCAAGTTATATTTGGAACGAGCATGAAATTCTACAAAACATTGCTAATTTACCCGTCTCCCTATCTTTAATAATAACGGAGATAGCAATACATTCCCATCCAGTTTGGGACACACTGTATACTTGGAATATCATGTATATTTAAACCAACACTGAGTTGAGTTTTCAAGAGCGCTGATTGATTTTGATTTGCAAAAAATTTGCTAACCGTCATTCTCTCGTGACCCCATCAATGGTGAATTTTCTTTCCTCATAAAAATTCGCTATTCGCTCTTATGCTGATCAGTGTAATATAAGATCCGTTTCATTAACCTTATCTAACTGAAAATATCATGCTCGCGATATTATTGCCTGTCGTATCAAGTTTCGTGATTTTCCCCCGTGGAGTTCTCACTTTTTTACATTAACCAGCACATTGCCAACTTCTTTATATCAGCTAATAACTCCAAAGCCCGAGACTTCCTGCCCAGACTCTACAGCCACGATAACGATATTATAATGAAAGGAAAGTATCGTGTAACTCGCTACACGGGACAATATCCATTCCAGGGAACACAAAACGCAGGATTAAGGCTGTTGAAGAGTTAGTTATTGATTTTAGGATTTAGGCATTCTTCTCTACTGCTTACAGACGGAAGGACAGTGATTTAGATATATTGTATGTCGCGATATTTCCTTTCAACGGCAGATCGATGATATAAGCGAGATAGGCTTGGAGGACTTGAGGTATTAGTTTATATAAAAATATGTGTATTAGGGGATGAAAACCATACTATCCCCGGATGATTGATGGGGGTAAAGAGTTATATGAAAGTTCACAAATCACATTTCAACATATTCTCGTCAAAAGTCGTCCCCTGGGTAGTGAGTGTTATACAAATTTACCTTTTGTAGGAGGTTTTTGAGGGATTTCAAGTTAGTAATTTTATATTTATGTAAAGAATTTTTCCGGATTCCTTGATTTATTAAAATTGTGGTATCTTACTCTCAGGGTCATCTGAAGTGAGGACCACTTACACTCCCCTAACGTGAAAGAAAATACACAGAAAAAGATTAAGAAATTTAATTTTTATTATTAAAATCATTGTTTGCATGAAAACTTAAAGCATCTACGTTGTTGTCCAAATTTGTTCAATACATTTTCAATCATTTAGTGTCCTCCTTAGCCTTTTTCTTATGAACACTGAGCATGCACAAGCCCTTTAGCCTCGTGTCTCCTATCGTTGACCAATTCTACGTATTGGCACGTAATAGCGTACTAAATGAACGTTCAATGCTACATATTGTCGCTGGAATAGCTAGGCTAATCTTAATTGCCTCCCACTGGGTAAAACGTGGTGGCTTGAGTAATCAAATCTGCGTTTTCAACAAGGGATTCATTTAAGGCCGCACCACTCACTTCATCTGACTCAAACATCTTGTACGACGTGGTAGCGCCGGCAATAAAATTTTGTAGAAAACCTCCGTAGATGTTCTGCCTATATCTTCTGCATGGCTAAACATGAAGATTTCTCTAATTTTCTTTTGTTTTCTGGGTGGAGCTGCATAAGCGAAAATGCTTTCTTTTGTGCAGAAGAAAATCGATTTCTTTGAGAAAAAATATTGAGTCTAACTATGGAATGAAGAAGGTTATTCTGAAGAATTCTTCTGCATTTTCAGATGGTTGATTTGATCGCATCTCTGCTTTATCGCCACTTAAGGACTTAAGGAAATTCAACACCCAGTTCTTCGAAAATAAGATTCCTATACTGGATGTCGTAATACGAGCTGTATCACCATCATCAGACTGATGACTAATGACATTAGCCTTTCGCTTTTTGTACAAAAAGCATATTATGTCGTTCATACTTCGAACAAAGACCACACGTACAATCACTCACACTCGCTAATTCCGCAACAGCGTGAGCGACGCAGGCGGATAAGTCCCCCGTCGCGTAGCACGCGAGGCACCCAACCAAGATACGTTTCAGAGACGCATATACAAATACCCGCGTAGTTTGAATTTGACATAAATTCAATTAACATGCCGTAAATGCCGAATTTTACGCACCAACCTATAGTAGTGCATAGTAGTTAATAGTATAATGTGTAGATGCAGATGCACCTCCCTGAAAGTATTCCTGCCAACTCATGCTTACTCTTCTAAAATGATGTTACGACCCAGATATCGTAACTTGTTTTTATTGTCAATATGTCATCATTTTAAAAGGTTTTGTTTCTATTTAGTGTGATCTCACGGGAGTGAGTTATTTAGGTTGACACAGACCGTGTCTGTGTTCGTCCATAATCCTCGAGCAGGTGATACCTTCAGTACTCCTCCTCGTATAATTTTATTAAGTCTATAGTAAATATACAGTGGCGCTGGGTGTCATATGCTGTCTCTTTTTATTTCTGTCCAACAGGTAGTTATATTCTATGATTGTTAGCTGAGGGGCGATCCGATGTCTATGGGTTGGTATGACTGAATTTGTAGCGCATGTGTACATGGAGAGGACGGCTGTCATGTCTCTGTCTCCTTAGAGCTCTGTTCTATTCCTGGTGTTGAAGTCGCCAGGGACTATAGTAGCCGCGGCCATTTTAGAGGTCACTGCCGCCACGTCTAGTTTATGAAGTCGTCCTTCAGAGCAGGCTGGTACCTACAGCCAGTATAATAATAATTCGTTTTAGGGTGTCATTCCAGTGTAACTGAGAGTAACGTAGATGGGTCGTTACAGTGGATAAGCCGCGGATGCTTGGATGTTGTAGCAAGCGTGCCGTGATGCTCATGGTCGGTTGCCCACGCCTGTCTAGATTACGCTGGTGAAGCTGCCTTTCCTCGATGGCGCTCAGATGAGTATTTACAATAACCACCTCATTTGATGTATTTCAGCTAGTTGTGTGATATAGGTTGTGCCATTCCCCACGATAAATATATCCTTTTTGTGTGTCCTATACTTTATGTCAGTTAAATTTGCGTGACATATAGCGACTGCTAACGTCATCATCAGCGATGACCTACCGATAAAGTTGGTGGACCTGGTGAACGCCACCATAGTGTAATCAACTTAAGTGAATATATTGAGTGTCACTCATTGCTAGAAATCTAACCCCATTGTTAGTTATTTATTGTTCACGACTACTGACCTATAGGTTCATCTAGCTGTTATTCTTTGGTCATAAGGACATAAAACCCGGGAGGAGGCTTCACCTCCAAGTGTTTAATTAAGTAAACCTGAACCAGCCAGTGAAGTTCTTTATTGTTCACCTTGTGAGGGGCGTAAGAAAACAGCTCCTTCGTCCCGTTTTCCTGAAGTTTGGTGTCGAGTTGCAGGGTTCGTTTTAAGGTACTATTACCATTTTGCAAATCTTGCCGCACCGAGAGAGCAAAATTTTGCAAACATATAAATCAAAGGATCTAGCTAATGTGAAAATGCTGACAGGCTGCAAAAATTAGGAAGAAGTAAGCATACTGAGAATGAAATTTGCAGAAAATACAAAAACACGATTCAGTATTACCAAAAGAACGAAAACTACTGGACATTATGTAAATTTCAAACAGTTTTTAAAATGTCTAACATAATACGCAGAGAAAGACTTAAAGGGTGACAATGAAAAAATACATACCAATTATCCATCCCAAATAAAAATTACGATACATGCGGTAACAAAAAAGTATCAAGGCAAAGATAGAAAAATGGCTGAATTGTTCTTTGTATTCACACATGATCACAATTGTGCTGAAGTACTTTGCTTTTGAGAAGAATGTCAAAGCCTCAAAAAAGAACTGATGGTTTCTTGTAACTTAGAAGCATAAATTATTGTTATTATTATTATTGTGGGGAACTGAACCATTTGTGTAATAAAATATTTCTTTTTCGGATATATAAAAAGTCTGCAGGGAGGAAATGTGTTATTGTAGCGAATTTTGGAAGGTTTCTGGTTGGAAATATGTCCTTTTTTTAAAGACATAAAATTTAGGTAGCAATATAACCTATATAGTAGTAGGTACCATATTTCATGAAAATAACTTTGTCGTTTCAAAAAGTACAAAAATTTTCCGAAAATAAACTTTAAAAGTTCCCAAAAAACTGCTCCCATTTTTCTGGCCAACAAATCTGTTCAATCTATTTACACACCTGCCAAGATATCGTTATTCGCAAACAACTTAATTACAAAGGTACAACAATAAAAATTGTTTTTCATGAAAATTTGCAAACAATTTCTTCCACAAAAGTTCACAATTTTTTACAGCAATAGGGAATTGGCAGAAAATTTAATCCACATCTATTTCAATTTTTTTATGCCCTAATGTTATAGTTAACATCAACATTCGAAAAGTAATAAGAAATATTTGATTTTAAAGCTTTTATTCCTGTTTGAAAATCCTTACTATTTTAAATTTTGTCACGTGACCATAACGCTCCGACTATTTTTGTGACGTCACGCAGAAGCAAGGTTAAATGTGCAAGTTGTTTCATTGAAAATCGGTACTATTATCGAATTAATGAAACAGAGTCAAGAAAAACGTAAAATAAGCAGTTTCACATACCCACAAAACCGCTAACAATTATTGTCCACCTATACGTTCGTCGTACCATTCAACAGGTATTCCTTTGTTTTGGACCAAGTGACGTCTCTGCATGCGCGCCAGTTTCAAACTTGCGGCATGTATTAACTTTCAGATATTTATTTTCTAAAGTTAAACGACCTCTATTACGCACTTGTGAAATTTCAAAATATTCCTTTTATTGCATACAATAAGATAGAGAATATAAGAAAATTTCTGCAAATTCCATATTGGCTTCAGTAATGTTAGACTAAATTATGTTTTTTACAAAAATTCTCTAAACAATTTTTTTCCATTAAAATTCGAAAACTTTTTTTACAATAACTTTTTAAACATATACTATTAATTATGAACTTTTTACATACAGTAACACACTACTAAGAAAAATCTCTGCGAAAACTTTTAGAATTATGGCATGTCGATTTTTTCGGCGGATGCTCTTCTTCATATGCTTATATTTACTTTTCCAGCACAAATTTTATTATTATTTCTGTCAACTTTTTGTTTTTTAATTATTTATATGCTTATGTTGTTATGAAATTGCATTTTTACTTTTACTTGTGCATTTTTTTTTTCATTTTCGTTGATGTTATATAGGTAATGAGCAAATAGGCTTGTAGCGTCAGCTCCTTTTTGTTTGAAATAACTAATTTTACTAATTTAAAACCTCAATAGTTTTACAGTTATCGCAATGTTAATTATCAATTTTTTACTTGTTTCAGCTTTTCTGGACTATTATCTAAAGACGTGAGTATTATTTAGTTTATTTTTTTAGTAATGTTGTTAAGCTATTGCGGTCACAAATTAATTAATTACAACGCTCAACTTTTGATACCTTCTTAAATACTAGCAACAACTTGGTCGGGTACAGTTTTTTGGGTCAGATTTGATAAAAAGAATTTAAATTTCGTAAGTAAGTTGGGCAGAAATGAGGAACGATATTAATGCTCTTAATATAATTTAAACATTTCCACGATGCAAGCACGTACTTTAGAAGCAAATACAACAGCTACACCCTTTTTTGTTAACTGAAATGTTGTATTATTATTATAAATTTTTCAATTTTGATTTATTTTTTGATCCTCGAGCGTTTTTACTTTTAAGGGTATGATATTGTAGAAAAGAAACTATCTTCGAGAGAGATAGAATATATTATCCTGGCAAGTGACTCCGGAGATGCGAAACTACGGATTTCCTTGAAAAGTGTGTGATTCTATAGAAACCTTTACCAAATTAAACTACTTAAAAGGTGCGTTGTTGGAAGCAGAATTGGCACGCCCCTGTCTCTTTTACCTGCCTTATTTTGCACTGACCTTTCAATCTCCTACCTGGAGTTATCGTTCTCTGTATTTCACAATTCTTCTCCCTCAGGCATCTTATTCGAAATGCATTTTGTAGAAATCTTGAAAGGTTTGGTTACGACTATTCAATTGAAGTTTGCACAACGTTGTCCTTTATTCCATTTTCTTAAGCTAACCAACTTCGTTGTAGCCAGGTGGGGCTTGGGAGGAGGTGGTTAGTGTTTCTAAACTCGCCCTAAGCGTAGCGAATTCTATTAGTGTTTTCAAAGAACCAATACTTGGCAACAATATTTGTAGAGCATTGTGAGATGTACGACAGAGTCGCCATCTCGCTGCGGAACCAGGTAGTATGTTGTCACGACAGCTCCAAATAACACAAAATGTTATAAAATAGAGAGTATGTTGCTCACCGAGATGGCGAGTCGCACATCTCACAATCTTCTATGGGGCTGGCTACCATAGCCGTATTAATTTATAGCTGTGTTTTCTCTGTAATTAGTATACCCCACTGAGGAGCTCTAATTAGAGCTAAACCGGTCTGCGGTTCTAATTATGGTGAGAATACATCTAGCCTTACAAGAATATTTATGTATATGACAATAACATTTGGGTCAGTGGTCAGAACTGACGGAACGCTATAAAGTCTGCAGCATTAATCAATTTCAGGACGATGAATTAATTTACAGTATGGATTGATACCTACACTCTAGACTAATTTAATACATAACCATTTTGTTCTAGCGAATTTTTAATTTTAAAAAACCACAATAAAGGTTACGGCTTTCAGTCACTAGATATGTGAAGTTTTTCTTTCACGTTTGCTGGAATTTTAGCATATTTAAATGGATTGTCCAAAATGGAATTCAATATCCATCTGTTATTTTAAATTTCGTTTGGAAAATATTCCCAAAATTGTTGTTTTAAATGCACAAAGTAACTTGCACGTTAAAAAGAACCTGCTCAGAATTTATTATGATGTGCTTAGCTACATCTTTCATGAGTTCTTGAACCCACTGAAATCAATTAGAATGATTTTTCTTGATCGAAGTTTTTCATAAGTCAAGCTTCTTCATACATCCATTGAGTTTTCCGCGGCTGTTAGTATATTAAATTTGCGGCCTTGAAAACCACTATTCAAGATATTTAGTTGTTCAAAGTATCAGCAAAAAAAGCCAGCCTAAGAAGCAAAAGAATATTGAAAAAAAGGCTTTCGTATTCTAATTTCTCATTTTGTAGTGAGTACATCCAGGGTTATGTTTTAAACTGAAAATCTTTTTTAACACATTCTCTCGAAAGCCACCTTACTGCTCTGTGATAAAGAAGATTAATGTCTAATTTTTTCTGAAAATACGGGTGTGTTTTCCTTTGACACAATTTACAACTTTAATGACATATTTCATAGCACAATTAATTTCGGAAAATAAAAGCTTTGGTGCAAGAGCTTCTCGGTGTAAAAAAGAGGGCAGCCATTTAGCATTTGGCATTACTTATAATCTGACAATAAGACTAGATCGATCTCCTGTCATGAAAATTTGGAAAATCGTAATAGTCGGATACCAATAACGCACTGCTGCTCTAGACTTTTGGAGCAACCTGTGAATATAAACATTGTTCTCTTAATAATATAAGATTCAAAGCATACATTTGTGTTTCTGATTAATGTTGTATTAAATTAAAGTATTTCAGTCGCACTAACAATAGAATTAGCTTAAAAAAATTGCATGCCTATAACGTATAAATTAGCTTAATAAACACGTACCGACATACTGCTAAAAATTAAGTAATAAATTCGAAGTCATATCGCATGACACTGGCGTTTAGTACACCCTATTACCATAGACTCTCATATTATTTCAAATGGAAAACTTCAAACAAACTGTAACCACCACAGCAATGCAGATCTGCTTGTCTAAATAATATTAAAATGGGTTATGCTTTTGCAGATGGAATTGCGATAGCAAATTTCATTCCCAGACATACAGTTTTTACCAATGCCTCTTCATTATTTATGAAAACATTTCAGATAAATGTAAAAGATAATAGAGAAATGTTCTTTACACCGAAGCGAAATGTTTCGTGCGTGAAACAATATCAAAGCTCATTTGTTATTATGAATTCGCTGATAAAAAGAATCGGACTGAATTTAGCATAGAAAAGGTGAGTGAAAATGGAGGTCGAGGCCATTAAGATAGCAGGTGATGTGCAATTTTTTTGCACCCTAAAATCGTATGTGCAGAGTGAAACATTTTATCGAGCAATATTATTCTTTGCCTTATTTTCACACACACACACACAAAAAAAAAAAAAGAAAAGCTTACAACACCTAAAACTAGAAATAATTTTACTAGCCTGTTGTGCTCATTTAACGAACTGACTAAACTGCTAGATGCTACGCTGGCGGTTGACGTTTTGTATTTAGAATTTATCAAGGCTTTTGATATGGTTCCACATAATCTGCTTGTTCGCATACTGAATCACATTGGAACCCGAGGCACCGAATCAGGAGTTTTCAGATCAGCCATATATTTTCGGTATAGATCGGTGGGGCTTACAATTTTAGTGAAGGAATGAAGGTAAGTGATGCCCATCAAGTCCCCTCAACGTCACTATTGGTGTACCACAACGAGCAGTATGGAGACTGACTTTATTATATATTTTTGGTGTTTTATTGGTTCAACTTTCCAATATTCATCCAATCTACTTTCAAATAAAAGAACTTTTTTGAATGAAATTTGCTTTCACAAGTTACCATGTTTACAAAATCGTTCAAATACATACATACACAAATACATAGATGCATACACAAATGGATTTATGTGGGCACGTTAAAGATCCCTACCCTTCCCACAGAGAGGCGGGGATTCGCAAGATTTCCCAGATAATGAAGTAATTATCCATATTCGCGGAAATAGACCGACGTTAAAGAAAAGAGAAGAGAAAATAATTCTCAAATGAGCGCGAATTAGGTCTAATATTCATGTTTATAATCTGGTTTATCACAATTTGATAAACGATTAGCAGTGAAAACAGTTATTGACAAATGTTGGATACAAGTCACGTAAATTATTTTCATTAAGCAAAACTAATCTAAGAACATAATCCTAGAACTTCCGAAAAAACAAAATACGATATCAATCCCTTGTCAGCTAACTTTTACAGAAAATAAGAGTTTCAGGTTAGAGTATCCAAGTTAATTTCATCTTATACTGGAGAAACCAACCCGATACTCCTGTAGGACTTTGTTCGAGGAAATGGTGGCCTATTCCTGTATAGATTAGGTCGGGAAATGTGGATACTAAATCAAACAGGCCGCTCCAATGTCGACTGCAGGCTCCCGAATGCGGAAAGTCACAGTTGTAGTAGACTGTGGCGATGCCCGTTTATTTCTGTCGAATGACAAATGATGAAAGATGCGGGGTGAATGTTCTCACGCTAAAATCTATGCTACAGCAAACTAGATCAAATATGGCTCTTTTTGTTAATCTGCATATGACATAAAATGATTTGAAAGAGTAGTTATTTAAATTGGTTCGTCAAAATTATGTAATCACATTTATCTGATTTTCATAAGTGTTATTAAATCAATGCAGCTTGTAATTCACCTGTATAATAATTTACCACAGACCGAGTCCCTCGAGTGGTAGAAAACATCACCGAATGATTCAATAAAGATAAGTCAACTGGTGCGATATTTCTCGATATTGCTCAAGCTTGCGACAGGGTTTGGCATGTAGACTTCCCCAACAAACTTCTATCGTTTAATTTTCTGTTCCCTCCCATACTCCTCATCAGGTCAGGTCAGGTCATACCTGTCACAGAGGAAGCTCCAAGTAAAACACCTGGGAACCAGATCTTGAATCTACTCAGCCACGGCTGGCTTACCGCAGGGTTCTGCTATCTGCCCTCTGCTTTTAAACGTGACATACGCACTGTACGCAGACACTAGCAGGTCCACGCACCCCAGGATAATGACCCAACGTCTACAAACTGCCGTAGACGACTTGCAAGACTGGCATAAGAAACACCGACAAATTCTCAGCAGTCCTATTATCTAAGAACACACACACACACCTCACAATAACATATCATTAGAGAACAGTTTAATTTCCCGACAAGACTCAGCCAAATACCTCGGGGTTTTCCTCTACAAACGCTTAACATGAAGCCCCCAGGTCCAACATCCCCGACGTAAAGCTTCGATGTTTATCCCGAAGTTCTTTCCACTTCTTAACAGAAATTCCAAATTGTCCATTAACAATAAATTACCAATGTACAAAGTCGTTATTCGGCCACTACCTCAAATTTCCACACACTACAGTGTGTGATTGAGGTGTCTGTTAGAGATTCTTCACCCCCGTATAAAAAAAAAAAGATAATAATAATGTTAATAATAATAAGACCCTCTTTGTTGTGTACGTGAATTAGGGGAAAGTCTCCATTATTGGACCGGCTCCTAAATTGGACCACCTTCATAATTCAAACAGTATACCGAGTATGGCCCGCCACCTACCGCCAGTGATTGGAACTAACTATAATTTACTGTAAAATTCTTCAATTGTGACCGTGGTTGTTTCAGCAAACACACTGTTGTGTGGAGTTGCTTTTTAGTCCTTTTGTTGTAATTTGGGCATTAGGCGGCGAAGGAAGCTATGGCAAGGCGGTAAGTGACCTGGAAATAACTTTCGCATGTAAAAATAACATAATATATAAGCTTTAATTTGCTGGGTTAGCCTCTCATTTTAAGGTTATGTGATATTTACGAAAGCGTGGAAACCAGCAAAGTTAAAGTTGCCTAAATTGCACCAACAAGTATTTCCTAAATTGGACTGGTCCAATTTAGGAAACTAAGTAGCGTGCGAGCTTTTTTTTCACTTATTTATTCATTTCGTTTTAGGCAAAGGGGAAATTATGGCAAATGGGATGAGAATGACCTGCAGTTAGCTATCAGTGCATACCGAACTCATCAGTATGGGCTCAATGAATGTTCAAGGATATATAAAGTGCCCAAAGCCACTTTAAGTAGACATGTACAAAATCAAAACAAAGTGGCAAATGTAAGACTCGATGCATTTTCGCAACAATTAGAACCGTGACAGCATACTACCTGGTTCCGCAACTAGGTGGCGGCACGTCCACCACTTACTGAGTATTTAAAGTGGCAAATGATGTAGTTAAGAAATTCGGAAAAGATAGAACTCTTACAAAGGACACAGAAAATGAATTAGTTGAACACATCTTGACAATGGAAGAGCTTATATTTGGGTTAACGATTACCGATATACGAAAACGGGCCTTTGATCTTGCAGATAAGAACCAATTGCCGCATTGTTTTAATGTCGAAAAAGGACTAGCAGGAAAAAAGTGGTATGACGCTTTAATGAAACGACACCCTAACCTCACACTTCGGCAACCTGAATCAACATCTATAGCAAGGGCCAAAGGTTTTAACAAGGAAAATGTATTTCACTTCTTTGATTTACTGGAAAAAATTTGCTCTGAGAACAACTTAGATGCTACCGGAGTTTTCAACGTTGACGAGAGCGACTTTTCAACTGTTCAAAAAAGCCGCAAAAGATAATTGGCCAAAAAGGTAAAAAACAGATTGGTGCAATAGCAAGCGGGGAGCGTGGTATCAATACTACTATGGTATGCTGTGTCAGTGCATCAGTACAATTTGTTCCACCTATGATAATTTTCAAACGAGCAAGAATGGCACCAGAATTAAAGACAGGTGCACCCGCTGGAAGTCTGGTGGAAATATCAGTCAGGCTACATTAATTCTCAACTTTTTACTAAATGGCTGCAACATTTCATTAGTGTCGTCAACCCAAGCAAGAACAAAAAAGTGCTGCTATTACTAGATGGCCGTACCACTCATAGTAAAAATTTAGATGCCCTACTTCTAGCACGCGAGCATGGGTTGATTTTGTTGCAGCTTCCAGGGCACACGACACATCGCTTACAACCCCTTGATGTTACGTTTTTCAAACCCATGGAAACTTATTACACCCAAGCAATGGAAACATGGTTAAGGACCAATCCCGGTATGAAAGTGACGATGTATCAGGTATCTGGTCTACTAGCTGAAGCATATGGAAGAGCTGCGTGTATTCAAACAGCAGTAAACGGATTTAAGGCAGCAGGCGTCTGGCCTGTGAATAGGTTTATTTTCAGTGACCATCACTTTGCTGCGGCTGAGAATTTCGCTCAAGAACCACTACATATTGTTGCTGATGAATTACCTGTCGATAGTGAAAATATTCCCAAGGGACGCGAGTTTTTAGAATTGAGATTAGACACTAAGAAAGCGGACATGTGCAGGCGGGAACAGGTGAAGAAAAAATTATCAACGGAAATCTTTGACAATCGTGAGATGCCTTCAACCTCGAAAACTAGCTGCATAAGCAACGCATGCTCCTTTAAAAAAGTTAAGCTGGATGTATCGATCGAAGAACTATCTCCACTCCCGGTACCCTCCAAAAATTCAAAAGGCGCCACAAGAGGAGTTCAAAAGGCTGCTAAATTAGCAAGTAGTCCATACAAACAGGAACTGACAGAAAAAAGAAAAGGTTAGAAAAGGAACTAGGAATGCAAAAGTTGTATTAAAACCAAAGGCTGGAAGAAAACTAAGAGATGTGAGCAAAGCAGTAAAACGTAACGATAAATGGTATTGTGTGTTGTGTAAAATAGAAAAAGAAAGAGATATGATCCGATGCATGGAGTGCCAAAGTTGGGTTCACGCTGACTGTGCGAACGTTAGTCCTCAGCGAAAAATTTACTTCTGCCCCAAATGTTTACTATACGACATGGAATAATAAGGACCTGGACCAGAATCGACTAGAACCAATGCATGTGCTTCATCATTTTGTATTTTGTTATTCATTGTTTTTCATTTAACATGCTACGATTTCAAGTGGTTCAATTTAGGAACCTGAAGGTCCAATTTAGGAGCCCGGTTTCCAAAATTGGACCTTTTGCAGCGTTCGTTACTTTATTTTTCATTTGGTATTAGGAGTGTACGTTTTTATTTGTTTTTTTAATAAACCTATTCAAAAATGAATGTACTTTTCGTTTGCCAGTTTTGAATAATATGGTACACAAATTTATTTTTTATTTATTTATTTATTTATTTATTGATAAAAATCATACAGTATGCCTATACAATAAGTCTAAGACTTGTGCTGTAGGTACATTGGCATAATTTTAAAATAATGCGTTAAAACCATGAAGTGGTCCAATTATGGCGACTTTCCCCTACAAGAATGTGTTTGATTTAGTCCCACAGTAATGGTTTATAAGGGTGCTAGAAATCTGTAAAAGCGACAGTTATATCTTAAGATTCCTAAAACACACAATGTCTATCTGGAGAGAAAAAATTCAGCTCCGGGTGACAATATCGTAAGTAGCAGGATACCAATCAGAAGAGGTATCAAGTCCGTTGTGGTTCTACCTCGCATTGAACCCACTACTAAACTGTCTGAATTCTACCATATATGGCTTCGGTATAAAAAGCCACGGCATGAAGCAAATCAGGCTAAATCGTCTGCTGTTTATGGATGATCCTAACCTGCCCCCCATAGAACCTTTTAGAAGAACTCTACAAAATCCTGGAAGGATTTGCCAGAGATATAGACATACATTTTGGGCTTGACAAAGGTCTCACCTTACGAGTATGTGTAGTTTGGCACAAGCTACAACCGGGCGTATATCAAATGAAGAATAGCCAGCCAAATTCCTACATGGATTTAGAATATCCACAAATTACCAAAGTACAATTTCTTAGACATATATGTATATATATATATATATATATATATATATATATATATATATATATATATATATATATATATATATATATATATATATATATATATGCGGCATTAAATTTACTACTCCATCTAGCCTCGGGTTTCGGCACAGTTAGAACACTAAGGTCTTCTTGGGAAGGTTCAGGGTTGAGTTTGCCTCTGAAATTATTTCTGGATTTACTAATACCTCATTTATTTTTCATTCGTACAATTCTAGGGCTTGTTATTTAAGAATGTCTACGCTAATGATCTTTTTCCATCTAATGCTGCTAAAGAACATTGTGTTTGTCATTCTCGATATGAGTAATTATGTAATCATTGCATTTTTAGAAAACACCTGGACAACGTATTGCTTTAGTTAACTATAGTCCTACCCCTTCGTTGATATCCACGTTTTACTGAACCTATAACAAGAAATGAGGAGGCTGAAATCAACTCTTTTGGGATATTTTCAAGCCTATCCACGTCTTTCAATCAAAACAGCATCCACTGATTTGGGAATTACTTATTCCATCGTTGCAAAGAATTCTTTGTCGTCATAGGTTACATCCCTATAAATTTATAACGTTACAAAAACTACATCCCGAAAACTACGTACGAAAGAACTTTTGCGAAGATGTTTTGATGAGAATTCATGAAGATCGTAATTTGTTACAAAAAAATTATCAGGACAGACGAATCAAAATTTTGTCAGCGAGGGAAAAATCCTCGTATTGTAATGGAGGTGGAAAATCAAACTGAATTTCGTATAAATGTTTTCTGTCTGTTAATGGACAGTAAGATGCGATATTTTATGTACGATAGAAACCAGAATGGCGATGGTTACTTGATAATTTTAAGAGAAGTTGTAGAAAATTATCTTAATGATATGGCGCTCAGTCGATGTTTCAATCGTTCAATCCCGATACTCATATCGTGAACTGATGTGCTTGCTAAGAATTTTCTAAAGAATATTAAGACGCTGGCCTAAAAGAGGTGCCGTAAAGCACGTTTATAAGGCTATAGAGAAAGCTGTGATCTTCGCAATTGTCTATATTGTGGGGAGGTTTCTGTTTGATGAGTACCTGTCGCGTTGTGGTTCCGGGCACGACAACTTGGAAAGGGTCACATCAACACCTTTGACGGAGTGCGAATTTTCGTAGAAAAAAATCACTAAAAATGGATAATCTAAGCAACAAAATGTCTTGCTAATATTACTGTAAAGTAGATCGACTATCAAGGAAACGGCTTAGAAAGATTATCTGAAAAAAGTTTATTTTTGGCGAGTCTTTTTAAAAGGACAGTAACTGCTCATAGTTTTATTGTATTTGTTTGGCAGAAAATAAACCTAATCATGTGTTGTAAAATCGAATAAAAACTTATCATATGTCGTTCTCTAATAATTACAAAGGCAAAGTATTCAAAGAATGTTTGCTTCTAACTGCTTGTATAAAATCTCAACACAACTGATCAAGTATTACATGTATCATGGTTATTTAATATGAAGAGCTTTCGTATGAAAGCTCCATCATTATAGTTCATAAATAATCAGCAAAGATACACATGTAGTTATTTAGAAAGTTCCAAACTTCTACCGAATATTGGCTCTTTGAAATACAGGAGCAAGTTATACACAGTTTCTAACTTCACCTACCAGGGCTTCAATATAATACAACTATCTCTCTTTGCTACACACCAGAGTAGATATTCTAATGTATTGCTAAGAGAGATAGGTGGTATAGGTATATAACTCCAAGAAGGGAAATTAGTTGGGAAACCCTTTTTCTACTATAGATTAAGAGTAAAATGTTATTTGATACAAAAGTATGGTGACTTATATGACTGAGGTGAGTTTTATATTTACTAAGTTGTTAAACATTTGCTTAACGTTTCTTTAAATTCATTATGGAATATACGGAAAAAATAATAACAGCTTGTTCACCATAAATGCAATATAACGACACGAAGTGGTGAATAAGATGATTCATCTACAAAGCATACAAAATGCTGTACGTGGAGAACAATAAAACAATAACAAAATATAATCCATCTAAAATACATTTAACTTTAGCCCCTACTTTGTTTCTTCTCCACATTAATGACTTCCTCTCTAGCACATCCAACTCAGTTCACAGTTAGGCGGACGACAGCACCCTCCACTCAAATATACAATATTCTAGGCCTGTCTCTTTAGCCCAATTAGATGAGGATCGCAGATTCGTGGAGGGTTCTGTCTCTGTGGATCTCCAAAAAATATTAGACTGGCGAAGTAGTTGTACAATTCAACTCCACCAAATCTCAATCTTGCTTTCTATCTCATAAGAGATACACCAGCCCTAGACCCATCACAATAAACAACCAAGTGATTCAAAGTAATGAGTCCTTTTCACTTGTTGGCATTTCTGTAAATCGAAATCTCAATTGGCACCAACATGTCACATCGATTGCAGAAGCGGCTGCTAAGAAATTAGGTTTCCTCTTCGGGGCTCCCAAATACGTTTCACTATCTAATCTCTATACCTTATATACTTCACAAATAAGGCCAAACATCGAATACTGCTCCCATATCTGGGGTGCTGCTGCCGCTTCTACACTCGCTATCCTCGACTCAATTCAGAAGAGAGCTATGGGTCTAATCGGTGACTCTAGCGTCACCCAAAGGCTGCCATGCTTTGCCCACCGACGTGACGTTGGTTACCTCTCTCTTTTATACACATCTGCACGGGCACTGTTCAGAGGAGTTTTCTTCCATTGTTCCTCCACCTGCTGCCCCCAACAGATCTACCAGGGGAACAGAGCGAATGCACCCTTTTACTATCCAGGTCATCAGACATAGAATATCTTGTTATGTCCGTTCCTTTGTCCCGATGACTTCCAAGTTGTGGAATTTCTTGCCGACACATGTTTTTCCTTCTCGCCCGAACCTCCAAACCTTCAGGTCCAAAATTAATAAGTGGCCTCTTTCGTCCTTGCCGACACCCACGGTATGATAGTATTTAGGCTGCAAGCCCTCGTAGTGTGTTATTGAGATATAAAAAAAATCGAAATCATATAGGCAACACATAAGTTATTGATGCACACCACACATATCAACATACATTACACATTTTAAAAACAATAAAGCAATAAATTCCCCGGCAGACAAGGTACCAAGATAAAATTTGAAAAATCAGTAGGAACGAAACACACACAAACCTGAAACAAAAACCAGAGCACCAATCAACGTTATTACATTATGTTAAATAAAATTACAAAGTTAATTCATTGATTTTTGTTATCCTTACTTGGTGAAATCGGCCCATACTACTTACAGACTTGGACACTACTTCTCTGGTTTCACTGTTGGTTTTTGTTCTTGTAAATGGAGGACGTAGCGCGTAAGCTAACTGGAACAAGTGGTCCCTCTGAATTCTAGATGTTCTTTGATGTTCTTCAACGTTTCTGTAACCGGTTTCGCTGCTTGACAGCATTCTCAGACAGAAGAAAATTGGATTAAAACGAAATCATGATAACTACAAATAAAGATATGTTGCTATGTTATGCTGTTATGATCAAAAAAAATATTTAAAAATGAAAATAAAATGAATCAAAAATGACGGATGACGCTTTCACAATGTCTACGTGATGTATATTAATATTTAACATAAAGATAGAACTAACCTATAACAGTAATAACTATAATAACAATTACAGCACTAAAATAGCTATAAACAATAACAGTGATTAGGCAAAATCTATACGATAAAAATATCGACACATATCAACTTAATATCTTATTTCAACTTTTTGAAAAAATAGTTAGATTTATTTTGTTTCATTTATTTAATTAGAGAGAGAATATCCAAGAAAGAAGGAAGGAAGAGAGGAGGAATTCATTAAATCAGTTTGCTCATTTAAGACAAGGTAGCTATTGTCGTATATGCGATTTTTTACTTCTAAAGCTCCAAAAAAGTCTAGTTTACGCTTGTCATTACAACAATGTTGTGGTTTTATGCGGTTATATACTGTGGGTGCATGTTGAGTATCAATAATATGTTTTGCAAATGTAAATTTGTCAGCGTGGTTATTTCTAAATGCAGAAATATGTTCTTTGTATTGGGCGTTAAAATTTCTAGAAGCTTGACCGATGTAGATTGCATTACAATGTGTGCAAGCTAATTTATAAACCCCGACTTTTGTCAAAAAACAAGATTTTTCTTTAGCGCTAAATGACAAATCACGCGTCCTGTTGTAAGATTTAAAAGCCAGCTTTGTATTTGTACAGCTGTTTGAAAAATTTTAAATGTTTTCTGGCATGGTTCCAAAATAACTTATCGAAACATACCTGTTGTCTTTTTTGCCTATAATATTTGGATAAATTGAAGTAATTGCTGATTGGTATTCTTTTCTCTATATCATTTTATCTATTATTTTAACACGGTAGCCAATATTAAATGTTATTTGCTTAATTATTAAAGTTTCTTTTTCCATATTGTGTTGGGACATAGGTATTGAAAATGCACGATGTGTAATAGAAGGATAGGCTGGTAGCTTCAGTGAAAAATGGTGCTATGAATCGTATGGTATGTTGTGTTAGGGTGAGTATTGAAAAATCAAATGAATTATTTTCAAACTTTCTAATCGTCAAGTCTAAAAAATTTATACAACTCTTAGCTTCTTCTTCTAAAGGAAACTTAATATTTGTGTGAAGGTTGTTAATAAAAATAAAAATGTCATTTAATTCTGTATGTCTACCTTAAAATCATGCTAAAATTTCATCTACGTATCTGTACCAAAAGACAATATTATGTTAAAATTTGGTGTTCTAAGTTTTCCATATATATGTCGGCTAACAAAGGAGACAACGGACTACCCATAGGTAGGCCTTCATTTTACATATAAATTTTATAATTAAATTTAAAATAGTTTTGTTATATACATTAGTTAAGAAGATTAATTATTTTTGTCTTTTTATGACATTTACGTTCCCTTCTAGTAAAACGTTTTCTAATAGAGGTAAACATTCTCTAGGGGGTATCTTAGAATGCATGTTACAAACATCCAACGAGACTAATTTACTATTTGTAGCATGTATTCTAAGATACCTGAAATTAAATAAACCAAATTTTAGTTTTCTAGCTTCAGAAAAAACTGAGGTTTGGTAATTTTTCTCAAAAAGGAGCTAGAACACAAAATTTAACCATATATTTTTTTGATAATAAAGAGATAGGGATGGTAATACTTTCGAAAAAATTCCTCAAATAAGTGCGTACTAGGACCTCTAAAACCGATTTACAAGCTCTGTTTAAATTTAGACCATTAAATTTAGTAATATGCCGTAGTAGTAGTACAATTCTTATGAAAACACTTTTGTAACGAACCTATCGAGTCCTGAATTTTTATTATTACTGGTAACTGTTTCATTAAATATTCAATTAATGTGCCTTTTTTGTCGTGGGTGGCTCGTATTCCAGACGCCAAGGTTCAGCGGCCACAGAGTTCACACTCCTAGAAATTTTGAGACTACTAAAGATATTACGGCAAACTTCTAGACAGTAAACAGACATGCTCTAGGTTATGATTCTCGTTAACCGGGCAAGAATATTAATACACCATAAACGTATCGAAATCTATACCTTGCTTAATTAATTTCCTGGCTACACCCACCAAATATTTGCCAACAACTAATGAATATTCACCAAGCAGCCTGGCCCTTCGTGTTATTATTTGTAGACATATCGGCCAATGGCCTTCTACAAGGTTCAGTCCTTAATTTTGTTTATAGTCACCTGTTTCTTGTAATATATACTACATATAATAATTAATAGCTAAAGTAGTAAATAAGTTATATTAATTAAGCTAATTGTTTTTCATTGGGACTAGATTTATGAGTATTAAATTTTTAGCGAATTGTTTTCATCGATCAGTATATGGATGGTATGCTTTTACTAAATTTTGTTGTAGATGCTTCTTCTCTGGCTTCGCAAATGTCGGTTTTCTTCTTTTGCTGCTTGACGGCATGATCAGACGGGAAAAAAGTGAATTTATTGATACGTGTTGCTGACAACTATAAATAAAAACTCGTTGCTATGTTATGGTATTTTAATCAAAATGCAAATATAATAAAGGTGACAGAAGACGTCTTTAAAATATCTGTGATGTATGTCAATATTTAACATTAATGTATAATCAACTTATAACAGTAATAACAATAACAACCAGTGGCGGTTTCTCTAAGGAGGCCGGGCCTCCCTAGTCAGAATTACTTACATCCTCCCTATTCAAGTAGTCAGTTAGTTACATATAACTTTAATCTAATATTCAATATTAAAGTCATACTTATTCATATTATTAATTGTTATTCAAACCATTTTCATATAAAAATGGTCTAAATCTGCAATTACAATTACAACCGGCAACGCTGCTGAAAAGTATATTTCCAGAACGGCGCTATCTTCTTGTGTGCTTGTGTGACGTCACGGAGGTCCGGTTCCGATGTTTTCGACTTTTGACCATATTTTAACACATTGATTTGAATGCATACAAACATTAGCCCTGGCAAACCAATTAAAACCGCGCTTAAAATCACGTGCTCGGCGGCCAGACTCCGCGACCAATGTGAGCGTTGGTAAGGTGGAATTTTACTTCTAGAACAGTTTCTAAAGTGTTGTCAAACAGAAACAAATTAGTAGAAGTTTTTGATTATATTTCGAATCACGATGATTTCAAACAAGATCAACAAACTCTGAGAGAATGTATTGTTCTAAAACGACATCTCACGATCCCCATTTTTTTCTTTTACACGCTTTTAAATTTATATTTGAACATAACGATGTTGTATTTTTAATTTTACAACATAAAAGCACATATTTCTTACGCTAAGAAACGTCTGATTGTATTAACTACTACATTGCAAGATGTTAGAAATAATGAAATTCGTTTTAATCAAATTTACAATTCCTTATTTGAGGAATTTGAAAATAACGAACCAGCACCAAAGAAAAGAAAGACAACATTAAGTATTCAAAATTTAAAACAGAATTATAAACAACTTTTTAATTAAATTTTAGACACGATAATTAATCAATTGCAAGTAAGATTTTCGGATTTAAACAAACTAAGGTTAATTTTGTTTCGTATTCAAAAGACTTTTCAGAGGATATCTTTGAATTATTATTAAAACAATATCCTTTGTTTGATTCAATTGCATTAAAAAACGAACCGACCACTGTATACGCAGATATAGAACTGTTTCAAGATTGCCATGCGCCTATCAAAATGATTTCATTTATTTACAAAAATGACTTCATTACTTGTCTAGCCGAGCTTTATAAACTGCTTGCGTTAATAGTCACAATTCCTGTCACATCTGCTTCAGTAAAAAGAAGTTTTTCTGCACTTAAGCGCATCAAAACATTTTCCAGATATAGTATTAGTCAAGACAGGTTAAAAAACATATCACTGACTTCTACAGAAAAAAGATATTTTTGCCGATAAAAAAATATAGACGGATTCCATTAATTTATAAAAATATTTAGGAACGTATTAGTTTATCAGTTAAATTCAGTAACATATGCTCAACACCTCCTATTTTCTTGTTTCCGTTTTATTTATTTATTTTTATTTTCGTTATTGTTATTTGGAATTTATTGTTTAGTTATTTTTGTAAATATGTAAATAATCCTCGAATCCCATTTTCCCGGATTTCTGACACCACGTTCCACGCCCCACCTCTTGGCAAGTTCCATTAATTTAGGAAAATATTTCAATAACACATGCTCCACACCACCTACTTTTTGTTTCCGTTTTATTTATTTATTTTTATTTTCGTTATGGTTATTTAAAATTTATTGTTTAGTTATTTTTGTAAATATGTAAATAATCCCTGATTCCTGACACCACGTGCCACCCCTTGGCAAGTTATAGTCTACACCACCGCGTTGGTTCTTGTTGGGCAACAGCGACACGCATTACTTGGTGGAGACAAGTGAAATATAATACATAATATTATTATGCTTACATTTATGTTCTTATTTCTTATTAACAATAAGACAATGCGTTTCGCTGGCCAAGTAGAGTTAGGTATGCAAAAGAACGTGTACTTATTGACTGTCTCTGTACTGTGAGTTAGTTGTCCTGCCGCGGATCCCGGACTTGAATATATGGATATATATTTTAAAAAACAAAATACAACGAATAAATTAAAATTTGTTGAATCTTTGATCGTAAATTTCACAAAGGGCTGCAATTGGCAACACAACTCATTGGATTGGATCACTCATTTAAATTTATTTATTTATTGAACTATGTATAATGTATATAGGATTTCTATTGACATTTATTTTTGGTCTATAAACAATATTTAACAATTTAATTTAATAATTATGTGTTTATTCCTGTTTATTTATATCCTCAGTAATTCGTAATAAATTATTTCAAAAAGGTATCAAATTTCGAAAATTATTCTTGTGAAAGTCTATATTTTTGTATAAATGGATTGTACACTGGAATTCTGAAGTGTTAGGAAAACGTGTGACCTTGAAAATTTAAAAAATTACTACCTCTACCGCGACACTCACGAGCCGCCACTGATAACAACAATTACTTCCACACCGTCAATAAGCGGGGAAATCTGCCATCGGTGACAAAAATTTCAAAAATTTATTTTCGTTTAAACGTTGTAAAAAGTATCAAAACATATAGAAAACATGATTTGGGAACAAATTTTTTTGTCTGGTCCTGCATGTTTGTGTTAGTAGCCACGATAATTTTAGAACGAACTGAGATATCGTCTTCAAATTTGGTATACAGTTAGCACCCGACCAGCGAATGGTTCGGATTGTTTTTGGGTAAAATCGCGGGTAGAAGATGAATGAGGGGTGATTTGGTTAAAATTGCATTTTTTTCTTTGAAACTCAAGTAATATAACGTTTTAGGGTTTGTTTATTAGAAAATCTCATCAAACATCTGCCATTCTGTGCTGAAATTAAATTAGGGGTAGAATGTGTGGCAGTGGAATATCGGTTACAGAAATTTCGAAATTTGTTTTGCTAAAACGGTATCAAAAGGCTCAAAGTATATAGAAAACTTGATTCTGAAACGAAAATTTTTGTCCGTCCGTTTTTCATTATTGTATACTTTAACTTAGTACACACAATCTTCCGACAAATTGATTGTTGTCTACGGGGTGATTAAAAACGCATATACGCGAATATCTCAATTTTTCAAATGGATCACCCTGTATATTATAATGTCATTGGCAATATATTTTATTACTGTTCGAATTTTGCTAATCATTACCTATACCCAAACCGTACGGTTTTTGAGATATTCAGCTTCGAAATATGCAATATGGGTATGTATTATGATTGCTGTAGAATGTCATGGAAGATAGTAAACTTGAACAGTAACCAAATTCTCAGTTTGACAGTTATGTTTTGAGTTGAGTAATACAACTAAGTGAACTTTACTTCTCTGCACAAAAATTGAGTTTGATCTCAAAAAATAAAAATGATGTACTCAAATTAGGATTTTTTAAATCTGCTACTAGTTCACGGAGAATGCTGACGAATCTTAGCAAGTACATCTGCATTTGCAGCACCATATGTAGACTTGCCTCCACCTTCCCATGAAACTGTTGATTAGAAACTTACCACACTGTGAATCAGTTACGTCAACAAACAAACAATGTCAGCAACGTAAAAGCATCTCGAACTCGTCTCATCATATCTTCCTTAGTCGTAACCAGATGTGCATTCACTACATTCTTTATGAATCCCCAAATGAAGTAGTCTAGGGGTGGAAAGTCCGGAGAACGTGGGGGCCAGGCGTAAGGACCTCTATTTGCTATCCGCCTGCCAGAAAACATTCATTTCAGTGCATCACTAACAGCTCTGGTACTGTGCGGTGACCCGCCATCTTGCTGGTAACATGTCTGATTCCTTTCATTCCAGCTAATTATGGTTAAAAGACGGTCCTCAATATTTCTAAATAACTTACCCCAGTAAGATTCTAGTCATAGAAGTGGACACATAAAATTTGATCACCTGGAAATATAACAAATCATAACAATAACGAGTGGGTTGTGTTACCTTGAATTTCACAATATAGAAATATAATTGAAGAAAAGGAGTATGCCGTACTTCTTACTGAGTCTGTTGGAAAATAGTTTCTAATAAAACTTTCATGTCTACGTACATTTTATTGCACAGAATACATTAAAGGACCACCTATTTTGAAATCCGCTTCGCCAAGTTGGTTGATTTTCCTGGCTAACGAACTTATCCAAGTCGCTTACAAAGGGAAGCCACATGCCAAATTTGATCAAAATCGGCATATTATATATATATATATATATATATATATATATATATATATATATATATATATATATATATATATATATATATATATATATATATAAATAGATCTACTCATTAGTGAATTTTCCGTTTTGGGAAAAATTTGCTAAAAAGTGGTTGGTGGAAATGTCAAAATTGCAGTTGTCAGTGTCAATAATTGTATTTCTGATAAATCTCTTACATTATAATGCTTTGCCAACTTATGGCCGGCAAGCTTCTTGGTATAAGGTACATTGTATGATTAACCTAAATAAAGTACTTTACTTTACGTAACATATATACAGATGCCTCCAAAACAATAGATTTTACATAATATGAACTAAGCTTATGTAGAGATAGCCCGTGTTTTTTTAGATTTGTGATTTTGGACTATTTACGCGGCCAGTCTGTCTTATATAGGCAACCAGTTATCCACGCTGCCTTATAATATGATATGTATTGAGATGTTAGCGCTTCTGTCTGCAGCAGAGCCGGTAGCGACGCTGGTAAACCCATTGTGTGTATTTGTGTGTAGTGTGAGGTATGGTGGTTCGATTCCCAGTTGCTCCCGTCTATTATTTAGGTTATAGTGATATTTCAGTGATAACTAGTTAGCGATGATATGTTTGTAATATACTCAGCATAAATCCCATACAGGTAGATTCTAATACTATGGAGCTATCTGTGCATCAATGCTGAAAGATAATAATGTCTGTCCTATCCTCTGCTAACCCAAATAATAAATGAGCTAGCACGAGGGAAACGCAGACGACAACATTTTTGTTTTGTTTTGTTTTTTTTTTTTACTTTTAATAATAGATTATTGTGGTTTGACTTTTTTATTAATGTTTTATCCCATTTAAATTCCACTTTAATTTGGCTACATATTTAATAGTTAGCTTTGTTTCTTTGCGTAAATTATGTTTTATGGGTTATGGGGCTTACACTTTTTTAAAGCAATTTAAATTTGATTTGCATTCCACTTTAGTACCTATAGTTATATCATTAATAGTTTAGATATGTCTCTTTACGTAAATTATATTCTAATGATCATACATTATTAGTGAATTTTCTTTAAAAAAAAATTTATTGGCACCAACATGACACATCAATTGCAGAAGCGGCTGCTAAGAAATTAGGTTTCCTCTTCCGGGCGCGCAAATACTTTTCACCAGCTAATCTCTATACCTTATATACTTCACAAATAAGACTAAACCTCGAATACTGCTCCCACATCTGGGGTGCCGCTGCCGCTTCTACATTCACTATCCTGGACTCCATTCAGCGGTGACCCTACCCTCACCCAAAGGCTGCCATCCCTTGCCCACCGACGTGCCGTTGGTGACCTCTCTCTCTTTTATAGATATCTGCACGGGCACTGCTCAGAGGAGCTTTCTTCCATAGTTCATCCACCTGCTGCCCCCAACAGATCTACCAGGGGAACAGAGCGAATGCACCCTTTTACTGTCCAGGTCACCAGACATAGAACATCTTGTTATGCCCGCTCTTTTGTCCCGAGGACTTCCAAGTTGTGGAATTTCTTGCCGGCATATGTTTTTCCTTCTCCTCTGAACCTCCAAACCTTCAAGTCCAGAATTAACAAGTTGCCTCTTTCCTCCTTTTCGACACCCACGGTACGATAGTATTTAGGCAGGTGTGTTGTTGTTGAAATATGTGGTGTGTTGTTGAAATTTTTTTTTTAATTCACTAATGAGGAGATCCCGACTTTTGAATTTTGAAAAAATTTTCTCAAATGAGCGCTAATTAGGCCCCCTAGAACACATCCGGGGTCAGTTTCAATTTATATATATATATATATATATATATATATATATATATATATATATATATATATATATATATATATATATATATATATATATATATATATATATACCACACCGATAACTCAAAAACTAATGGGCCGATTTTGATTAAATTTGGTGAATACCTTCCTTTTGCAAGTGGCTTGGATACGTTCGTTAGTCAGGAAAATCCGCCGAGGTTTTCCCAGAAAATTTTGTGTTTTCTTTCAAGAAAAAAAATCATATCTCCGGAATTAACAAAGTAAGGGCAACCAAATTTAGTACGCGGGTTTATACCATTATAGGTAATTTACCTACCAAAATTTAGATGTAGGTTAAAGCACAAAAAAGTTATAGACATGTAAAAAAAATAACTTTGGGTTTCCCTCAAAACGTCGCGATTTCAAACGTCAAAATTGGTAATATCTAGGCAAAAAAACCGGAAACTAATATGAGTTATGGAAAGAAACTGTCTCAAAAAGAATGTTTTACAAAGCAAAGTTTTATTTTCAATCGTCATTGTCCTTCATTTTACTAAAATATTTCCAGAAAATTCATTTCAAATAGACCCTTTCTCTGATGCTTTGGCAGGAGTCTTGGCTGTAGAGTTTATCGTTTAATGCTATATAATTTTTGTCGAATTTTCGTAAAAAATCAATAAAGCTCAACATATCCGTTATTATACAAAATACGAAAAAAAAAATGTTTTCATTAATTATACGGTGTCTTGAGCTACATCTTAAAAAATATTTCTACAATTACAGGGTGGCCCATAGGTCGGTGGTGATCCAAATTTCTTTTTTTTTTATCGAACACGCCTTATGTTATTGCATTTTTGCATTTTCCATCGAAATATAATACACATTTGTAAGAAAAGAAATTCGGGACGCAGCAAGTGCGTTATGGTAGCGAATTATTATTAAATTCTTCAAATTTGAATAGCTCAATTTGCTATCAACCTATAAGGTTGACCAATGAACCAGCCTTTTCGGGAACACTTGAAGTTTGCTTTTGGAAATTTTTGTACATTTTCAAACAATAAAGTTATTTTGATGAAACACGGTACATTGTTTCTACTATAATGGTTATACTGGTAACCAAATTTGATGCCTGCTTTCTAAAAAAAAACATATTTGCTATTAAAAACATTTTTATTAAAATGCACTACCATAACGCATTTGCTGTATTTGGTAGTTAAAAAAATTGTTTAAAAATACAAGTATGGCCGTGTGTTTTCTTTCGGACAATATCTCCAGAAATAACAACGCTATGGCAACCGAATTCGGTACGCTGGTTTATATCATGAAAAGCAAACAATGTACCAAATTTTGGACCTCTACGTTAAAAGAAAAAACGTCATAGTTTATCTTCTTAAAACTTCAAAGTCGCGAACGTCAAAACTGACATGTTCTATATAATGAACCTGAAACTAGTACGGCTTAGGTACAAGAAGTGCGTTCTATAAAGCCTTAAGTTTCAGCTTCAGCTGTCACTGTCCTTCATTGTACTTAAATATTTGCAGAAAATTAATTTCAAAGAGACAATTTCCCTGATGCTTTGCAGTAGTTTCAATTATAGGGTTATAATACATGAAGAAAAAACTTTCTGCTGCTTTTTAAGCACATTGCGCGCACAGAGCAGTGCGAGATTTGGCATAGTGAAAGTTCATATAAAGGAGAGCAGAAAGATATAATGTATGTATATAATAGTCTTACAAATATATTAAACAATGCTTTGTTCTAATTAGACAGTAGGATTTCCAGTGCCAAATTTTAGCTGACGGTTAATATATTAATATGTCAATGTAAAACACATACTATGCTAGGGTCCAGCAGATGTATATGGATGCGTTCATACGTTCATACTGAATATTAAACTTCAGTGTTTCAGTTCCTAAAAAAGCAACTACAAATGTAATGAAGTAATTGAGCGCTACCTCATCTTAGCGAATTTCCATTAAAGATATTTTATCTTTGTGGTTTTTATTTTGTTTTTTGGTATTGAGTTTTTTATTGAGTTTTCTTTAACAAAATTTACTAATATAAGGAGGAATATATATATATATATATATATATATATATATATATATATATATATATATATATATATATATATATATATATATATATATATATATATATATATCACACAGCGATAACTCAGAAAATAATAGGCCGACTTTGTTTATATTTTGTGAGTACCTTACTCTTACAAGTTGCTTGGTTAAGTTCGGTGGTAAGGAAAATGGTACCAGTTTTTGCTGGAAAGTTTTATTTTTATCCCTCTGGAAATAACAAATATATGGCAACCAAATTTGGTACGCGGCTTTATATTATATAATGTGAATTACACACGAAAATTTAGATACATATTTGGTATATATGTAATTTAAATATTATGCATTTTTTAGCAAATTTTCGTATAAAAAAAGATTATGATGTTTGAACAAATCCATTTTTGGAAGATTTCTTGTGAAGTGTTTGTAATAATGGATGTATAAGTTACTGTAAAAAATAATTTCTCATTTTCGTGAAAAATAATTGTTTAACAAATGTTCGTAAAAAACATAACTTTTGTGTAACATTACTTTAACCAATTTTAGTAAAGAAAATAACAATTTTCGTTAAATAAGTTTATTTCCGTTAATCTAACCATTTTTCAGAATTGAAGTTAACGAAATTCAAACTAAAATTATAATACTCACAATTTAAATGACAACTTATAATTACAAAACAATTTGCTTAGGCGTTTTAAACAAACTAACATTGCCTCGGAAACTCTTTAATACAATATAAAAAGCACATTACTATGGTTTTTGATTACTTTCTTATCTTCAAGACCTAAACGGGAAAAAAAAGTTTTGAGTTTTTTTTTAGCGAATTTCGGTAACCACATGATTTTGATTTAATTGTTGCAATAAACTTGAAAACGATAACATTTTTGAATATTGAATGAACAGACCTTTCAAATGACATATCACAAGCCTATACTTCCCCTTTAAAAAATTGGGGGTTGTACCTGTCATTCGAAGGGGGATGAAGGTAGGGATCGCATATTCACGTTGAAAAATGTCAATTTATAATTTAAATTTGACGTGTTTCGGGATTTTTTATAAGAATGTACAGTAACCGAAATAATGATTTATTCCATTTGGCTTTTACACACTATATGTCTGAACGCAGCAAGTGCATTATAGTAGTGAATTTTCATAAGAATTACACTATTAGTAGCGTATATTCTTAAAACTAATTCTTTAAATTTAAATGAACCTTGGAGATCGGTTTTAGAGGTTGCAGTAAGCAATTACTTAAGGAAATTTCTATTTTCTGTGGAGATATAAAATTAAAATTAGTACATATATGTAATTACTGCAAGTCTCTTTAAAAAAGTTGTGTTACAAATTTCATTAAAGTTACAAATATTTTCCAGAAACAAATTTATTGTTTACAAGGGGAATGTACCTGCCAAATTATAAATATAGCAGGTATTTTTCCTTATTAATTGCTTGGACGGTTTCGTTTTAGTCAAACCAATCAACTAGTTTTTGCAAACAAAACAACCAAAAGGGGTTTTCAAAACAAATTATTAGTTATTCGCGAAGCTCATTTTATAATTTTTCTTTAATTTAGTACCCACGCTGCGTTTTACTATGGCTCAAGATTGAAGATTCTAGCTTAATGGGAAATTGAGTCATCAGATTTAAAATACTTTACTACCAAATAACGTACTTGCTGCACCCAGACCCTTTTCAGCAGTTATTTACTGTTGCTGTATCCATGTTTTTTTTTTAATGATACAATATTGTAGCTCTCTTTGTGAGACTGACAAACATGACAACCTCAAATTCATTTTTGGAAAAATATATTAAACAAATGAAATGGGGTAACAATTTAAACATAATTTGAAAATCTTGGTTCGCTGCTTCATCGCGCGGGTTCTTCTCCAGCTTCTGGATGCCTACAACTACCCTCAATGCATAAAAAAGAACAATGTAAACAAAAAAAATTCTTGAGACCAACCCCCAAGAAAGTTGCGGGACCCGCGGTGAATAGGGGTTCTGCGCGGAATAAATAGGATTTTAAGGAAATATAGCTGCGAAATGGGGTAAGGGCAGCTTATAGAGGTCCAACTACGCTGTTTTTTTCGCACTTTCCGCGGACATTTCCTTTTTATCTTCTTCCCCGCCCATCACCCCTATTAGCTCCTGGTCCCGTAACTTTCTTGGGAGCTGTTTGCAAGAAATGTTTCTTGTGGTATGTGCATCTAGAAAGGGTTCTAAGCACGTTTCTGATAAAAAGTCCCCCATGTGCTAAACTGAAAATTTGCCGAAAATTTAATTTTTATTTACAAAAGGTATGTACCTGTCAAATTATAAACGTGGCAGATATTTTTCCTTATTAATCGCTTGGATGATCCGTTTTAGTCAACGCAATCGAACCAGTTTCTGCAAAGAAAATAACAAAAAATGTTTTTTAAAACAAATTTGTGTTTATTTTTTTAATTTAGTACAAACGCTGCCTTTATATGGGTTTTCCTATGTATCAAAACTGAAGATTTAGTTTGCTGGGAAGTTGTATTATTACTATTTGAAATATTTTTACGAAAATTCGGCACCATAACTCACTTGGTGCACCTAAACTTTTTTCAACACATATTTACTATCACTGTTTAATAATACAGTACCTACATGCATTGATTAACAACCTGAATCTGATGCACACAACCACTCTTATTTGTTTGATTGGATGTTAAAATCATAATATTATATTAGGAAGGCGAAGGCATTTGTTAATATTAGGTTAAAATTAAAAGTTGGATTATTATTGACCTACTCCTGTTTGTATTAACCTTAGAATATAGGTTATTTTATATTCTAGGATTGTAAGATTTCGAAGTTATTTTCTTCTTCTTCGTCTTTGTTAACGACGTCTGTTAGTTTTGAGGTTATGCTTAGAACGCGCATGTTGTTCTCGTGACTCTTGTCATTTAACAAATGACAAATAGTAGTATTTCCAGATTAAACTAGGGGAGTGAGATGACTTTTAAATACCGTGAAAATAGGAAGCTTAATATTTATACATAATAAAATATAGTTCTAGATTGCTTTTAAACAAATTGAATCACCTTCATTGAAATTTTTATTTATTAGTGAATTTTCTTAAAAAAAATTCACTAATGAGGAGATCCCGACTTTTGAATTTTGAAAAAATTTCTTCAAATGAGCGCTAATTAGGCCTCCCAGAAAACATATCCGGGGTAAGTTTCAATTTTTATATGTTTATATATATATATATATATATATATATATATATATATATATATATATATATATATATATATATATATATATATATATATATATATATATATATATATATTTATATATATATATATATATATATGTATCACACCGATAACTCAAAAAATAATAGGCGGATTTTGGTCAAATTTGGTGAAAAAATTCCTTTTGCAAATGGCTTGGATGAGTTTGTTAGCCAGGAAAATCTGCCCAGGTTTTCCCGGAAAATTTTGTCTTTTCTTTTGAAAAAAAATTATATCTCCGGAATTAACAAAGTAAGGGCAACCAAATTTGGGACGCAGGTTTACATCCTTATAGGTAAGTTACCTACCAAGATTTAGCTATGTAGGTCAAAAGACAAAAAAGTTATAGGCATTTAAAGAAAAATAAATTGAGGTTTTCCTCAAAACGTCAAAGTGACGATTTAAAATGTCAAAATTGGCAACATTTAGGCAAATAACTTAAATCTAATACGGGCTATAGAAATAAAATGTCTCAAGAAGGATGTTTTACAAACCCTAAAGTCTTAGTTTCAACCGTCATTGTCCTTCATTTTACTAAAATATTTGCAGAAAATTCATTTGAAATAGACCCTTTCTCTGATGCTTGGAAGTAGCCCTAGCTATAGAGTTTATCATTTAATGGTATATAATTTTTGTCGAATTTTCGTAAAAAATCAATAAAGCTCAATATATCCGTTATTATATAAGATATGAAGAAAATTTGTATATATTAATTATAGGGTGTCTTAAAATAATATTTCTACAATCACAGGGTGGCCCATAAGTCGTTGGTGATACAAATTTCCTTTTTTTTTTAATCAAACACGCCTTATGTTATTGCATTTTTGCATTTTCCATCGAAATATAATGCATGTTTGTACGAAAAGAAATTCTGGACGCAGCAAGTGCGTTATGGTAGCGAATTTTGATCAAATGTTTCATATTTGAACAGCTCAATTTGCTATTAACCTATAAGGTTGACCAAGAAACGTGTTTTCTCGGGAACATTTTAAGTTAACTTTTGGAAATTTTTGTACATTTTCACACAATAAAGTTATTTTAATGGAACATGGCACATTGTTTTTACTATATAGGTTATATTGGTAACCAAATTTGATGCCTGCTTTCTTAAAAAAACACACATATTTGTTATTAAAAAAATTTGATGAAAATTCACTACCATAACGCACTTGCTGCGTCCAGAATTTTTAACATTTTTATATCTTCAGACTCAGCTGCGAGTTGTCGCAAGTGGCAGCCCAGCTGATTGTTTATTGTAGGCATACTTTCGTAGCTTGTCAGTTTAAAGCTTAATTTGGAGATTTTGTTTACAATGGCAGCGGAATCCTGATTTATTCGTCTGACCTTGTCTAACATTATAGGCATCCATTCAGAGGTAATTTCAGGTCATATCCTAGATTATTTATTTTTTATTTAGTTATAACTCAAGATTTACCGAACTGATTGAGTTTAAATTTGGTAGATAGGACCACTTATATGATATCTACGTGATTGTAAAGTTTTCGTTTAATACTTCCAGTAATTTAAAACATATTGCGTTTTCAAGCAGTTTTTTGCATTTTTTTCTAAAAATTATTGAGTGTCAAAACTGTCTAACGAACTTATCCAAGCTATTAAAAAGACGAAGGGGATTTCCAAATTTGGATTTGATTGGTCAAGTATTTTTTTAGTTATCGGTTGGATATATATATATATATATATATATATATATATATATATATATATTTCAACTGACCTTGGATACTCGCTATTAGTAAATTTTCTTAATGAAAATTCATTTAACAACATTTTTATCAAAATTCATTACCATAACGCACTTGCTGTGTCCCGAACATTTTCTGTGCTGTTTCTCTTCTGGCAATTCAAGTTTAGCATCTTCTGTTCTTTTTTAACCTTGCTTTGAATTTTCTCCTCAACACCTTTCGGTTTTTCTACTTTTAATTATCTTTTTTAGCTCTTTTTCTGTTTTACTTTTATTGTTCCTTCTCTGGTCTCAGTGCTATGTTTTGTTCATATAACCAAAAATCAGATGTTATAACTATTAAAGAGGTTTTTCTGTCACGAAATTTTTAGACTTTTCTTTTTTTTTAGTCTGTATTTTTGAATGAAGGCTAATGTAGCGGCATATTCTGGGACAGTAAAATTTATATGCGTTAATGTCAAAATTTGGAATTATATCCTTTGGCTTGAAACTGAGTAAAATTTAATTGGATGCACGATCAAGGCTCCATGCCCGGGATATTATATTCAAAATATACACAATTAATTAATTACGGAAAATTAGGTAGTAGAATTACCATTGAAACACATCCCACGGCTGTTTAGGTCTTATATGACGTCTTATGTTTAAATTTAAAGATAAAATAAACTATTTCAGAATCATTTTTAAAGAGACTTGGCTTGATTTTGTTTAAATTTCTGCTAATTATTATGCGACAGCATAATATAACTTTTTTGAGACCGTTAATAAAGCTACAAATATAGTGTATTTTAATAATTGATTGAATCGCCCAGTTAAATAACAATCACTTGTCAAATTTAAGTTTCATGTCGTCTGTCATTTTTCCTAACTGCGGCCGAGTTTTCACGATTGTGGGTTCGGTTATTATGTTTTCTGTCTGATATATATTTAGTTTGGTTACCGTTGCTGTATGGTGTATACCTGTTGTATGAATTAATCTACACGTGTCAGTAACTACTCCGTCTGTCAGGCGTTCGACTCCAACCACTAAGTCGTTTCAACGCACGTCTTTGGGATTTTATTTTTAATTTGGAAAAAACTCTAAATATTGTGGACCAAATTACTTAAAATTCACAACATATGTTTATTTTCACTATTTCTAGCCTCTCTAGTCTCATTCCAGTTACTCTGATATTTACAAAAATATTGCGTTTTCAAAAAGTTTTCCCCGATTGTCCACCGGAAAAACTTGAGCATAAAGGGTGATCAACGAACTCGACCTCGGTTTTTGCCCAAACAAGATTTTTGCCATGTTTGATTGAAATCAGCTTAGTATTTTTTGAGTTATCGCTCGGATACATACATACATACATATATATATATATATATATATATATATATATATATATATATATATATATATATATATATATATATATATATATATATATATATATATATATACATTTTAACGTACCGTGGTTTCGGTTTCTAGGGACCCAAATTCGCGCTCATCTGAAGAAATGTTTTCAAAATCTTTTCATCACGACCTCTCTATTAGCGAATTTTTCTTAATCAAAATTCGCTATAAATAATATAGATAATATGTATGTATTTTTGCAGGTATGTACGTTATCACACCGATAACTTAAAGAATTGTTAGTCGATTTAATGAAATTTGGCAAGTACCTTTTTTTGTAAATAGCTTGTAAAAGTTTGTTAGCCAGCCGGATTGGTTTATTTTTTCCGGAAATTTTGTGCAGCCATTGCATTGGCTCTTGTTTGTAGGGAATCGTCGTTTAAATAATGGTTACAATTTTAGAAAAAAGGCCTGGGCCACGAGCTTATCTTGACAACTCTTGTTCATGAGTCAGAATTTAATTAGAATCTTGCCTCCATAACTTGTCTACCATAACGCAATTGCTTTATCACTTTTTTTAAATCTTTATATATATATATATATATATATATATATATATATATATATATATATATATATATATATATATATA
Source organism: Tillus elongatus (assembly GCA_964006375.1). Taxonomy (NCBI): domain Eukaryota; kingdom Metazoa; phylum Arthropoda; class Insecta; order Coleoptera; family Cleridae; genus Tillus; species Tillus elongatus. Next base: position 55,138,450 of record OZ023264.1, on the reverse strand, counting down.
TATATATATATATATATATCCGACCGCAAACTCAAAAAATAATGGACCGATCTTGATCAAATTTAGTGAGTACCTACCTTTTGCAAGTGGCTTAGATAAGTTCGTTAGCCAGGAAAATCGGACCAGGTTTTCCCGAAAAATTGTGTGTTTTCTTTCTAAAAAAATTCATATCTCCGTAAATAACAACGTAAGGGCAAACAAATTTGGTACGAGTGTTTGGATTATAAAGAGTGAACTCTGTACCAAAATTTAGATCCTTAGCTTTAAAGACAACGAAGTTATGGGCTGTTAAAGCAACAAATTTTGGAGTTTTCCTCAAAACGTCAAACTCGCAATTTTAAACGTCAAAATCGGCAATATTTAGGCAAAGAATGTGAAACAAATACCGATTGTGAAAAGAAAATGTTGCAAGAAGAGTGTTCTGCAAACCCTTAAGTTTCAGATTCAACCGTCATTGCCCTTCATTTTACTAAAATATTTACAAAGTATCCATTTTAAATAGACCCTTTCTTTGATGCTTTGGCTGTCAGTTTAGTTAAGTTGGTGCCTTTTTAGATATTTATTTGCGGGTTTAGTGAAGTTTATGTTTTAACGGTCTATAATTTTTTTAGCTAATTTTCGTAGAACAAATTTGTTAATGCATTTTTGCATTTTTTTTATCGAAATATGATGCGCTTATAAGAAAAAATCTGGACGCAGTAAGTGCGTTTCGGTGCGAATAAAACGGGCTTGAAAGTTGTCTTTTTCACATCTTGAAGCCATATCCCCCTTAAACGCTGCCTACCCCGCACAGCACCCCTATTCCTCATAAAAATTTCTTGTTTACGCTCCCCAAGGAAGTTACGGGACCAGAAGTGAGTAGGGGTGTTATTTTTTTTAGCTAATTTTCGTAGAACAAATTCGTTAATGCATTTTTGAATTTTTTATAGAAATATTATGCGTTTTTAAGAAAAAGATCTAGACGCAGTAAGTGCGTTTTGGTAGCGAATTTTCGGTAAATTTGCAGTTTAGCTGCCGAACGCTTTTCAAAACACTGTTTTCAGAAACCTGCTCGCATTTGCTATTAAAAACATTTTATGGAAATTCACTTCCATAACACATTTGCTGCATCTAGACCTTTGAAAAATGTTTATATATTTTCAAACAATAAATTTATTTCGATGAAATATGGTACATTGTTTCTACTAAATAAGCAACCAAGTTTAATGCCTGCTTTCATCAAAGAAAGACATTTGCTATTAAAAATATTTTAAAGAAAATTCGCTACCATAACGCACTTACTGCGCCCAGAGATTTTTTTATTTAATCATTATTACTGGTTTAGCAACATTTTAAATAATTATTCCTGCGTCAGCAAAATTACTTTAAAAATTATTTTAAATATAGTTTCAAAGTTGCCGACAAGGATATTGGAAGTAGACTTTAAATAGGAGATTACTTCTACTTAGCTTAGTTATGGAACAGTTATCAAGTTAATGTGTGTAGTTGGCGGCTTTTGTTTTAGAGTTCAAAAGCAAGAAGGTCTTTATTGAAATCTATAAAAAAAATAAAGCTAAATCATTAAACTCACGTCAAAGAAACATATATCTGCCATTAAATTCATTACTAGATAAAGCAAACTTTTCCATTATCTTGTGCTGGTGGCGGCCGTTATTTAGATTCATTGAATTCTCGAGCCATTTCCTTGAACAGCCTAGATACGAATTCTCGCCATATAAAAGCAATCAATTTAAACACATAACACCCTTTTAGTATTGTTTTCGGCCCAGACTAAATACAATTACATAAAATGAGAAAAGGTTAGCGGATAGCAATTATGTCAAAGCTGCTTTTCAATTGATTTCACTGAATTCAATTTCCTTTATTTCAATGGTAGCTGGATTAAGGTTATTAGACATAATTCCGAATAAATTAAAATTGAATTATAAAACGGAGAAACGAACAACAATTACTATACAAGTGACAAGTGAAAAGTGTCTTACCTTCTGAACGTGGTATTCTATGTTAAAAGATGTTATTGTTGGTTATAGGGTGAAACCTGGCTAACTGGGATCTCAAGGGACCTAAGATTTTGTATCACTTAAAGAAGTTTTTCATTTACCTAGTTTTCCAAAGCAGCCAGGTTTAAAGTAACAGTTGTGTCATTTACAGAGGGTCCCACTAAGAGAGGTCGAAATGGACTTTTTTTATTTATAAAGGCGAAAATGGTCAATAAAAATGCATAATATTTTATGTTGCACATGTACAATGTACAGGTGGCCCATTTTGGTGGCAATTGGTAAGTATTTTTGCTATTAGTAATAATAGAACCTTACGGTTTTCACGAACTTGGGCTATGTTTGTGAAACAAAAGATGCCACAAACAAAATTGTCATAGCCTTCTTAGTTTCCGACCAACAGGGCGATATTGAAAATGTTGCATTTTTAGGTATCGCTTGTATTTCAGTTTTCTGGCACCTTGCCACAAAGATTAAAACTAATCCTTTTAGAACTTTTTACGTAGAAATTGTTAAGAAATTAATTTGCATTTTCACAAGCTTCTCAAAACTATAAAACATTATGGGACTATTTTAATAAACCACGAAAAAAAAAATTGCAATAAAATGACAGTTCCCAAAATGTGTGCTATGGCGTGTCACTGCTTGTCTAAATTATATAAATTTTGTGTTTCATTTTCAAATTTGGCTGTTTTTTTTAAATTATTTATTTATTGTGTAATGGTATATTTGTGACTATGGCAGTAAACCAAACTTTCGAACATTTTGAAAAATTCGATATGTTAGCCGCATTAGGGATGTTTTGGCTGATGTAGAAGCTTACCTTACAAACTCCTGTAGAGCCACTGAAGGGAGTGTAGGAGTGAAGTTCAACAAAAAAAAACACTAATACCACCCATAGAAATGTAGGCTTGTCTAGCACTTACACCCTGGGGATGCGTAACGTCAGGTAGTTTTCTGCAATTGGTATCGGGAAGGATGTGGTCTTATTATTATTTATTATTTACTTATTACCATAGACTGCAATGAAGTTTATATGGTCAAACGAAGCTAATTTTAGTAATTCTGGTATACTTAATAGGCACAATAGCAGACTCTGGTCCCAGAAAAAACAATACCAAATATTTCCCTGAAGACAGCAGGGCAGGTTTGATCTAAATGTGCCTTGCTTCATATTAGGAACATATTGGGAACATAAAGTTTTATATATTTCAGCGAAACCTAACACCAAATCGGTACGTTGAAATTTTAGAGAACTGAATTGCTCGATGATGTTCCTTTAGCGCATGTAAACAAACTTAATTTTCAACAGGACGGGGCTCCTGTACATTATCCTCAAATTGTTGTTATTATTATTAATCGCCTTTATTAAATACAAGAAAAACAAGAAAATCATTACAAATGAATTTAAACCCACAATTCAAGCTAATATAAGATAAGCTAAGATGGAACCCCATGGCGAAGTCTAGCCCTTGGCTAATCTACTCAACCATAAAGTTCCCTAATACAGTAGTGCAATATGAGCAGGTATATATGAGCACCACAAGACCACCAACCACACAAGCAGTAGCCTATGCCTCTTAAACGTGTTCTTGAATGCACTGTCGGTGAGATTCGAACATGCACAAGGTAACGAATTATAAAGTTGAACAGCGTTATAAATAAAAGTCCTTTAGCAGTTCGATGACGCGGAATCATTAACCGATATGAGTGTCGAATTTTGACGTCATGAGCACGACCTCTAGAGGAGAATTTTTCCTTGAGAGAAGATGGTGATGAGAGACTATCACGGCCAAAAGAAGTTTACCAAGATGTAGTTTTCTTCTATCAGCCATTCTTAACCAACCCAACTCCCTATAAGTATGTGACGCATGATCCCTACCACGCAGTCCAAATATAAATCTCGAACAAGAATTCTGAACTACCTGTATGCGATTCCTATCGCTCACATCAATGCAATGTCTGTAAACCAGATTACAATAATTAAAATTAGAGAGTACAAGTGTCACAAAGGTTTTTACGTAAGTGTGTGTGTAATATATGCCTGTTACTGTACAATAATTTCAAGGAAATAAAGCTCTTCTGAAGCATCCGCGCCACTTGCTGCCTAAACCTAAGGTCCGTATCGAAAGTAATAGGTTATTTCTGTTGAATAATTTTCCAGACCAATAGATCGAAACCAATGGACCTATAAGATGGCCCACTAGGTCCATAGACTTGTCTATAATGGATTTCTTTCTGTGGAAATATCTGGAGAATAAAATTTACAAAGTCCATTATGGTAATATCCAAGGTTAAGGAAACGCAGTAACATAAAGTTTTTGCTACCTACAAAATCATCCCGTTGTAGGGCAACACTGCTCCTATCAACAAGCATCTGTCAGTTGTCTCCTGTCTAATTTTGAACAAGATGCGTCATTTGGTTAGTGTTAGATAGCCACTGAAAGCAGACAACCTCTTGAGTTATAACGAAAATGGAAAAAAAGTAAATTTCGTGTGCTCATCAAACATTAGTTTTTGCACAAAAAAAAATCACTCAAACCAAGGCTATGATAAATACTATGGGGACTCTGCACCATCAATTTCTATGGCAAAAAAGTGGTTTATTGAATTTCGTTGCGGCCGTACAAGCACAAATGACGCCGAACGTTCTGGACTTCCAGTTGAGGTCGCTACACCCGAAACAATTTTAAAAATTCACGATATGGTGTTGGCTGATCGGAGATTGAAAGTGCGGGAGATTATGAAAGCTATAGGCACATCACATAGCTCAGTGGTTTTGATTTTGCATGATCGCTTAGGTATGAGAAAGCTATTTGCAAGATGGGTGCCGCGTTTGCTCACAATCGACCACAAACGCAATCGTGTGCCAATTTCGAAGGAGTGTTTGGCGTTGTTCAACCGCAATAGGGACGAGTTTTTGCGCCGTTTCGTAACCGTGGACGAAACATGGATTCACCACAGCACACCGGAGACCAAGCAGCAGCCAAACCAGTAGGTTTCTCCGTGAGAATCTGCGCCGAAGAAGGCCAAGGTGGGTTTGTCAGCCAATAAAGACATGGCGACCGTTTTTTGGGAAGCATGCTTTATAATCCACATTGATTGCCTTCAAAAGGGAAGAAAAATCAATGGCGAATATTACACCAACTCATAGGACCGATTCAATGACGATTTGAAGAAAAAACGACCGCATTTGGCCAAGGAAAAAGTTATTTTTCACCAAAACAATGCAAGAGTGCACACATGTGTGGTCTCCATGGCGAAATTGCATAAATTGGGCTACGAATTGCTCCCTCATCCACCCTATCCGAGTGACTATTTCTTGTTCCCAAACTTAAAGAAATGGCACGGCAGAAACAGATTTAACACAAATGATGCAATCATCTCACAAACAAATACCTATTTTGACGACTTCGAAAAATCTTATTTTTTGGAAGGGATAAAAAATTGAAGAAATGTTGGACGAAGTGTATAGAGCTCAAAGGAAACTACGTTGAGAAATGAAATATTTTTTTCTCAAAAAAACTGTGTTTCAATTAAAAAGTCACGGACATGATCCGCCCTCGTATTTTCTACTAATCTGTGCTTGATTTCATTTGCAACTACAGCTTTGACATAAAGGTAAGACAATATTGACGAAAGGAAGATACATATTTAATAATATTTCTGCTACATGGGGCCCTTGTCGAAGTTGGCCTAACTATAATAATAAGATAAAAATATTAAATATCCAAATTAACAAAACTTAGTAATATTTGAAACACTTTTGAAGTGTTTCTATTCATCGATGATTGACTGTTGAACGAATAGATGCAGCATGAATTTGGATTATTCAAGTCGAATTGACTTTCTGTACCCTCCAATGCTTTTAACCTATAAAATTATGTTGTAATACCAAAGATGATTTATGAACAAAAATATCGAGGGCAAATTGCGATCGATTTATCATTTAAATGTGAGGCACAAACGGAACGCCGACCGTAACCCTTATATTTCGGATAACGCGAGCTTTCAGCGCTACAAAGCTTGACGGAAGGCAGTAAAAAGCCCAATTAAAAAAATCTCTGCTACTTACCATATTAAACATTTGTTATTTTTTGAAATATTCAGATTTGTACCAATCAATAATTTAAAAATGTTTATTAAACATTAGACTTTCCTTCGGTATGATCTTAAATGGATTGCTGCTTATTCTCAGTTTATGATTTGATCTTCTGTACTTGGTAAAACTGTTTAATATTAATATACACACATAAACCCTTTGAGGCTGGTTCATCAGTTTACTCCTGTTTATCCTCCAATTATTCCATTGTTGATACTAGGCCTTCTACATGCAGATGTAGACACTTCTTGGCTGGCTACAAAATTACTTCTTTTCGTCTCTGTAGTAATCAATTGTGAAGCCAGATTAAAATTCTCTACATCTATATTTAGTATATGTCATTTGTTTAATCATTGAAACCAGCTTTTACTAAATTCACATGCACGATCGTTTAAACAGTTTACTCCCAAAGTCTTTAGCTTTTGCCTGCAATACGGTCCCACAAATCAGCATATTTTTAGCTCTTTGTTCTGAAAACCATTTCAGAAGATCTTGCTGAACTTCAAAATTAGAAGGGTTTTTGTTTTATTTTTTCTCAATTTTGAGTTCACTTGGTCGAAGTTCTCCAACATTTTTCGTTTTAGTGAATTTTCGTACAAAAAAGTCACTGAGGGGGAGATCCCATCTTTTGAATTTAGAATAATTTTTTGCAAATGAGCGCGAACTAGGACCCCTAGAACCCATATCCGGGGTCAGTTTCAATTTTCATATGTTTATATATATATATATATATATATATATATATATATATATATATATATATATATATATATATATATATATATATATATATATATATATGAGACATACTTGGTTCTCGGGTTTGGACCGCGTCCAGAATTTATTAAAACTCGACGTTTCGGCTCCTGTTTTGGAGCCATTTTTAAGAGGTAAGGCCTCAATCTGCCTACTCCTTAGAGCGGTGGACAATTTTTTTTTCTCAAGTTTGAGTTCACTTGTTCGAAGTTCTCTAACAGTTTTCGTTTTAGTAAATTTTCGTAGAAAAAAGTCACTAATGGGGAGATCACGACTTTTGAATTTAGAATAATTTTTTGCAAATGAGCGCGAACTAGGACCCCTGGAACCCATATCCGGGGTCAGTTTCAATTTTTATGTTTATATATATATATATATATATATATATATATATATATATATATATATATATATATATATACATATACATATACATATATATATATATATATATATATATATATATATATATATATATATATATATATATATATATATATATATATATAACACTTACTTGGTTATCGGGTTGAACCGCGTCCAGAATTTATTAAAACTCGACGTTTCGGCTTGGGTTGTCGTAGCTCGATTACGGAGCCTCAATCTACCTACTCCCCAAAGCTCGCCGGAGATCGTCTGTGAGGTCACAGTGTGTTCAACCCTAGGCCTCAGAGACATCTCAAATCTGAGTAGGCAGATTGAGGCCCCGTAATCGAGCTACAACAACCCAACCCACCTTTGTCCACCGCTCTAAGGAGTAGGCAGATTGAGGCCTTAGAGTGTCCTTACAGATTTCCTTTACCTCTTGAAAATGGCTCCAAAACAGGAGTCAAAACGTAAAGTTTTAATAAATTCTGGACGCGGTTCAACCCGATAACCAAGTATGTCTTTCTCACATTAAAAACCGCGGAAATCTTTCCGAACATATATATATATATATATATATATATATATATATATATATATATATATATATATATATATATATATATATATATATATATGTATGTATGTATGTATGTATGTATGTATCACACCGACAAATCAAAAAGGAATGGGCCGATTTTGATCAAATTTGGCGTGTACTGTAAGTGGCTTGGATAAGTTCATTAGTCAGGAAAATCGGACCAGGTTTTCCGGAAAATGTTTGACTTTTCTTTCAAAAAAAATTTTTGTCAAAAAATAAAAAAGTTATGGTAACCAAATTTGGTAGGTAGATTTACGATATAAAAAGTAAACTATACACCAAAATTTTGATGTCTATGTTACATGAAGAAAAAGTTAAAGTAAAATATTTGGTGCCAAATCATTTCTATCAAAATTCATCACCATAACGCACTTGTTGCGTCCAGACTTTTTTTTTCACCAGATTGTAACAACAGTTGATTTGCTTAAACCTACTTTCGTTTTGTTTTGCCTCTCTGTATTATCGGTTTTTGTTCGACTTTTCTTGCCATGATCTCCTCTAACTACAGACGTAGATCCTTTTTTGTGGCTTTAAAAAGACAATTTTCTTTTATCTGACAATGCCCAGAAGGCGAAAACGTTTGCAGAGAAAAAACAAGCGCCAATGAAGCTACAGAAAAAATCTCTACTGCTGTATTAAGTATGGATTGATTTCACTAAGTTAGGGCAACAACAAACAACCTGATCTAATACTGTAATTGAGTTAAAAGTCTCGAAGGTTTTCATCGCGTTAATGCATTTTTTTTCCAATAGAAATTCGTTAAAATATAATAAAATATTAACTTTAAAACAACACTAGTAAGTATTTGAACCCGCCTTTAAAGATTATATCGTTGGCTTTGATACAGCACTCGCTCTTCCCATTGGGCTATGGAGCGTATGACAGGCTCAAATTTTTTAATTATTAAATGCTTTTTTTAACTTAGAGATCTAGTCTTTGGTATTTGGTTTACTTTTTTTTTTAATAAAGCCACGTACCAGATTTGGTTGCTATATCCGTGTTACTTTTAGAAATACAAAACTTTTAACTTGAGAAAACAAAAAATTTCCCGGAAAAACTGGTTCGATTTTCCTGGCTAACGAGCTTATCCAAGCCACTTGCAAAACAAAGGTATCTGTAAAATTTCATCAAGCTCGGTCTATTATTATTTTTTGGAGTTATCGGTGTGATACATACATACATACACACACACACAGTTTATATATATATATATATATATATATATATATATATATAATATGTATGCATATATCAGTATTAGAATTAGTATTATTTTCATAAACACAAAAAAGTCTCTGGACTTGTGTACACATTAAGAGAATTTAAAATGCTTGGCCTAAAACTACTACACCGTCCTCTTTAATAACATATGTACTTTAAGTATTGACATGCCAGAATTAAACGTATGATACCAATTCTTTTAATAAAAATTCCCTAATACAGAGGTATCGATGTTGGGAATTTGCAAAAATGTATTCAAATGAGCATAATTTAGGGCCCCTGGAACCCAACACAAAAGTGGTAGTCCGATTTTTATTCCTTCTGAAGTTACAAGCCTGAGAAATTATTATAAGATTTAAATTCTCAAACCAATCAAATATTAATTTATTAAACAAATATTTAATCCATCATCTGTTAAAAATACCACCCTCCTTCCAGAATGCAGGCTTGTGCTCGTATGCCAATGGATGAAGTGACAATTCTTATTTCACCCTGGTTTTCTCCTATTTGTTAGACAGCTTTCTGAATACACTCCAATACTTTTCCCTTGTTTAAAACTTACTGAATCTTTGTTTTGCCCTTAAAAAAATAGTCTGGAGGATTATTATCAGTGGATTTAGACGGCCATGTAACAGGTGTCCTCGACCATTGTGGATAATTGGTGTTCATAAAGTTTCGTACCGCAATTCCGAAATATAGTGGTGCCCCATCCATTTGAATCCACATATGTCTTCTGATCAGGGGAACATCTTGCAAAGGTGGTGGTAATTATTCCGTAAGGACCTTTATCTAATTAGCGATATTTATTTTTATAGAAAGAATGCAAGAACCAACTAACAAATCATCTATTAAGCCAGCCCAAGCGTTAACGGAAAATTCATGCTGGAAGCTAGACGCACGCCTTGCTTTAGTATTTTCTAGTTCCAACCGTTGCAGGTTTTTCAGCTTCATGATACCGGGTCTGGAAATGAAGCTTTATCTGCCAAAAGAACTAATCTGCAGAAATTAAGGTTTGTCTGTCGTAGAATCTAGCTGGAATAAGGTGGACGATAATTAAGGTCTGCCCCAAGCAAACTTTACATCTACATACCGACTTGGAGACTACTTTTCTGGCTTCACTGTTGGTTTTCGTTTTCGTAGGTGAAGGACGTAGCCAGCGCGTGAACTAATTGGAGCAAGTGGCCCTTCGAATTCTGGATGTTATTCAACGTTTCTGTGACTATAGTTTCGCTGCTTGACAGAATTCTCAGCGAAACTATAGTCACAGAAACGTTGAAGAACATCCTAGAACATCCAGAATTCGAAGGGCCACTTGCTCCAGTTAGTTCACGCGCTGGCTACGTCCTTCACCTACAAAAACGAAAACCAACAGTGAAGCCAGAGAAGTAGTCTCCAAGTATGTATGTAGTATGGACAAGTTTGACCAAGTAAGGGCAAAAACAATCAATAAACTTTACATCTCTTTATAATGCTATGGATGTAGGCCTTTATGTTTTAAAATTATCCAAATCCTCACTCGTAGTATTCCAAAATGCCTGTTAATTTTCGACATACACTAATAGCTAGATCTCTAGTAATAACATCAAGCATTTGTTCGTCTACTATATCTGCTGAACAATTTGCTCCTTTGTCAAAAAGATAGTCATGTAACCCACATTCTGGAAACGACCTGTGGATGTAATTCCATAAATGCTATGAAATTAGGTATTCTTCTATCTAGTCAATAACCGCTTGACATGCACTCTCCTTACAAAAACCATGAATGAAATGAATATTTGCATACTCATTAACAACTCGACACCACAAATACTATTGATATTCACATTTCCTATTCTTCCAAAAATATTTACTTGACTCACGTTTTTTTCCCGTGAAGTTGACGTAGCAGAGCCATGGTGTTAAAAAACTGTCACAAAAACATTAAGTAAACGTTGCTGAAATTACGTAAATTTTTATGTGGTTTTTGAATTTAAATCTTATATTTGTTAGGCTTGTGTGTGTGTGTGTGTGGGGGGGGGGGGGGTGTTGTGCATCCAACCGATAACACAAAAAGTAATTAACCGGTTTTGATTAAATTTGGTAGAAATGTTGCCCTAGTAAAGACTACTGCAAACCGAGACGAGTTTTTGACATTTGAAGCATTATATAGACATTTTCTACCAAACCACACTTGCTGGATCCCGAATTTTTTATTTATCCCATGATCCTCCTTTCAAATTAAACTATCTTTTTGTTTTACCACAATAATTTGTTTCCGTACAACTAAGATATATTTTCCTATCCATTAAAAAAAGTCTGGGCGCAGCAAGTGCGTTATGGTAGTGAATTTTCATAGAAATGATCTGACACAACATATCTTTTTATAACTTTTTTCCTTTTAACATAGGAATACAAAGTTTGGTATATAGATTCCACTCAATCTCGTAAACTTACGTACCAAGTTTGGTTACCATAGCTTTTCTATTTTTTGAGATAAAAATTTTGTTCGAAAGAAAACTCAACATTTTCTTGGAATATATATATATATATATATATATATATATATATATATATATATATATATATATATATATATATATATATATATATATATATATATATAAACATATAAAAATTGAAACTGACCCCGGATATGGGTTCTAGGGGTCCTAGATCGCGCTCAGTTGAAGATATGTTTCCAAAATCCAAAGTCTGGATCGCCTTATCAGTGAATTTTTTCTAAGAAAATTTACTAAAACACCAGAATTATACATTTTTTGCAAACGGGAAAGTGACAAATTAAGCTAAATTAAACGAAACATATATATATATATATATATATATATATATATATATATATATATATATATATATATATATATATATATATATATATATATATATATATATATATATATATATAGATACATACAAAATTAAAACTGATCCCGATTATGGGTTCTGCGGATCCTAGTGCGCGCTCATTAAAATAGCTCATTAAAATAATATTTTTCAAAATTCAAGTCGCGAAAATTCACTGAAGTATGACACATATCACAGAAATTGTAACATATTGTCACATTTGTCTATGAGAATTAAGTTTAGGAACTGTGTTACTTGTATGGTAGTGTGTTGGTAACAGCGAACGCTCTGGAATGATACTTCTAGAAGAGACCAGAAGTGACAGGTGTAGAGTAGTGTAGAATAGTGTAGAACGTCTAGAATCTCTATAGACAAATATAAATAGACGAGCGGTACGCAGAGAAAGTTAGTTCAGTATTGAATAAGGTGGTGTAAAAGTGATCATAGAGTATAAAGCGAATGAACAGTAAGTGTTGTGGTATAAGAAGCGATCATAGAAGGCGATAGTGGAATATAATTCTATGGACATTTAATAATAGAGAAGAGATATATTTTAGTTGACACTGGTGTTGGAAAATAGTTGCTAATAATAAATTAGTAGTTTGGAAAGCTGTGTTTTGTTAGTAAACAAATCCAGAACTCCGTAGAACGTAACAATATATTTAGATTTTTACTGCAGAATTTCAACTTGAACATACCAGTTATTAACCTGTCATAATCCACTTATATCACAAGGCCCTAAATTTTAACGTAAATACACAATTTATGGAATATCTAATGAACTCTTACGACTTCCAAGAATGTAAGTAATTTCAAAAAGACTTTATTAAGACGTCATTTTAAGCGGTAATAAAAGTAGGTACGCCTGTTTTTTCACTTCACAGAAAAATTCTGCAGACTTCAAATGAAAACTTTCAAAGTAATTACACTTCATAATAATATTTTAAGGTATTTCTTGCTGTATTTTATTCATTAAAAGTCTTAAGAAAATCATTCGGACGTCTATTTTTGCTGTGAATAAACACCTCGTCTGGTGAGTAATGAAATAACTAAGCGTTTCATGGTGCTCGAGATAAGAACTGGACTGAAAGCTCCGCCGCTTGGAATTTATTTGTGAACTTTCAAAGGACATCTGATAGCAGTGGAAGCAAACAGACATAGATTAATTATACAAATGAGACTTTTAGAACTGACTTTTTTTCTCCATAAAAACCGTAAACAGGAGCCTGCTGAGAAAACAGACAGAAAATTAAATTCGTCCGCACGAAATGCAGACCTTTCTGTATCTTATCTACAAGTGTTTCCTTTTTGTGAACATAAAAACAAAGTAATGTATTCATCTAAAGGTCTTAAATCGTGTTTCCATAAAATATTTTACATTTGAGCTGTTAGAAGTATTTCTTGCGAATTAGAACGTAACAAGAAGGCTTCGTTGTTGCATATCCTCTGTAAATCCTAATCTACTTAACAGCTGGAAAACTCATTAACAAGAAATAAACACAGTTTTTTTTTTGTCCAGATCATCATCATCAGGATGACTTCTTCCCATCGCAGCCATGACCCTCTGTTTCAAGCAGCTGTTTTAATGCAATTGTAGCCTCTGCACGTTACCAATTTGCCAACCCAAGCAACATTTTAAATCAAATTGACGAGAATGTCAAGCTGAATGTCTGCACGTTCCGCCCTTCGGAGGGTGTGTAAATCCGTCGATCCCGTGTCCATGCGATGTTGGGCACGTTAGAGATCCCTAACCTCCTTACAGAAAGGCAGGGGTTGGGCAAAATTTCCAGGATAGTGAGGTTAAACTGCTCCCTGGCGTCGGTGATTGGCTATAGTCGCGGAAATAGACCGACGTTTAAGAAACAAAACACACAGGTTAGATCATCTGTGTTAAAACATGACAACATATTGAATGATTCAAGACCACGTTTTAAATATTGGTAACAATGATGATGGAGAATCGCACCGTAGAAAGGATAAAACTACTACTGCCGTTATGTATTTTTGTATCTACGATATGAAGAAAAGTAAAGCTACTTTATCTATTTACCATGAAGGTATACCAAGAAAGACACGCAATGAAGTTTGTTCGTTTTTATTAGATTGCGTTTCCAACAATAAGTCTAAAGACTTTACTGAATTCACTTCTATAGTGATTTTTGGGGACAATATAAAAACCATGCTTTAATAAGAATGGTTCTTGCACTGACTGACACTTAAATATTTTCGAATATAGTACAATATTTTCCGATAAACGGCGATTCCTTTTTGTCTTGCAACAGAGATTTCTCTAAGGTCAAATGGGCGCTTAAAACGTGATCGAATGTACACTGTTCACGATCCCATATAAATCATTGCCAGCGCCGCCAAAACGCATAAGTTGGTGGTAAAGGAGGTTAAAACAGCTGAGGTAACAGATTTCAGGTCATGGTGGCTGAGATATTACAAGAAGAATGCAATTTTAGTAGAAACTCGAAATCCCGCAAGAACCCAAACATGCACTTTAACATCAGCAAGTTTCATTATTTTGTGTATGAGTCTGAGCGTCCTGGATGTGTTAAGGTTTCGGAGCTTATCAAAAGTATGGTTGAACATACCTTCAACCTTAATGAGAGGAAGAATTAGATCGTGCTTTTACCAAATACACCATCTTATCTAGGGAGGAAAAGTAGAACCTCGGTGGTTCAGGGGTAAGAACGTGTGCCTCTGAACCGAAGGGTACTGTGTTCGATCCCAGGGTACTCCTTTCACTTTTTCAATACAAACTGTAAAATTAACATCAACCGAGGTTCTGGCATTGTATTTGAGCAAGTTGAATGTCTGTACGTTCCGCCCTTCGGAGGGGGCTACCGTCCTTACAGAAAGGCTGATGTTCGGCAAAATTTCCAGGATAGTTAGGTGAAACTGCTCCCCGGCGTCGGTGATTGGCCATAGTCTCGGAAATAGGCCACGTTAAAGAAACAAAATACACACACACACACAGGGAGGAAAAGGGCCAATTAAACAGAAAAAGATAAATCAAGAAGTGTAAAACCCTTACAAAGAGTTTTATAACGAAAGCATTTCGAGTTAGCCCACTACACCTATTACGTCTTTTCTCCTTTTAGCGAATTTTTCGTAAAACAAAAATTCACTACTGGAGAGATTCGAGTTTATATATATATATATATATATATATATATATATATATATATATATATATATATATATATATATATATATATATATATAGTATCGATAACTCAAAAAATAATAGGCCGATTTTGATGAAATTTGATACGTACCTTTGTTTTGTAAGTGGCTTGGATAAGTTCGTTTTGAATTTTCTTTCGGAAAATTTTTGTATCTCCGAAAATAACAGAGGTATAACAACCAAATTTGGCACATATGTTTCTACTATCAAACTTACCCTACTCAGATCTCTAAGTTGAAATAAAAAAAAGTTATAGGCATTTTAAGATAAAAATTTTGGGTGCCACTGGTGATCAGAGGAAAGCACAAGAATAAAATATTTTGTGTTACTAACAAAACCAATTGAATATTACATACACCCGTTAAGTTTTCTTGACGCAAAAAGGTCAAGAAGTAGCAGAAAAAATATTTTGAAAATTTTATCATTTTTCTTCTTAAAACGTCAAAGTCGCGATTTGAAACGTCAAAATTTGCAACTTTCAGACAACGAATTTGAAACAAATGCGGATTATGTGGAAGATGAATCGTACTAAGTGTGTTTTACAAAGCCTTAAGCTTCAGCTTTAATCATCGTTGTCCCTCATTTTCTAAAATATTTTCGGAAAATCCATTTTTCTGATGCTTCGGCAGAAGTTTCAGCTATAGAGTTTATGGTTTAATAGTGTATATTTTAGCAAATTTTCGTTGAAAAAATCGTTATTGAGAGGACCGCGACTTATGAATTTTGAAAAGATTTCTTCTAATGAGCGCGAACTAGAACCCCTAAAAGCAATATACGGGGTCAGTTTCAGTTTTTGTCTGTTTACACATATACAGGGTGACGCGTTTCTACGGTAAAGCTCAATATTTTTGTTTGAGCAAAAATGGTATACGTTAATTACAGGCTGTTTTGAGCTGCATCTTATAAAATTCTTTTGATACTCACAGGATCAGTTATCATACACGATATGAGAAAAAAATATATACGTTAATTATTATAGGGTATCTCGAGCTGTTTTCCATCGAATTATTATTATAGGGTATCTCGAGCTGTTTTCCATCGAATTATAATGCATGTTTCTAAGAAAAAAATTGATATCGTTCATCATTTTTGAGTTATTTCAATTGTTTTGCAGCTTTTCACGTTTTTGGCACATATTTAAAACACATCACAAATTGTGATACAACGTGTTTATCAATAGATAGCGGAGCTTGGTTAGTAATTTAATCTCAAAAAAAAATAGTGATTTTTTGTAAAAGAAATTTTTGCAAATTTTCATAATATTTTTTTCCATCTTGGTTCTAAAGCTGTTTGTGGATAATTATATCTTGGCAGGTGTGTAAATAGCTTAAAGAGGTTCGTTGGCCAGGAAAATCTGACCTTTTTTTTCTGTAACTTTTTTAGTTTATTTTCGGAAAATGTTTGTACTTTTTGAAACAACAAAGCTATTTTAATGAAATATGGTACATTGCTAGTACTATATGGTTATGCTGTCAACCAAAAGTCTTTCTTTTAAAACCAAGACATATTTGCCACTAAAAACATTTTTACGGAGATTCGCTACCATAACGCGGTGCGTCCAGACTTTTTTTATTCTTTTTTTTTTGACAAGACGGAAAATTTAAAAAAATCATAAGTACATTTTTCTAACTCATTTCAAAAGGTGCATCAGGTGCTACCTGCTATATATTTAAATCAAACTTAATATAAAGTTTAAGAGTTTTTTATTTTTTCTCAAAAAGAAGTTTTATTACATGTCCTGTATGCATAAAGCGATTCTACCATAACATACATACATATATATATATATATATATATATATATATATATATATATATATATATATATATATATATATATATATATATATATATATATATATATATATATATATATATGGGCGGATGTAAAATTAAAGTTAAAACAAGAAAATAACATTTTCAGTAATCAGTTAATTTATACCATAGTAGAAATGTGTAAGCAAGTAAATACACGTTTCGCCATCCAGATGGGGCGTTAAGTCGACGGTTCCATGTACCATGTAATGTTGAACGTATAAAAGAGCACTATCCTGCTTACAAAAGCGAGGGTTACAGCAACATTTCAGCGACAGTGAGTTAAAAATGCTTGTTGATGTCAGTAATCTGCATAGCCGCGTAGATAGGTCGATGTTAAATAAACAAAAGATACAAATTAAAACTAGTATAGGAAACATCAAGTTATGTCGCTTACAGTAACTGTTTAAGTCGTATTGTTTTTCTTTGATTTTTTTTACTTCTTGCAGCAAAACACGAAATGATGTAAACTCCATCCTTGCCTAAGATTTTCTGCATTTCCTTTATATATTCAAACTGAAGACGTTTGTTTGAATACATTTACTGAATTATGCACGCTTTCTTTACCAGAGAGACGTAAAAATCATCTGACGTTTTATTTTAACTCGCCCTGTAATGAAAAGATTTATCCGAACGCTGTGAACTATTAGCCAGGGGAAACATTCAAGAGGATTTGAAGGAAACCCTATTTTACATAGTTATCTCTCAGCAGCAAGATTCTGGGCCTAAGCTGTATTGATTTTCTGCAAATATTATAATGCATTAGAGCGTTTGATCTTCATGCTGATTAATATTTTTAAATGGCCTGCAGATAAATTTAATCTTGCGAAATACTGGCAAGGAAATATGATCTTATAAATTAATTTATAACAATATTAACACTAGTCCATTATCGGTTAAGCATATCAAGCTGTTTTTGCAAATTTTCATGTAAATTTTTTTTTGTGAGTTTCATCGATTTTTTTTTTAATAGTGCTGCAAACTGAATGATAACTTCCACATAGCTGTGATAATTTATTCGCTTTAGAAAGACATTCTCATGGAATGAATTTAGGGCCCATGACTTGACCACAAAGAAAATACTTGTATTCCTGTACCCATAAACTTTTGAAACCTTATATTACTCGAGCTTTATTGAAAAAATGTCAATTTTTACCAAATCACCCCTTATTTATCCCCTACCCCCTGAAGCGATCTTACCCAAAAACAATTAGAAGTGTTGCTTTGTCGGGTGCTAACTGGATACCAAATTTGAAGATGATATGTGCATTCGTTCGAAAGCTAGTGCGCCTATTAACAGACAGACGCACATGCCGACATACCGACCGACAGACAAAAAAATATTTGTTCCAGAATTAAGTTTTATATGTGTTTTGGGACTTTTTACGCAAAAAAAATCGAAATTTTTGTCAACAATATTCCACCCCCACACATTCAACCCCTAATTTAATTTCAGCACGGAATACCAGATGTTTAATGATATTAAAAGTTTTCTTATTTAGCTTTTCTTTAATTTAAATTTATTAAGTTATTGATTTTCCACTAGTCCCTCAATGTATTACATAAATGCACTAGGGCGTTTGATTTTCATGCTGGGTAATGTTTTCTAGATGTCTGAAAGAAATTTAATTTGGCAAGATACCGGCACAGAAATATGACCTTGTAAATTAATTTATAAAGAAATTAAACCTAGTGCTTTGCCTGTTGAGCATATCAGGTTGTTTCAGTATATATATATATATATATATATATATATATATATATATATATATATATATATATATATATATATATATATATATGCTGAAACAACCTGATATGCTATTAGCGCGTATCAGCGAGAGTATACTATATATTGTATTGATATTTAGCAATATCAAACATAAATTATTAGCTACTGCACACAAAGCTCAAAACCAGAAACTTAAAACTAAGTACTTACGGGTAAACTAGAATATCACTTATGACTAATTAAAATACTAAAGGTTTATGAACGATAATTGTCAAAACACTAACACTAAATGTCAATACTGTGGAAAACCTGGCAGCAACGTAAGTGGGTATCGAAGGTAGTATCGTGCAGAATACTGATCTCAGTCAAAACGGGTTGTGTAAAATACTGAAGAGCAGTTTCAATGAATTCTTGAAATCAATTTGAAATGTAGAAATAAATATTTTAAAAACAAATATAGTAAGAGGAAAATTCACATACTATGTGTAAATAAATGTCGATGATGATGATAATATTGATGATTTTGTATATGTGAGACAAATAAAAGGGGCAAAACAAATTCATATACACTCAAAAAATAAAGACACTCGTATAAAACACAAGTAGGGCATTTTAAAGTAAGATGTAAATGAAATTAAGAGAAAATTACTTACTAAAGGTGCAGATGTTTTCAAATATCCAGTGAAGCCAAACTGTAGTACAGCTCTGTATCATTTGTCAAATAGGTTTGTTCAATAAGGATCTGTGTATTAACAGCATGGCTATCTATAACACAAAGATTATAAAATTAATTAATGAAAAGAGATATAAAAAGACAGTCCTCAAATGATAAACAGAGCAAATGATTCGTAAATTAATCATAAGCACAGTGAAAATAATGTACTGAAACAGATAGACACTCCAAACTAGTGAAATTCAAAAGACTTTGATCAAGCTACAATAAGACATTTAACAATTAGTAAAATGTAACTTAAAATCAAAACAAACTGATAAACAAATAGGTGTAATTGGGTTGAATAATTGTTGATACATGTTTGTTATAAAAATTTGAAAAGTGTTTTGTTGGTTATATATATATATATATATATATATATATATATATATATATATATATATATATATATATACATATATATACATATATATATATATATATATATATATATATATATATATACAGGGTCGCTGATAAGTCTGGAAACGGTCGATTATCCGGGAAAATATACAAGGTGTCGAAAAAAGTTTTATACAAAAGTTTTTGGGTTCTTCAATGTCTACTAGGCGGTGATAATTTTATTTATACAGGGTTGGTCATACAGGCGTGGCACACCAATATTAATTTTTTTTTAATGGAACACCCTATATATTATTCGATATTTCAATCCTTCTCTTAATTTTGAGCAACATTTATGAGAAACATAATGTACCTAAACTCAATCGTTTCCGGGTAAAAAAATAAATAAAAATAAACGCTACTGTTTTTAAAATCTATTGGATGAAGAACAAAAATAAATGAAAAGTAGAATATCTCTTGAAAACAATCTGTGAGTATGAAAAGAACCGGTTGCGATGTTTTTAACATTGTTTGGAATCCCAAGATAAGATAAGATGCCCATAAGAAACGCAGTATTATTCTTTTGTTTTAAAATGTTTCCAGGACAACGAATGTCAAACATTCATTCAGTGTCAACAGTTTTGAAACATTAGTAATTTAGTGTCAACAGTTTTTGTGCAAAATGGCAAGTTTAAGTGAAACCGAACGTATCGAAATTTTAATGATGATAGGGTACGGTGATAGAACACGAAGTTTTGCTCAAGTGGTGATTATGTTCAATGAGTTGCATCCTGAGCGGAAATCGATCTCCAAATCCACAGTTTCGAAAACTTTGCATCGTTTTCACGAAACTGGCGGTATCAAGGATAAACCTAGAACTGGAAGGCCAGTAACCGTTACAAATGAAGAAAATTCTTTGAATGTAATATTGGATGTGGTGGAAAATCCAAAAACTTCGGCACAGCAATTGGCTTTAAATCACAATATCAGTCGATATTCAATTCAAAAGATTACGAAGCGGGAAAAGTTCCGTCCATATAAAATTCATTTATTGCAAGAACTGAGTGAAGACGATTTTGATCGCAGAATCGAGTTCTGTGAACTTATTATGGAGAAGTTACGCCAAAATTTTAACTTTGCCAACCACATTTTGTTTTCCGACGAATCTACATTTTGTTTGAATGGACAAGTCAACCGACACAACTGTAGGTACTGGTCAGACGAAAACCCACATTGGAGGGAACAAATTCACACCCAAAGACCGCAAAAAGTAAATGTTTGGTGTGCTATTATTGGTGGACATATCATAGGACCTTATTTTATACACGGTAATTTGAACTCTGCTCGATATTTGACACTTTTGCAAGAATCAATTGTTTCAGACGTTAGTCGATTATTTCCGAACAATAACGACCCAAATCTACCAGCGGAAGAAATGTGGTTTCAGCAGGATGGGGCACCCCCTCATTTTGGAATTGAGGTACGGGAATATCTTAATCAAACCTTTTCTGGCAGATGGATAGGGCGCAGGGGAACTATTGAATGGCCAGCTAGGTCTCCCGACATGACGCCGCTTGACTTTTTTTTGTGGGGTCATGTAAAAAATTTAATTTACCAAAATAGACCGCAGAATATTGAAGAGTTGCAAGCAAGGATTGTGCATGAAATTAATAACATTCCTCAAAACGCTCTTGTAAATGCAGTGCAATGTTTTGTTAAGCGAATTCATTATTGTCAGGAGGTCAATGGAGAACACTTTGAACATCTTATAAAATAGGATTTCAAACAATGTTAAAAACATCGCAACCGGTTCTTTTCACACTCACAGATTGTTTTCAAGAGATATTCTACTTTTCATTTATTTTTGTTGTTCATCCAATAGATTTTAAAAACAATAGCGTTTATTTTTATTTATTTTTTTACCCGGAAACGATTGAGTTTATGTACATCATGCTTCTGATAAATGTTGCTCAAAATTAAGAGAAGGATTGAAATATCGAATAATATATAGGGTGTTCCATTAAAAAAAAATTAATATTGGTGTGCCACGCCTGTATGACCAACCCTGTATAAATGAAATTATCACCGCCTAGTAGACATTGAAGAACCCAAAAACTTTTGTATAAAACTTTTTTTGACACCTTGTATATTTTCCCGGATAATCGACCGTTTCCAGACTTATCAGCGACCCTGTATATATATATATATATATATATATATATATATATATATATATATATATATATATATATATATATATATATATAATGACTGTGCAAATAAAAGAGTTAATATTTTATTTATGTGTTTAAATCTCTCCGGCTATTTACTCCATACAGCTAGGGTATGCAGTGAGTTCATTTTTACTTGCCCATAATTTAAAACCAGATATATTTTATAAAATATCCTCAAATGATAATATTGCGTTAAATTCTGTGTATGTACATCAGATATGCATAAGGTATTTATTTAACATACTTAATTAATATAATCGTCGCCTAAACGTTGGCAGATCGAAAAGCTCGATCAAAAATCTAGTTAAAATTATAACTATATCAATTTAATATATATATATATATATATATATATATATATATATATATATATATATATATATATATATATATATATATATATATATATATATGAACACACACACGCGCGCGCCAAAATAATAGAGGTTCAAGGAAAAAATTACAGTAGATCAATAATAATTATTTCGAGTGTTTGTTTCAGCGACGTGCTATATGTATACCGAATTTAATAGAAAATAGACCGTGAACACACAAACTCGCATTGCAATCGAAAATGAACTGACAAACTAAGTGAAAATGAAAATTAAACCCTCTGATGGTTTTCTGTATCACATTGGGGGAGTCGTTGAAAATCAATAACTTTATAAATTAATACATGTATATTAATTTGTGACCAAATATTAAATACGAAAAAATGTCGTTTCTCATTGAAATAAGCAAACATTAGGCGACATTTCAATAATGGCAACAAAATTGATCCAATAATATTAGAGATTAGAGATTTTATTGTGAGTGGGCTATTCCAGTCCCTCCACCGCGACCTTAGGTCTATTGTGGCTCACGTCTAATTATTTAGATTTCACCCATCAATTCCAGCTCCCTGAGGGAGTCGATCTTTTCTTGAGGGTGAAAGTTTGTTTGGCAGGTGTACTGCCATCTGAGTCAAGTCGCTTGCCCGTTTCGAAGCTCAAAGAGAGATAACCTCTCTCCGAGTTCGTCTGGAATCGACATCCGTCAGTGTTTGCCTTGAGGCGGTATCATGAAGTCCCGCTCTCGAGCAGCATCTAATCTCCAGTTGTAATCCACCCCTAGAGATCTCAGCTCCCCTCAGGCTCTTCCAAACCTGACACCTAACAGTGTTAAGACTCAATGCAACATCCCATCGAGTCCCGCTCCCGAGCATCACCCCAGCGAGGCCGTCAGTCCGTTTCGTAGCACACAGTATGGGCTCCAAACTCCGGGTGTTTACCACTCATCAGAGATCAGAGCCCCCCGGGACGTCTGGACACACGACACACGCCAGGGCTCAATCCAGGGCGGTATCATCTAGAACCCCGTTCCCAAGTAACAACCAAGCGAGGCCAATTGTCAATCTCTGAGGCCACAGTGGAGGCACCAAACTTCGGGTGCATATCACTCCCCAGAGATGTCTGCCTCCCCCCAGCCTCACCTGCACTAGACCCCCGCCAGTGTTTCATTGACTCGAGGCGGTATCATGAAGTCCCGCCTTCGAGCAGCATCCAGGCGGGGTCGTTAGCCTGTATCTATGCTCACAGAGTAGGCCCAAGTCTCCAGGTGTAATCCACCCCTAGAGACCCCAGCCACCTCTGGGTTCGTCCAGGTCCAACACCTGCCAGCGTTAGCTTAAATTTCACCCAACAAATCGAGCTTCCGACAGGAGACGACACCTGCGAGGTGAAACTTTGTTTGACAGATGTACT
The DNA here is from genome assembly GCA_964006375.1 of Tillus elongatus. Classification (NCBI taxonomy): domain Eukaryota; kingdom Metazoa; phylum Arthropoda; class Insecta; order Coleoptera; family Cleridae; genus Tillus; species Tillus elongatus. The sequence goes on along the minus strand of OZ023264.1, from coordinate 55,114,797 downwards.
GCCATCTGAGCAAAGTCGCTTGGTCGTCTCAAAGCTCAAAGAGAGATAACCTCTCTCCGAGTTCGTCTGGACCAGACATCCGTCAGTGTTTGACTCGGTGCAGTATCCTGCATCCGAGCAGCATCCAAGTGGGATCGTTTGTCCGTTGCGAAGCTCACAGAAGAGGCCTCAACCCTTAGTTTTATTCCACCCCTAAAGATCTCAGCTCTCCTCCGGGTTCGTCTAGACCCGACACCCACCAGTGCTAGACTCAAGGCGACATCCCATCGAGCTCCGCTCCCGAGCATCGCACAAGCGAGGCCGTCCGTCCGTTCCGAAGCACACAGTGGGGGCCCCAAACTCCGGGTGTTTACCACTCATCAGAGCTGTCAACCCGCTCCGGGTCGTCTAGACACACGACACCCGCCAGCACTCAACCCAAGGTGGCACCCTTCCGGAACCCCGCTCCCGAGTAACAACCAAGCGCGGGCAACCATCCATTTCTGAGCCCAGGGTGGGGGCCTCAAAATCCGAGTGTACATCACTCCCCAGAGATATCCGCCTCCCTCCAGGCCCACATGGACAAGACCCCCGCCAGTGTTTGATTCCAATTAGTCGCCTTTTACGACAGGCATGAGTTACCTTGGGCCTATTCTTGTAGTTAGTCCCCGGACCCACAGGGGACAATATAATATTAGCCCAAATGTTGTTCCCAAAATATTAAATATTTATACTGGATTGCTTTAATCAAAAGAATACTTTTGCTTGTGAAAGCTATACATAGTTGTTAACATTTAATTAATTGTTTGCTTAATAATTAAAATTAGTTGGCTATGCAAACCCGTAATACGATAATTATTCTGAACTTCAGTATGCTAATTTTCAATAACATTCCAGGAATTAATTACAGACAAATTAGACTGCTTAAAATGCAGACCAAGGAAGTAATTTCAGGTTTAATATTTATTGTTTTCCGCTAAACTCGAATGCGCTGAAAGATCACGCTATTACCCGAAATTCAAGGTTCATGACATTTCGTCTCTGCTTCACATAGAAATGATAAATCGATAGCAATTTGCTGTTAATATGTTTCTTCATAAATCATATTCAATATTATTATTCATAAATCATATTCAATATAATTCTATACTTTTATGGGTTAGAAGCATCGGAAAGCAAATTCTGTGTGAATCATTGGAATAATTCAAACTCGGCTTACATCCATCAACATTTATCAACAGGGAAACTTCGATAAAGTGTTTTAAGTTATTAATATTTCCCACAAGTTTGCGGTTTCAGACATTACTCATTTCAACTAAATTTTAATTTCTGGGAAACACAGCAAACGCCAATTTTGAATAAAACTACTGACACAGCAAGTGCGTTATGGTAGCAAATTGTATATACAGGCTTAATAAAGAGTATGGATAGGCACTTATATTTCCTGAGATATTCGTTATTCAAGAAAAAATGTTTTAACAAAAAATTTTTGTGGCATATTTTTTGCTACAAACCGCGTCTATTTAATTTTTCCTAGCAAAAACAAGTTCATCGCTATGGCAGCTAAATATTTTTTTTAATGGCACGATATGTTTTTTTTGCATTGTCGGAAAGAACGTCTCTTAAACTTAGCATCATCGGAGGATGAAAAATGCTTTTTTCATACTCTGATGACGCAACTAGAACTCCAGACTAAACACCACTAGATTTTCTATGGGATCGTATTAAGAGCCTAGTTTATGAAGCAGCTGTTGAACCTGAAGAAGATCTGGTAGCACGTATTTTAGCTGCAGCACAAGAGATCCAAACAACGCTTGGTATTTTTCAACAGAGTCTACATAAATATCCTTTGAAGGTGCAGTGCTTGCATGGATGCTGGTGGTTGTCTTTTTCAACATTTATCATAGCGTTTCAAAAAGTATTGTGTAACACGACGAAAACGTAAGATGAAAAAATAAGACTTTTTTTTCATATAAACATGGGTCCGGAAATGCTTAGTTTTTAAATACAGCGTGTTAAAGTTATTTGTTTCTGTCAGTTTGTCACGATTAAGTCTGAGTCAAATTAAAAATTTGGCGTGAAAGTTGGCATCCGGGGGTTTTTGAGGGCAAGAAGTTTAAATATATTATTGTTAATAACACTGCTGGTAGAGGGCGCCAACCTGTAAGACTATGCCTGCATTCAATTGGCGCTAATTTTTTGACACTCAGTAATATCGACCTACCGTATAGCCACATTGCAGCCCTTATCAATTGCAAGCAAAAAATGTATATTTGCTCCAAATCTTTTAGACACACCATTTTCGAGATATTTCATTTTGTATGTCGATGTCGCTCAAAAATTAATTTTTCTCAAGTAATTAATTGTATTCTCTGCAAATTTTAACAACAAATAAAACAACAAATTAAAACGTTTAAACATTTTGTGATACTTGACTACAATAAATGTTCAAAATGGCCACCCTCCACTTCAATACACTTTCGTATTCTGCGGAGCATACAACGTCGTACTCTGTGAAATATTTCTGATGTATTTCTAATTTGTTCGCATCCAAGTACAATTTTTTTCTGCAGATCATCAACATTTTCAAAATTTGCTTCATAAACAATACTTTTGAAATGCCCACATAAATAATAGTCGATGGGATTTAAATCAGGGGATCGAGCCGGCCATGGCTGAGATCCACCGCGTCCGATCCATCTATGTCCAAAAGTATTGCTTAGGTAATTTCTGACATGAAGGACGAAATGTGGGAGGGCTCCGTCAGGCATAAACCACAGGTTATGTCTTATGTCAAGAGGTACATTTTTTTAAGAACCCATTTAGTTGGTTTTGCAGGAATTCCAGATAAGTTGTAGCATTAAGTCTGTGAGATGAAAACATTGGTCCTATCAAATTACACCTTACAATTCCAGCCCATACATTTAAGGAAAATTGCTGTTGATGGTGCCTTTCAAAAACTGCGTGGGGATTTTCGTCAGCCCAAATATGGCTGTTACGAAAATTGACGATCCCGTCGCGCCTAAATCCACACTCGTCAATGAAAAATACACAATTCAACAAGTTCTCTTCATTATTATGTTGAAGAAACCGTTGGCAAAATTGTAGGCGAGGTATAAAATCTCTTTCAGACGATAGTGCCTGCACACGTCGGATGTGATATGGACGGAATTGTTGCTCGTGAAAAACTCGTCATATCGTTGCATTGGATGTTCCCAGATGGCTAGCCAATTCCCTAGTACTTATTTTTGGATTTTGTTCAATTTCATCCAGAACAGCCTCTTCAAAATCAGGATTTCGTGCACTTCGTGGTCTGCCTCGATCAGCAGTAACTTTATTAAGGGTACCTGGTAAAAAAAATATACTATATTCGAAAGAGACAGATCGATGTATTAGATAATGTAAGTATGTACCTGTTTCTCGCAGACGGATGTCGATACGTTGAAACATCCTTCTGTCTGGAATTCTCCGATTTGGGAAGGCTTCTTCATACAGTCATTTCGCCTCATAACAGTTACCAAAAGCCCGTAAATACATAACATGCATGTCTGTAAGTTCATTGTTGGTAAAGACTTCCATATTTAATTAGAGAAATTACGGATAATGCAATTAATTATTTAAAAATAGTGAGTAGTCTCAAACGTAAAAGTCAAATGTAGTATGTGTCACGACGAAAACGCATAAGTCAAGTCCCGTAACGATGGAAACCACTTTGTTAACTGGTTTGTTCAAAGTTTGTTATCATGGCTTTTTATTTTATCTTCATGATTGTGTCTTGTCAGTTCCTTTTTCTGGTAAGATTTAAATTTTTAACTAGAGAATAAGAAAATTAGGTTTATACATATTGATAGCAATTAAAAGGTGAAAAATATATTCCTATGATTTGTCGCAGAATTAATTTTTGAGCGACATCGTCATACAAAAATTGAAATATCTCGAAAATGGTGTGTCTGGGAGATTTTAATGAAGTATACATTTTTTGCTTACAATTGATAAGGGCTGCAATGTAGCTATACGGTAGGTCGATATTACTGGGTGTAAAAAAATTATAGCCAATTGAATGCAAGCATAGTCTTACAGGTGGTGCCCTCTACCAGCAGTGTTATTAACAATAACATATTTAAATTTCTTGCCCTTGAAAACCCCCACATGTCAATTTTCACGCCAAAACTTTAATTTGACTCGGACTTATTCGTGAAAAACTGACAAAAACAAATAACTTTAACCCGCTGTATTTAAAAAAGTAAGCATTTGCGGACCCATGTTTATATGAAAAAATAGTCTTATTTTTTTGTGCTGAATGTGCACCTGTAACATAGACCATCATTTTTGAAACACCATATATATATATATATATATATATATATATATATATATATATATATATATATATATATATATATATATATATATATATATATATATATATATGAAGTTCTGAAACTGACAATGGGTTCTAGAGGCTCTAATCGCGCTCGTTTTAAAAGAATTTTTAAAAATTCGAAAGTAGTTACCTTTCTATAAGCTAAATATTCTCTATGAAAATTCGCTGAAATCCAAATCTTACATGATGTCACTTGTGAACTTTTAGTAAGCAGGTGAATTATTACTAACATCCTATCGAGTTAAATCTGTCTAAGTGGCTTGAACAAGCACTATATTAAACACATAGGATTAGATATTCCCTAGATAACTGGCTAAATTAAAACCATTTCACATAATCGCTGCAAACTTCGTTTTGTGGAAATTCCTGTGGCTTATCCTTTTTAAAACCGGGCTGAACTCACGGGCCCGTGAAAAATAAGATTGGCAACAACGTTAAGTATATGGATGATACAGTTTGTTGGCGGGCGCTTTCAGGCTTAAGTGTTAACACAATACATCCACCACGTGAGTGCACATTGTCCTGAAGCTACAGAAAATAAAATCAATTCTCTCCATGAACGATTTTATATCCCAGCTCATTTCAGCGTGCTCGCAAACGCTTATCTCACTTTGTAATCTGTTCCATACAACACGCTGTAAAGCTCACTGAAAAACTTGATACAAATGGTGTTATTCAGCTGCTGGCCACGTACTAATTAAAGGGTAATTTGTAGATAAAAACTGCTAGTTGTTCATCATGCCGCTCGTTAGGTAAATTATGGGACGGACAGGCGTCAATTTATTCAGCGTTTTACTAACGGGGAAATAAATAATAATGCCAAAATGCGATCTAATATTTTAAGCTCAATTTAGCTTGCTATCAGTGTCCAATAAAATTTGACCTATCTATTTATCGTTCGGTAGTTAGTATAAATTAACTGGCGTGGTTACATTGTACGTACTTTCTCGCGTGACTAAATTACTTAATTTTATTATACAGGGATGGACCAGAACTAAGAAAACCCTGGATCAAATATAAACACTAAAACATAAAAGCAGAATCTCTCCAAAAAGTACAAAAAAATAACAGAGTTATGCGCTAGATACGTATTTCGACAATGAAGTTGTCTTCATCAGTAGCTGTCGCTAAACTAACTGTATGGGCAAAATCATCCTCTTTATATACCTAAACTATCTATCCTACCAATGATGTAATACCAGTGATGCAATGTCGGACGATGCAATATTGGTGATGCAATACCGGATGATGAATAACATATGATGCAACACCGCATGATGCAACATCGGATGACGTAACACCAGAAGACGTAATCCAAGGACTATTGTTGTGTCAGTGGATACGCCTAACCGGTTGTTGTGTCGATGTTGAAGGGAACCATGGATTATTTCGTGCTATTTCAGAAAGTGATGAATGGACCGGACCCATGTCTGAATTCATTAGATTTTGTGGATTGACTTTGGGGATTTCTAAACTTTCCGATTCACCTAACCTGCAATAATCTGTGGTTACTTTCAATAACTTAAGATTACTATTGCCTACTTTATGTCCCGAGTGAATCGTATGTTGGACAACGCTAGATTTTTCTGATCTGTTAAATCTGAAATGAGCTATGTGTGCTTTGATTCTTGCTGTTATTGATCTCCACGTTTGCCCAATGTAGATTTTCTCGCAACTATTACAATATATTTAATAGATGCCCGATTTTTGTCGGAAGTCAATAGTATCCTCTGGTCAACCCAAAATGCCCTTCAAATTATCAACTTTAAAAACGACTCTTAAGTTATCATCTTTGAATACTTTCTTTACTTCCTTTGTAAGGAAATGGTAGAAAGGAAGTACAAGGAACTTTTTTGGTGGCTCATCTGCTTCACGCTTCAATGTCATAATGTTACGTATCGACATTTTCCACCTAGGTTTAGTAACTAAGCTATAAACATTGTCTAGAGAGAAACCGTCATAAATCACAATCTCTATAATTTTATTCATCTCTGACTACTCAAAGGAAAACTGAGTAACCTCCGCACAAGAGAGCTCAAACTCGAGATTTGGTGACCGAAAGGATTATTTGAATCTTATGGTATAAAGCAATTTGTAGAAGTTTATCTCCTATAAATGTCAAATTCGTACCTATCTACATTTTTGATGACAGGAGTGTCGAGGATATGCCGATAACACTTGCCGACGACTATAAAAAAACTCTGGACGCAGCAAGTGCGTTATGGTAGTGAATTTTCATAAAACTATTTTTTAATAGCAATAATGTGTTTTTTTTTTAAGAAAGCAGGCATCACATTTGGTTACCAGTATAATCTATATAGTAAAAACAATGTGCCATGTTTCATCAAAATAACTTTATTGTTTGAAAATGTACAAAAATTTCCGAAAGTAAACTTAAAGTGTTCCCGAAAAAACTCGTTTCTTGGTCAACCTTATAGGTTAATAGCAAATTGTGCTATTCAAATATTAAGCATTTGATCAAAATTCGCTACCATAACGCACTTACTGCGTCCAGAATTTTTTTTCTTACAAACATGCATTATATTTCGATGGAAAATGCAATAACATAAGGCGTGTTTGATGAAGAAAATTTGTATCACCAACGACTTATGGGCCACCCTGTGAGTGTAGAAATAATTTTTTAAGATGTAGCTCAAGACACCCTATAATTAATATACACAAATTTTTTTCATATCTTGTATAATAACAGATATATTGAGCTTTATTGATTTTTTTTACAAAAATTCTACAAAAATTATATACCATTACAATAAACTCTATACTCTACTGCCAAGCGTCAGAGAAAGGGTCTATTTGAAATGAATTTTCTGGAAACATTTTATTAAGATGAAGGACAATGACGGTTGAAACTAATACATCAGGGTTTGTAAAACATTCTTCTTGAGAGATTTTATTTCCATAGTCCGTATTAGATTCAAGTTCTTTTCCTAAATGTTGCCAATTCTGACGTTTAAATCGCAACTTTGACGTTTTGTGAAAAACCCCAATTTATTTTTGTTCAAATGCCTATAACTTTTTTATCTTTTGACCTACAGAGCTAAATTTTGGTAGGTAACTTTCCTATAATGATATAAACCCGCGTATAAAATTTGGTTGCCCTTACTTTGTTAATTTTGGAGATATAATTTTTTTTCGAAAGAAAACACAAAATTTTCCGAGAAAACCTCGGCGGATTTTCCTGGCTAACGAACCTATCCAAGCCACTTGCAAAAGGAAGGTACTCACCAATTTTGACGTTTAAAATCGGGATTTTGACGTTTTGAGGAGAACCCAAATTTATTTTTCTTTAAATGCCTGTAACTTTTTTGTCCTTTAACCTACGGAGCTAAATTTTTGTATGTAACTTGCCTATAATGATATAAATCCGCGTATGAAATTTGGTTGCCCTTGCTTTGTTAATTTTGAAAATATAAAAAAATCGATTTTTTTTTGGAAGAAAACAAAATTTTCCGGGAAAACCTCGGCGGATTTTCCTGGATAACTTATCCAAGCCATTTGCGAAAGGAAGGTACTCACCAAGTTTTATCAAAATCGGTCCATTATTTTTTAAGTTATAGGTGTGACACATAAATATATATATATATATATATATATATATATATATATATATATATATATATATATATATATATATATATATATATATATAGTCTGAAACTGACCTCGGATTTGGGTTCCGGGGGTCCTAAATAGCGCTCATTAGAAGAAATTTTTTCAAAATTCAAAAGTCGGGATCTCCTCATTAGTGAATTTTTTTTAAGAAACTTCACTAAAACTTTGAGACTTACATGGTGAAATTAACCTAATAGAATAGAATTAACCACATAGACGACCGATAGCTGGTTATCATGAATCATGTCCGGAAGATATCAAAGAGCTATGTCGATAGGAATGCTGGAAACAACGACATGACATCGACAGACATTAGTACTTCATTTGCTTTCAACATAATATCTTTGATTCTATTAATGAATTCAATGGAATTTTTCACCGAAAAGTAAGAGGTTGAACTTTCAATGCACTGAGCTCTTTCGACGACGATTTGGAAAATTCATATGTCAGGAATCAATGCCGGAGACTATTGCTCTCATCTCGTTCCCGGCTCATGTACTTAATATATATAGGAAATATATACAAGGTACAATTGCGTTGAATAAGGTAACCCTCTTCCTGGTATTTTCATCTGTTAATTATTTTTGACTACTTTTAAACAGAGCTGTCACACCAAAAAGAGGGTCTTTTGTTATTTGCCGATAAGGACTGGTTCTAATGAGAATTTCCACTCTTATCAAAATATTCGGCCTTTTCAAGAATTATAATTTTGTTGCTTTTATCTGCTTTTAAATAGAAACAATCTTTCCTACTCAATTCTTTTAGAGTTCGCATTTTGCTTTTTGATTGTTGATTTCTTAATTTTGAGATCTGGTTTGAAAGGCAACTTTTGGATAATTTACTTATACAGTTTTTAGTTTGCTCACCAAGAAACTTGATTGAGCTCTTTAGCCCGACAGTAATGTCTGTGACTGGTCGGATCACGAGTGGGGGAGCATTATTCAACCCATTCCCGAGCAAATTCAATTCTTTAAAAATATTAAATCTATTAGAAAATTCTTGATTCCATAGATAGTCTCAGAAAATGGCAAATTTATATTAATAATAATAATAATTCTATTGGTCGCTTGGGTACGAAATTCAGTAAATAAGACATATCTGAATAAATAAAAATATAATAAAACAAAAAATCATAGAAAAGAGATATCTAAGTCTACAAATATTAAAACCAAAATCTTATAATGTCAAAAGTTATAAAACATCAAATAGCTAATCTGCTTATAGAGCTAAAAGATCTATAAGCCAATTTAAAAAAAAATTCATACAATTACAAAATTAATGTAAACAGTAAACTCTACAGCAAGAATCAAAACATTACAGATATATACGCTAAAAAATCTCAAATCCAATTTTACAGCAGAAGTCGTAGCAGTCATCAAAGCCCAAACACTAGTAAGCAGTGACGATAATTAAATTATTACTATAGATTCAATGGCGTTAATTAAAGCTATATAAAACTCAACAGATAATATCTATAAAAAAAATCATTGATTTGTATCTTAAAAGTCTTACAAATAGGCACGAAAGAGAAATGACAAATTGCCACTTAGGCAGAGTTCAGATGGCGCCACCAGTTGAATAGTTGTCATCGTATACGTTCACTATTGCCACTGCTGCAACTCCACTGTTGCCGATTTGTCAAAGCGAAATGACAAATAAACGTCACAAAATAGTGCTTGAAGTCAACAGTGCGTTCATCAGTTTCCAACCGCTGAAATATATCGGTAGTCAGCATATGAGCGCCTAAGCTCAGTAGTTGGCGTCTGGTGAACTCGGCCATGGTCTTGGAGTAAAGGTCATCGAAACCATCAGGCTACTGAATCTGCAGATAGGATAACCAAACATGCAGCATTAGAGGAAATAACTATCCAGAACGTCAATTTAATGGCAGAATACTACACAATTTTCAAAAATATAAGAGCAGAAAAATGGATAAACCACTGGCTTAAGATTACACACTCTTCTTCTAATCAGTTTAATTTGATTTTACATGAGATAATTCCAAAGTCCATATACCTTAAATATTCCCAGATATTTCTAGATCCCCCATTGGTCATGGCTATTTCGAAGCATATTTTTATTTAAAAAGTCTGTTTCCGAACGACCAGAGAATAAAATATGAAATACAAAGTAGAGTAAAAAGGTTCTGGAAGTGAGTGTATATATAAATAGGCCAAAGTCGCTGTATAATACAGGGAACTGATCTCAGCTGTGCTATCTAGGTGTGAAAGTTGGGTATGTCAGGCAGAGCATGTAAAAAGTCAAGTGTTTACCATGTACCATCTGAGACACGTGACGGGTGAAACGAAAACAGATAAAATTAGGCATTGATGGATTTTGAACCAATGTAGTGTAAACAAATCTGTTGAAAGTAAACAGGATAATGGAAGCATGACAAATGGAAGTTAGAGAGAGTATGTGGATCGTCATAGTTGTGTAAGACACAGCAGAGGCTTGGTTGGATGTTGTGGGGATATATTAAAGAAAAAAAGTCAGGATTATGCGTACTAGAAAAGGGTGTATGAGAATATGTATGAATGTGAAAGAAGCGAAAATAGTATGTCAGTGGAGAATTGCATGGGGAAATGTTATTAGCAAGTAGCCTAGGCTTTGGTGATGTGCCTTCCGCTTTACGATAAGAATGACGTATCGGGTAGTAATAGTAGTAGTGAGGGGAATTTTTTTCTATACGTTTTCTACAAATATTTAAATTAGTATGCTTACGTTAATCCGTTCAATACTGTGTGTGGCTGTGTGTGTTTTTTTTTTGTTTCTTTAAGGTCTGTTTAGTTCCGCGACTATCGCCAATCAACGACGCCAGCGAGCAGTTTCACCTCACTATCCGGGAAATTTTGCCGAAGCCCTGCCTTTCTGTAAGAAGGGTAGGAATCTTTAACGTGCCCAACATGAAATGGACGCGGGACCGACGGCTTTACGCCCTCTCCGAAAGGCGGAACTTGTACCCATTTAACTTGCTCAAATACAATGCCACAACCTCGTTTGATGTCAATGTTAAAGTATGTACCGAAAAAGTGAAAGGAGAACCCTGGGATCGAACCCAGTACCCTTCGGTTCAGGGGCACACGTTCTTACCATTGAACCAACGAGACTCTCCGTTGAATACTGGAGACAGTTAAGTTTCGTCAAAACAAAAATTATGTAATTGTTTCTTTGAATATTTAACATTTAGGGACATAATTGCACTTTGACAACAACGCATTTGTTTAAGCATATACACCAAAGCACAGTAGTTAGTAAATGGCGTAGTCGGTGGTCTGGGTCAAGAAATTCGCTTGAATGCTCCCAGCTATTTCTATCTGGGTTGGGGATTGTTATTTGAAGGATGGTCTGGAAATTATCACTCCAGGTTCTTGATACGCCTCCCTCGATTGGGGGAAGAAGAAGTATACTTCTAGCCTATGCGTTCTGAGGAGTGAGATCGTATTGTGTAATGTAATGGAAGGAAATTGACTAGGCGAAATCACTGGGAATGCTTCCTCTCACTACCCGGTTACCGAGATATATTGTTTCCTGGGAAATTCTGTTGAGAATATTTTAGCTGCATTCTACTCGAAAAGTAAGTACCGGGACTATATATTTGAATGGTTTTTGAGCTCTAAGAATATCATATCCTCGCAGACTATTCTGCATCGTATTGAAAAAGTAATCTATATGGTGTTTTATGCGAAATGCCTTTGTTGGGCTTTAATTGAAGATTATAATTCTTATAAGATGAAAGTTTTAATAATAGAATTTTGATTATTCAAATCTTATCAGATTCTTTTTGCCTAATACAACAATTTTTGATTATCATAAAGGATATTTTACACATAGCGAACTGGAATGGCATATTTGGTCTCTATTAGAAATCGATTGAGAAGTTTCGTGACTAAAAATGCAATATTTTTGTCATCTGTAGTAGATTTTAAGCCTAAATAAAATCACATAAAGTGGTCAACAAAAGGATCGGCAAAATTAATTTTAAGCACAATTTTCAGTCAGTTACTTTTTTAGAAGTTGACTTTTTTACTCTGGTTTGCACTGCGAAAAAGCCCACTTGGTCCAGATTATGCAGAAAAGTAAAATTTTTTGGAAAAGTTAAAAATTTAATCTTATACTGGGTGTAATATAAAGCCGTATAAAAGTTGCAAAGGTTTCGTTGTCTGCCATTTTGTTAAATATATATATATATATATATATATATATATATATATATATATATATATATATATATATATATATATATATATATATATATATATATATATCATCTCCCATGACGGATAATATAATATATAATATAATATTTATTTCGTCACCAATTATGTGATGACATGTCAGCACTAGTTAACTTAGACTAGAAACATAGTGAAATGTAAACGACGTCACATAGAAACACAGCAATACAAACAACAACCATTGTCAATATCAAATAAAATCTACAATTAAAAAGTCTCTAATAGTGCACACATAGGAACAACAAAACATCACAAACACAAAAGTGGCACCACGGACTACTTCCATTCTGTCTCCAGTAACTCCTAGACTGAGTATAAGGGATTAGAAAGTAGATATTTCTTTACTTCTCTCTTGAAACTTGCTGGTATGAGTCGTCTGATACTGTGAGGAATGTGAATAAATATCTTAACAGCCCAGAAATTTGTTGACTGTTGACTTGCCTTTAGTCTGTGGTATGGAGCCCTGACATTAGTTCCGCCTCTTGTATCATAACCATGACAGGCACCATTTTCCAGAAATTTATCTGTATTCTCATAGATATGTTTCGCGCAAGCCAGGAGTGGTGAGTATCCCATTATGCGTGAAGGCCTCTCTGCAAGAGTCCATCGGCTGCAAGTTGCTTTCTAATGGCCCTCTTGTTCAACCTCAAAATGTTGACAGCTTCCGACGAAACACCCCACAGAAGAATTCCATAGCATACAGTGCTATGGAGAATACCAAAATATGCCATTCTCGTCGCCTGGGAGGTTGCTACTTGTTTTATAACTCTCATGCAATACAGAGCTGATGCTAATTAGTGAATTTTTATTTTTTAAAAATCACTAATAGAGAGGTATCGATGGTGAGACTTTGCAAAAATTTATTCAAATGAGCGCGAACTAGGACCCCTAGAACCCATATCTCCGGCGTCAGTTTCAATTTATATATATATATATATATATATATATATATATATATATATATATATATATATATATATATATATATATATATATATATATATATATATATATATATATATATATATATATATATATATATATATATATATATATATATATATATATATATATATATATATGTGTGTGTGTGTGTGTGTGTGTGTGTATCCAACCGATAGCTCAAAAAATAATTAACCGATTTTGATGAAACTCGGCAAGTGCCTTTCTTTTATTAATGGCTTGGATGAGTTCGTTGGTCAGGAAAATCCGACAAGGTTTTCCGGGAAAATTTTGAGTTTTCTTTCGAAAAAACATTTTTTCTTCGAAAATTACAAAACTATTTTAATGAAATTTGGTGGATATGTTGCCTAGAGAAAGACCTTACTACATCCCAAAATTCAACTTTCTAAATGTATAGAAAATTGAGTTTTTCAAATTTTGAGTTTTTTTTCGAATAAAATTTTTTCTCCGAAAATTACAAAGTTATTTTAATGACATTTGCCGGATCTGTTGCCTTGGGAAAGGTTTTACTACATACCAAAATTCAACTTTCTAAGTTTATCGAAAATTGAGTTATCCAAGTTTGAAGCATTTAATAAAAATTCACTACCATAACGCACTTGCTGCGTCCCGAACTTTTTTTTACTTATGCAACTCAGATGTTCACCTCATGTCAATATGCTATTCGGCTTGATCCCAGGAAGTCCACTGAGGCTAGACTGCAGCTCCAACCTGTGGTGACAACGAAATGTTAAGTTTTACCTGCCTCCGAACCAGTCTGCTGAAGCCTAATAAGTGAGCTAATATCGATATCTCCAGGAGTTTTCGTCACTTTTTTGATTAAGACCTTTTGGCAGTTTATACGGCGAAACAAAGAAATTTAAAAGCACTGTAATTTGGAAACGGATTTTGATGGGGCTTGCGTGCTGTGAAAGCTTATTCACATTAATTTCTTCCTAATCAAACGTTGTTTTGTCCAAATGAGGTTTTTACATTTTACAGGTTGGCTAAAAATGCATTACTTTTTTGTTTATGTTGTTGCTTTTTATTACAAACAGACTTCTCACCATACATTAAAGGTGCAAAGGTCAGCATCATCCGAATTGCCTTGAATTTGTTTTTCTCGTGTTTTAGGAAATCTTAAATATAATAATATGGCTATGATTCCCCATTGATTCAACTATACAGTAGACTGAATCATTTTAAGAAACAATTTTTAAGGTATCTTCAATGTAGCTTCGTAGGAATTTTAAATTGGTCTCCTGAAAAATCGACAAAAGTGAGATACGCCTTTGAGTGAGAAGACCGACGATCTGATACATCTAGGAAGTTTGTAATTAAAATTTAAAGGTCCGCTTTAAAAATAGAGCCTCGGTTGTTCAGTGGTAATAACGTGTGACTCTGGATCCAAGGGCACTTGGTTCGATTCCGGGGGTTCCCCTTTTACTTTTTTCAGTACATACTGTAAGATTAGCATCAACCCAGGTTGTGGCTTGTGTTTGAGCAAGTGGAATGTCTATATGTTTCGCCCTTCCGAGGGGGCATATAGCCGTCGGCTCCGTCTACCATGCTATGTTGGCTACATTAAACATACCTACCTCCCTCGCAGGGAGGCACGGGTTCGGCAAAATTTCCAGGATAGTGAGGTGAAGCTGCTTGCTGGCGTCGGTGATTGGCCATAGTAGCGAAAAGAGACCGATGTTAAAGAAAAATGCGTTAAGAATCTACTAACGACTGGTGTAACACATGTGCTCCACTATATTCTATAAAACTGGCAACAAGATAAACAGTAAATGAATTCGGTATAGTGAAAAATAATATCCATTATTGATTATGTGAATAACTGTTATAAGAAATTGACCTTTATCGAAAGGAAAACCAAGTTGAAAGCGAGAGCAACTGCTCGTGAAGGAATCTCAGCCTCTGCTGACACTAAACCCTTCGGACAATAATTTACGACCGCAGAGAACGTTACACTCATTATGTAAAAAGCTCCACGGAGAAGTCTAGGACCGTATGTTATCCTCGTTCGCATTCAATTAAAGACTGCTTGCTCTAAATCCGGAATCCTGGTCAGAACACGCTTCCACATATTGAATCCCCTTCATGAAAATCCAACCCTTATCTACTTGGGGTTGCACAAGTGCCGTTCTGTAAATGTGGCTTCACCAGATGCCAATTCAATGGAGTGCTTCCATATCACTCTGTTCCATTCATACGTCATTCCCCTTTGGAAATATCGCCGATGCTTCACATGTGTAATAGAGACAAAATACAAATACGTGGAGGTTTGTGTTATGAGTGAACTCCGGTCTGGTGTTAATAAAGAGCATGTATTGACATTCGGAGACCTAACATGTCGACGGGTTGTCCTTTACTTCGACAACACGAAGTTCCTCGCAATTGATGTATGCCGATTAATGTCCGTTTCACCTGGAAACTGTTATAAATATTTAACTAATGAATGTCATGATATTTTCCAGTTTAACGAGATGTATTTTTCTGCACATAAAATAATTCTCGTCATCCTCACAGGCTAAATGCGTTGTCGCCTTTTCATCGCAACCGCGACTCTCTTGTTGTCAGCAGCTCTTTTGATTACATTGTAGCTTCTGCACTTTCCACACTTCATCAGCTGTCCCAGATTTTCCACAAATTTTCTCTGGGTCTAACCCCTCTTCTTTTCCAAATATTTGTTCTTCAAATAATGTTGTCAGAAAGCTAGTGCGCCTCAGATTATCTCCAATAAATTTTGCTTGCCTCATTTAAATTTGTTTCAGTATCTTTTTCTCTCGCCTCATCTACCACACTTATATTAATCTTGATATCGGTTTACCTTGTCTTTGTAATTTTTCTCCATGTTTATATTTTAAAAGGTTCTTTTCTCTTCATGTACTGCTTAGCCAGCGTCCAGCATATCGCCCTTACATTTATAACACGTCGTACATATGTTATGATAATTCTCTTCCTCAGGTCTATGTTAAAATGTTTATTATTGAGAATTGTACTTTGTCTCATTGAATGCTGGCTTTGGTATCGTCAAACTCCTTCTTAAATCGTTGCTACATTTACCACCAGCTGTAATAATTATTCCAAGGTAGTTAAGGATTTCAGCTTGTTAAAATTGTTTTCTGTTTAGCTTTCTATCCTTTTTCGGAGTCCCACCCTTATTTATCTTCACAACTTTTCTTTTCGTCATATTGATTTATAATTTGATTATTTTTAACGCACTAACTAGCACATTTAACATCTTTTATAAATCAATGTTTCCTTTCTTTTATCAGCGCTATGTCATCTCCGTACCTTAGTATATCAACCGTTGTCCGTTTAATATGTTTCATGATGTCTCTTCACTCAAACCATTTACTTGCTTCTTACTGCCTTCTAAGAATAAATTAAACAAATTTGGCGATAATGGACATCCGTGCCGTATACATTTCCCTACTTTAGCTTGAGTTTAATATCCGTGATATCTACATCCAACTGGCGCAATAGACAATTTGCATGGATATTCCATTACATGAATTTAACATTTACCTAATATTTTTTCATACATAGAACATTATTACATGCATCAAAATATCCAAAAACACATATAGTGGACAGAAAAAGACTTAAAAATCAAAAAAATTCGAATTATTATTATGTGACCGCGAACGTTCTGCTACTGGCCCTGACGTAGTTGGATAGTAAATAAATAGCGTGTTTACATTTTCCTTATGGTGTGATAAGTATGGTCGCTTGTTTCTCAACATCGTGACGAACTTTATTCGTTTATTGTGTTTCTTCTAGTTGAATAGTGTAGTGTGTGTAATAAAATGGGGGACGAGGGTTTTTAACAGGCGCAATTAGATGATTTGCAAGAATTGACTTATTTATGATGACATCGTTCTTTGGTAAAAATCCAGACTCCATAAGTGCTGAAATAAAATTAGCAAAAGCTGAAAGGTATGTGCAGATAAGTCAATGCTAGTTTAACACATATTTTAGCCAAGTATATCATGTACTTATTCATGTCATTTGTAATATATTTTGCTTTAAATGAAGTGAACGTGACATGACAACAATATAACCTCAAATCTACCATGTGTTTTTGATAGAACAATATTGTCTGAATTAATTACAGATAATTAACGGAAGCAAACTCAATAATTTCGTTAAAAATAACCACGATTTTTGCCGGTTGTTAATACTAAGAGTAATTTGTAAAGTTAATGCTTGATATGTACAGATAAGCATACCTTGACCACATGGAAATTACAACCTAACTTAATAACGTATGATAAGTATTTTAAGAGTATATCACTACTATTCATTATGAAAGTGAAGAGGTACTTCCATTAAAATGATCTTTACAACAATATAAGGCGGTTTTCCCACATAACTGTGGATTTTTCATTGAATCCCGCTTTATAACTTAGCGTCATTGTTTTCTAATTTCAGCCACTTTTGGAACAATAAAATAGTTTAGCTAGTATGTGTAGTCGTATTTGTGCACATTGATAGTATACAGTATTCGTGTAAGCTTTATTTTCCATATTATCAAATAAAATAACGTGCAGGAGCCAAGATTGAATCAATAATTTGCAACATAGGATATAAACACAGAAACAAGTTCATTGTTGCCTATTGTACTGTCCCTTGACGTCACAGATCGTGGCGGCAAAAAAGTGGTGTTTGAATACAATTTTTTTTTGTTTTATTTTTTTTTCCCACACATACAATAATACTTACTGACTAATATTAAGAACAGTAGCACGTAAGTTCAGAAGAACTTGTATGTGCTGAAAAACTCCTGCTACATAATGCACAGAGCAGTTGCATGCATCTTTCCAGCAACAGTGTAACAGGACGTATCACGCCCGTATGATCCGGTTCTCCAATCTTATCTCTATTCTTTACCATTAAATGATCTCCACAATCGACCGTGATTAAAGTCTACTCCCCTCTCATCACAATAAAAACAGAGGAAGATCCGATATTTACAACAAATTACTAAACCACTTGTTTCCCGTTTCAATATATACCTGCCCAATCACAATTAAAAATAAGACTCACTTACCAAGTTAAATACCCACCAAGTCTCTCACGTACGCGCACTCACACTCACACATTTCCACACATCCACACTCTTTCATGCACACTAATTATCCAAATATATACACGCAGTATGAAAACTTCATTCCCTCTTTTCCCGTATCATTTGCTCAAATGTTACAAAGTTCTCAATTAAATGATTTAAAAGTTTTTTCCTAAACTTATAATTATCTTTCATTTTTTTATCTCCAGTGGCACAATATTAAGTAGCATTGGACCAAAGTAAGATACACAACGCTGTGAAATGTTCTTCCTACACGCCGCAGCCGTCAAAATCACCCATTTTGCCCCTCGTACTGTAACCATGCGTTAACAATTTCTGAAGGCTTATAGTTGTGTGCGTGTATTGTATTAGTGCCATTATGTACAATCCAGTGATATTAAGTACGTTGGTTGCCTTGTTATACAACAGGTTAGTGGGATATTTAATCTCCTTGTTCAATATAGTTTTCATCATAAAGTTCTGTGTGATGCGTAGAGGATTCATGTAAGTGTCATATGCCGATCCCCAACACGATATTCCATACCTCAAAATTGACTAGACCAAGCTATCGTACGTCAGAAGCAAAATCCTATGACTTAAGAGGCCTCGTAGGATATAAAAAATATGTACAAATTTTCTGAGCCTTTTGTTGAGGGTTTCAAGATGACAATTCCATTTTAGATGCTGGTCAATGATGATTCCCAGATACTTCACGTTAGTCTCGCACTTGATTATTTCATCTTTCACTCGTATTACGGGAAAAATGTGCGGGAGACCCACCCTCGTAGGTGAAAAAGTGATAACCTCCGATTTCTTCGCGCTCAGATTTAGATTGTTAACTGATAATTATGAAATTGGCATTTTCAAATATTTTTTTGCGTCGTTATTTTTGTGGTATGTGAAATGAAACAAATATTCAAAAACATCTTTGTGAGATGTCTATCAGATGTGATAAGAAAAAGAAACATGCAAATGGTCAAATTGGTAGCTGGAGCGTGGCAGCGACTTTATCACAAAGTCGCTGCCATGTTCCAGCTTTTAAGTAATATGCCGCCAGTCAGTGATCCGTTATAGGAACGTTCCTATCACGGAGCATTAATCAAAATGGGGAATGATTGCAACGTTACGACATGGTTTCGGGAACTTACCCGGTTACGTTCCAACAACGTAGCCTTCACGCAGTGGCGACGTGGCAAAAAAGCCACCAACCCGCGACTTATAACTACCTACTCTGTAATTCCACGTAATATACGACATTCCACATTATTGCCCTCAAAGTGCTGCAATTTGTGCTATAATTTACTATATACATGAAAATGATAATTCTGGAAATTGGGGGGGGGGGGTGTGACTGGCCCCATATATGTGCTCTAGGGGTTCAATTCGTGTTCATTTTTAACGAAAATTCACTCAAAGTTGTAAAAGTCAAACAAAAATTCAATAGTGATGAAATGGTTAATTTTAAATAGAATTTAGTATAAACACAGTCTTCAGATTAGAACGGGCAGAATGGAATCTGAATGAAAAGCTCTATAATGCTTTATCAGTTGTCAATAATGTAGTAAAATACAATAATATGTATGTAAGGGGTTCATCATGTCGAATATTTTTGCTCTAAAATATATATAAATATTTCTTCGGCATTTGTTGACTTGTCCTGTGCTTGTACAAATCCAGGATTCTAGTAAATATCGACGAATGCGGAGTTCAGACACATCGGCTTATATAGGGGCTTTTCATCTAAATAAATATTTGCTTTATAAATGTCAAGCCAGAACTCGCTTTGCTAAATTGAAAAATGTTTGATTTTGTGAAAGAAACTTCTGTTTGCTGCATATCTAAGCAGAATGTATTTACTGATACGTATATACTGATAATATTTCAGGTTTCAATGTTAAATAAATATCGTTTATTGCACCAATACTTAAAAAATCACTGACCTTACTGTTTTGAATATTATTGGAAAGGAACTGGTGGCGCCCAGCTGATCATAAAGTAAAGGAACTTGTTATACAGTCAAAGTCAGATGTATATTATGGTTTTTACACTTTATTAAAAATAATTTCGATACCAGTAACAATAGCAGCTTAACATTAACATAATAGTAATTAAATACAGACGTAGATACTATTTCTCTGGCTTTACAATTCTTTGTTTTCTTCTCTGTAATTAATTAATGAATAATATTAATGTTTGAGAAATATGGAGGACTCTTTATTTAAAGACAGTGTGTGACAAATCACCTGTTTTTTTCTCGTTGCACCCTTCTGAGCGGCTAACAAAATTTTCATTCCATTTTGCAACATTTGTTGTGGTGTTCTTCGGATTTCACCCTATATATTCCTCTTGGGATTACTGACAGTTAAAGGTTTATTTCTGAGCATCCTACTTAAAGGACACCAAAGAAAAAATATGCGGTGGCAAAATCAGTTGATGCCACTGGCCATGATAAATCACCATCACGTTAAATTAACGTTTGAGAAATTGTTCTTGGAAAACCTACCTTTACCTAAACTCTTGCCCTATGACTGGTAGCTCGATTCTACTGGAACTAATTATATCCAGGTAACTTGTTCCATTTCTGGCCTTAGAATGTCTGTAACATTTCTGTATATCTCTGAAAAGTTACAGTGTCTGATTAACAATTTTCGTCGAAGAAGTAAGGCCCAATAATTCGAACCTTTCAGCTCACCAAAGCGTTGCAGTGATCTTTGGTGAATTCTGCACGGATTTTTTCTTGACGAATAACAAAAGTTTTGTCTATTTACCTACCATTTGAAACAAAAATGCGCCTGATTGTTGATAAAGTGATGCCCTGTGGCCTTGTTTTATCAAAAAACGTCAAGGAAACTGGGAACGATTCAATTTATCGTTGTGTCAACTCTTGGACAAGAGCCATTTTATAAGAATGATACTTAACTTGGTCGTTTTGCAGTTTATTACAGTCATTTTTCTGACACACCTATGTCATAGGATTCAAGTCACCCTTTTTTAGAAAAGCTGGCTATCATTCAATGATACATCGTGTATTTTCAATACATATGTCTAAAACCAATTTTTATAAGGAAATTTCAATAATTAAGCAAATAGGGTTTAATAATGGTTACTATGTTAAAATAATAGATAAGATGATAGACAGAATAAAATACAAATTAGCGCTTAATTTAATTTATCCAGATATTAGAGACAAAGAACGTAACAGATGTTTAGATGACTTATTTTGAAAACATTTCAGTAAATATTCCAACATTTTTAAACACGAGTACAAATAAGAAGGTAGCTTTTGAATATTACAACATGGCGCGTAACTTGCTAATTAAGGCGAAAGAAAAATCATGTTTTTTTGACAAAAGCTGGAATTTATAGTAGTAGCTTGTACACATTGTAATGCAATCCACATCGGCCAAATTTCTAAAAAGTTTAATACCAGATAAAAGGAATGCACCTAGAATAACCACGCTGATAAATCTACATTTGCAAAACATATTATCGGGACTCAACATAGGTTCTCAGTAAATAATTGCATGGAGGCAAAACATGTTTGTAATTACAAGCG
Organism: Tillus elongatus; assembly: GCA_964006375.1. Taxonomy (NCBI): domain Eukaryota; kingdom Metazoa; phylum Arthropoda; class Insecta; order Coleoptera; family Cleridae; genus Tillus; species Tillus elongatus. The sequence goes on along the minus strand of OZ023264.1, from coordinate 55,092,985 downwards.
CAAACTTGATTTTTTTTAAGCCTTGGATGGAAAAAGGCACACGCACGACAACAACTACCTTGTTTTAAATGAGTAAACTGGTTTAATGGATTCCTTTTTCTTGGAAACTCTTCTTTCTAATTTTATATACCAAACAAAGTAAGTCGCAGTAAGTTGATGTACAGGGTGATTCTTTATAATGTCGCCCCCCTTTAACTTTGTTATTTTAAGTGTCCCAAAAAAATTGAAAGTATGGTTATGTAAGTGCTAAAAAATACTTTTTTTCTACGTATAAAAAAAATTCAAAAATGATCAGTATACAGGAAAAACCAAAAAGTTCATTTTTTTTCAATCGATCACCATATATATATGAATTTATTTTTCGATTCCTCGTAAAATTCTAAGCATAATTTATATAACATACCGTATACTTAAAATGAATAGTTTTTGAAATATTCGCATTTGAAACGTTATCATCACAAATTTTATTAAACCAAAACAACTGTTACAAATCAAGAAATCTAACAATAAATAACATAACAAAAACAGTTTCTAATTAAATATAAAGATGCTCTACCGGGCCTCCATTTTCTTCAACACATTGTATAAGGGTTCTTCGCATTTTCTCTAATGAATCTGTTATGAATGCTAGGTTATTTTCATTTAAATTAATAATTTCATTCCGTATCAAATCTTTAAGATGATCGAGGCTTTCAATTTGGTGGTCGTATACACGGTTTTTTATATAACCCCAAAGAAACGCATCCATAGGTGTCAAATCGGGGCTGTTTGCAGGCCATTTAATTGGCGCATTTCTTCCGATCCATTCAGGAAACCTTTCATTTAGGTAATTAAGCACAGCACGAATGTTGTGAGGGGGTGCTCCATCCGGTTGAAAAATTATATTTTGTAATATATTTAAAGGCAAATCGTCTAAATATTCTTCGAACTCGTTTTCCAAGAAATCTAAATAGCGGCCTCCATTTAAAACAGTATCACAAAATATGTTGAATATTGACATTTTAAAGACACCATCTGTCATTTTTTATTTTATGTGCATTTCCTTTTTGATCAAAACGGCAGAAGATAGCAACGAGTTTTTTTTATAGTTGTCAGGAATACGTATTTAATGCATTTATTCAAGTTTCTCCTCTCTGATGATGCTGTGAAGCAGTGAAACCGGTTAAAGAAAATAAAACCAACATTTGTGAAGCCGCAGAACTCTAATTTTGAATTTACCTGGTAGTAATATCGCTACCTCTTCATACAACACACAGATTTCAGCCTCTAGATGTAACTTTTGTACTTTTGAAATCCGCCTAAAATCAAGAATGCTCAGCTTATTTAAAAACAAGTACAATTAAAGTAATCTTGATGCAATGTCGCTTTCGAAGCCGTATTAACGTGTTTCAAGCTGTCAGATAATTAAAATGCACAGCCATTTATCAAATAAATAAGCACCTTTTTATCGATGAGGAATCCTCTGTCATTTAGGACTAAAACCCGGATGAGCCCTCCGCACCTGCACATATTAAAAAAAAAGTTGAGGTGACTAAAATAGGTAACGGTGATGTAACTGGCATTTCCTCAACGTAAGGAATTTCCAAAGCGGTTACTGCAAGGAATTCAGACAGTGATTTATCTTTGTCCGAAGATTTAGTTGATATATCGGACTACGAATTATTTACTTTGGAAAAAAACTTGATTTTTAATAAGTCATTTTCTGAAACACAAGGAAAACACAATCTGTATATTCACCGCTACACCAAATACAGAAATGGCAGAAGAAAAAGACACTCGAATAGAAAAGAAGAAATTACAAGTAAAGACAGGTCGTGTTAAGAAACAATTGGTTAAAAATGATGAGAAACAATAAAAACCAAAAGACACAGAAATCCATGAACAAAGAAGCAATGTGAAGGAGAAAGCAAAATTTATTGGATATATTCTAAGGCATAATAACTTGGTGATAACATTATTTGATGGACGCGTACTTCGAAAAGACTAAAGAACGGACCAAGGGGGATGGTTTAAAAAAAACTAGACCGATTGACAAAGTACGGAAGGTACAACGCATTGAAAAGAACTGATTGAAACAGAGTCATCGTTGCAAACGACAGGGAGACCTCTACTTTAGACTATGATGATTATCAGGCATTTGTAACTTTATGTTTGCACCCGGTAGTTAAGCACTTTGTTACGGTGTTCCGGCCAAAGCTACAAGGGAATGTGTCTCATCTCACTTGCCTCTGCTGAAAGTGCAGTTTCTACTGCCAGGAAGAACATAGCAAATATATTAAATTCTATAAATCAGGACCCAGTGCCATCTCCTCATTCTTTCAATCCTTTGAATGCTGTAAATCGAGATTCTTTTTCCCGGCAAGCTCACCATTCTTAACCTAAGACGTTTATTTCGACAACAATTTCGTAACCCTTTTTAGTTTTTGTTTCTAGAGGCAGAGAGTCGTATCAATACGTTTTCTTATTATATGTTATTTAAGGGCGGTTTTTATGTACGCAAGGAATTGCATAATTTACGGAATTGGTTCTTACTAACGGATCGTTTATATTGCTAACGCCTAACAATCAAATGAGTGAAGTTTGGAACCTGTGATGAACACTGATAAGTACAATTTGGAGAACCCAATTCATCACAATACAGTCTTTAGAGCTGACGATCGTTTCGCTAACAACGTTAGCGTCATCAGAGGGGTGAATAGACTAAGCAAATAAAAACTAGAACTACTATTTATATGTTTGTTGCCAAGCAGTTGCAAACAGCGTCCTCTAGGAAGGTATACAGACAGACCCCCCGCCACTGTTATGTTTTAAATTACTACAATTAAATTGCATCCCTTTACACAAAACGGGATACCTAATAAGACCACTCATCAACTTCAAAGATGCACCTTCATACAAAATAGCAAAAGAACTAGACCAAGTACTAAAACGAGAAATACAACTAGAAAACAAACTTAACATAAAAAACTCCATAGAACTAGTGCATAAATTAGAAAACAAAAACACAAGACTCGCCTCACTCGACATAACAAATATGTACACCAATATACCAATTAACGATACCACAAATATAATCGAAAGTAAAATGAAAAAAACAACAACAAAAAAACCACAAATCAACGAAATATTAAACATCATATTAAAACAAAGTTACTTTGAATTCAACTGAGAATACTACATCCCAGAAAACGGACTACCAATGGGATCTACACTATCAAGCATCATGGCAGAAATATACATACAACAGTTAGAAGATAAAATCAATACCATCATAAAAGAAACATACCCAAACATCAAATGGATAAGATACGTCGATGATATATTAATAATATAGGACAATAAAAAAAAAACAATAAAGACAATATCCTCGAAAAAATAAACCAAATTAACAACAACATGAATTCTACAATAGAAAAAGAATCAAACAACACCATAAACTTCCTAGACGTAACTTTAGTAAAACTGTGTGTTTATAAAACTGTGTGTCGTTATCAAATATTCTTTCTAAGAAGGACACACTGATTATTAAGATAACAGTTCGAACAATGGACTACACAGAACCGGACCTACGCTATTCATCGAAATATTTTTGTTCAAATTTCTAACGATATATATATATATATATATATATATATATATATATATATATATATATATATATATATATATATATATATATATATATATATATACTTTCGTAAGCATCTAACTGTCGAGACTGCCTGACGTTTTTCATTAACCTTAAATTTTCTCTATCCACATGATGATTATTATCCCAAATATGCTGAGCAATACATTATTTATCAATAGTTCCATATCTCAGTTGCGCTCAATATTCTCTAAATCTAGTTTCAGTAGTTCTTTTAATTTGCCCAACATATTTAAGTTTACAATCCTTACAACATATTTCATAGATTCCTGACACTTCTGTATTTTTATCTTTATCCTTTGAGTTACCTAGAAAAAGTTTAATGTATTTTTTGTACAAAATGTTGGCTGCAAATTGGCTTTTTTTAAAATGCTATTAAAACCTCTCGTAATTCGCGGTTCAAATGGTAAACAGACAACGGTTTTGTCTGTTTTATGTTTTCTGAAAGTCGTAGATTCCACTAACATTTTCTTTGTTTTATGTTTATTGACTAATTTTTCCACTAAATATACAGAGTAACCATTATACTGAGCTACATGCTTAATATATTCAAGTTCTCTGTTGTATCTTTATTTAAGGGAAGCTGTATTAATCTATGAACTAGAAAATTCCAACTAGCTGTTCTTTACGGAAAACTATGGTGTGAGGCAACCGAAATGTAACTCACGGTAGTGGTTACCTTTCTGTGGATGTCAAATTCTGAAGTGTCTCGATTTTTGATGACTAATACATCAAGAAAAGGTAATTTGTTCCTAATTTATATTTCATGGTCAAATTTACTGTTTATTTGTCAATAAAATCATCTACTTTGCACACATTTGTATTAAATATTGCAAAAACATCGCCCACATAACAAAAGCATACTCTAGGAAAATAGTCATTTTTATTTGCTAGGTCTGTTTCAAATCACGACATGAAAAGGTTTGCAATGAATGGAGAAAGAGGGTTGCCCATTGCTGTGCGATGGGTTTGTTCAAAATTCATTACTAATTTGAAAAATATTCAGATGCCTGCAAAGATTTGTCAAACTTATATATTCTTTGCAGACCTCTTCATCTATGTTGTTCATTTTTAACAATTTATCTAAATACCTTAGCGTTTTTTTATGGAAACACTGGGAAACAACGAGGTCACATGACACGATATCAATTATTAAAAATTAGGCAAAAAAATATATTTAAATAAGACACACGTGTCTAAATAATGCAATTTGAACCAAATTGTTTCTGTTTTTTTCCTCTAAAAGAACAACATCAATTCATATTTAAACTTTTAGTAATAGGCAAATATATGCACAATCAACCAAAGGTTGCAGTGCAATCGGGGCGGCAAGGCCGCGGACGAACCCTCAGGGAACAAAAAAAATAGGCAAATAATAGACATTCCTGCTATTAATTTTATTGAGAAAGACATTTAACTTAGGCTGTAGAGCTATGCTGCTACAACTATGTTACCATTTGACATTTATTAGCCTTTACGTTCACTAGTTACTAAGCTAAACGCAATTTATTGGAATAAGTAAACAAAACACCTTGTTATTCTTTAGTTTCCAATTTTAAAAGCATATACCATCATTTACTTAACCTTAAAACAGAACTGTCAAACCATAATAAATAAACAAAACACACCATACCATCTGGTTTTTATTTGAAGTAGCTGATATAAAACTTATTTTCCCTTCTCACTTTCAGATTAGGATATTTTTGCACATTTTACAAACCCGCTCACCTGAATATACCCGAAGGCAGTCATTAGGGTGGGATCGCCACAGTCCGGGTGTGAACGTTCGGTGCAGATTCGGATGTTGTGGCGCTCCCGCCTTACGTGTGTTATTATGATGTATGACTGTGATATATGTATCAATCTAGGCGTGGCAGGTGACTACTCTGTCTTTGTCTGGCATCATACTTTCACCACTTAAGTTGTTTCAATTCATGTCTTTCAGATTTTATTTTTAATTTGGGAAAAACTCTAAATTTTGTGAACCAAATAACCTACATTCACAACAGACGTTTATTTACTCCTCTTCTAGCTACATGTGAAATCTCATTCCAATTACTTTAATACTTACTCAAAAATATAGCGTAGTCAAAAATATGGTTTATATTTTTTGCGGAAAAATAGGTCCGTTATGGCTGATTTACGAACTTGTCCACCATTGTAACGAAGTATATATATATATATATATATATATATATATATATATATATATATATATATATATATATATATATATATATATATATATATATATATATATATATATATATGTATGTATATATATATATATATATATATATATATATATATATATATATATATATATATAAATAAACATATAAAAATTCAAACGAACCTTGGATATGGGTTCTGGGGCCCTAATTCGCGTTCATTTCAAAAAAAAATCCAAAAGTTTCACCATCGTTAGCTCTCTATTAGTGAATTTTCTTAACGAAATTTCACTAATGACTGCAGCATAAAGTTTTCAATGCTCGTGATTGTACAATGCTTGTAAAAGTCTATACGGGGCATTTCACGTGAAGCAGGCAGGGAAAGAAGGTTCAAGTTTTCGATTTCAGTTATATTTGAGTATGCACATGTCCTTGACATATATATATATATATATATATATATATATATATATATATATATATATATATATATATATATATATGTATATATATATGTATATATATATATATATATATATATATATATATATATATATATATATATATATATATATAAACATATAAAAATTCAAACGGACCTTGGATATGGGTTCTGGGGCCCTAATTCGCGTTCATTTCAAAAAAAATCCAAAAGTTTCACCATCGTTAGCTCTCTATTAGTGAATTTTCTTAACGAAATTTTACTAATGACTGCAGCATAAAGTTTTCAATGCTCGTGATTGTACAATGCTTGTAGAAGTCTATACGGGGCATTTCACGTGAAGCAGGCAGGGAAAGAAGGTTCAAGTTTTCGATTTCAGTTATATTTGAGTATGCACATGTCCTTGACACAGATACAAAATATCTAAGTTTATCTCGTTGACATCTTGTTACAGGTGTTGATTTTCCTAGCAGTCCAATGCGACACGGTGTATATATCTGCTTGTAGTCATTCTGACACTCGAGTCATGTATTCAGTCCTCGCTATTGTACATTTCTTGTGAAAATCTATACGGGGCATTTCATTTGAATCGGGCAGAGAAAAAAGGTTCAAGTTTTCGATTTCAGTTATATTTGAGTATGTTATACCTGTACATCTCGACATTTTGTATCTATGTCGAGGGCATGTGCAGATATAACATACTCAACTATAACTGAAATCGAAAACTTGCAACTTTTTTCCATGCCCCATACACTAATTAATAGATTTATTTTAGTATGTGTATAGCCCGTTAAACGCTGTTTAATAATGTATCGCCACCTTGCTAAAAACACATTGAAAGTAGTCTTCTCGGCTTTATTGTTTGGTTGGTATAATTGACAAATTGTCATACAAAATTTGAAATCAGTTCTGCCATAGTTTTCTTAAGTGCACATTAAATAACGTTGCATTTTCATTACAAATTTGTGCGTTAGGTTGCTTGAAGCTTATTTACATAGGCCAAATCATTTGTTTCAAAACTCACGTTTATTTTAATTGTACAAATAAATATACTGTCCCATACATATTGAACTGTTGACTCAGTACAAACACACATTTGGAGGTTCTGAACTTTGTCTACGTAACTTTATCTGGCGATTCTAGTTAAATTCTACGACGAATGTAACCAGGAAGAATGTTTCTACACTTTATGCGACGTTGAAGTTGTGATAAAGTATTATTTTCTATCGGTCTGTGGTACAAAACGCATAATTACTAAGTCGATAATTAAATAAATGGAAAATAATTAAATACAAACTATATAAATATTCGCTAACATATTATTCACCATGAAATATTTTAAGGCGATTTATATTTAATTAAACGTGTATTTCGTACTTGTTATCTTATCTGGTTGTGATAAGGTGATTAAATTCCAAGCATCGCGGAGTTTTTTGCTGGCTGTGAAATTCCTATAAAAGGAGAAGCAACACAGGACAGATTGTTAATTCAGCTAATAATCAGAGAATAGTGAGTCGCTACCAGTCCGACATCGATTCCGTCTCTGTTTACCGCCCGAGCGCACCTGGTTGGCCTATTTCTGTATCCTAAAATATTGTTATAGGTGAGAATTATCCGTTTTAAGTAATTCATATTTTGTAGCGAATTTTCATATTTTTAAATAATCACTCTTCTCAGTCCAAAACTACGTAAGCAAGTTATTTCGCTTCTTCCTAGACAATTCCCGTATGTTAGATTGTCTTGCATTATTTTTGTGGCGATGCTAAGGAGTCACAGCTCACTTAAATAATCGAGATATTTTCATCTTGAATTGATGCCGATAGGGACGCTGAGAATTCACAGCCTATCTGGGCCACCCCAAGTGAGACGTTCCCTCTCAACTGGCTCCCGGCTTTCCGCCCTATACAGTATAAGCTCTTGTGTTATTTTAGTAAGGATGCTGAGGATTCACAGCTCGCTAAAGTAATCAAGATTTTTGTGTGTCGCGGTTTGGCCTGTATTACCTAAAGGCTACCGAACTCTTCTCCACAGAGTAATCCAGGTACTTTGCTCGGTATATCGGTCAGAGTTTAGTGAAGAGGTCGCAGACATCCTCAACAGGGAGTAAACCCTTTAAAATCTGGCGCCCGAGATCCTCCGATAGTGACCGTCAATCCTGGTCACCGAAAACGGTCTGAAAGCCAAGACTTCGTCAGAAAGTCTATGAAAATGAAGAAATTAATTTTATTAAATTTTGTTTCTTAATTATCTGTCTGGAGATTAAGCATTTGAAAATCAATGGTAGATATCAGACCAGTCGGAAGATGTGGTACTAAAATATGATGTAAAAACTATTACTTAGAATGTGTTTCACCTATTTTTAAAGTCGAAAATATTTATAAAACGGTTGGGTTGTAACATCGTTTAACAAGTATACCTTTTTTTTGTTGAGAAAATACAAGCAAATGCTATTTTTTAAGCAAAATCTAACTAGCAACGCTAACAAAAAATGTGTGCTTAAAAAACTCAAAGGGTGTCTCTATGAAAAACTCATTTAAACCAATCATCAAGACAATACGTCAAATCTGTTACTAGATGTCAGGGAAATCTGAAATTAAATTTGTCGCTTGATCACCCTATACCTTTTTTTAAATTTTGACCTATGGGCAGAGGTAACTTCGGCTAAATCGTAATATTTTAATACCAAGAATCTACCCTGCTGCTTTATGTATCATTTTTTGCCCATCCTGTATAAATTCAGTTTTCCCCAGATAGTATTAAATTACTCCGTTTGAGGATACCGCTTTCCACTACTCAGATGTCTCTACCAAGGTGAATAAAATTGAAATATAATCAGCGATATATAAATTACAGTATGATCCTATTAACCTTTTTGTCAACTGTACTCTAAATTGCCTGCGAGTCTGTCATATAAATTTTAATCCATAAATCTGCTTCCGAATCGCGCCACATGCTCCGTTTAATCCCCAGTTATTTCCTTTTTGATGCAGTTCCAGCAAAACATCTCTATGCATCCAAAGCATCCAGATTTAATCTAAACAGTACCAGGGAAGCGCTTTAAAACACTCCAAATACGTAGCTGCACTTAATCAGTCTTCTCAGTTAGCATTTCCAGTCCTGGCGACGTGGAATTCCGTATAGGGTCATTAATGCGGGCTTCTAATTGAATCACCTCAACGTGAATGGAGACTTAACATACTCACAGTTTGATATTAGCATTGCAATAAAGTTGCTTTAGAATTCCATGGAATCATGTTGTTTGTCCTTTGTAGCTAATGCAACGCTGTACCACCATTAATTCTCTTTAACGGGAAGTCGGATGTGGTGTTAAATCTATTTATCTACATTAATGTGTGTTAGTTTACTTAGTTATAGAGTGCTCCAGGATTTCAATGTTTTCTGGACTGTCAGAAAACTTAAGTTCGTCATAAAAACATCTTTATTATTAGTAGATTATCGTAGAAGAAATTTTTCCATGACTAGATCTACATATTGCTAATTGGTTTATTTTTCACTACAAGTGGAGGCAATGGCTAAAAATTTGGGATGGATTTGATGAATAGAAAAATAAAACTTACTAATTTGGTATGCCAAATTCGCGCTAATGTCATTGTAAAGTTGTAGGTCTCAATTTTCAAAGCTGTGCCATCAAAATTACATCTTGGACAAGAACAAGTAAATACTTATTTGTTTTTGTCAAATGGTGTGCTGTAAAATTAGTAACAATAATTATTACTATATTACTATTACAAAAGAGGTGTAGGTGTGTATGTTTTTATGTGTGTTTATACAGGTGTGTATGCATGCGTGTGCATGCATGTGTGCATATATGTTTGTTTATGTATGGGTAGTTGTATATATGCGTATGTATTTGTATATCCGTAAGTATAAAAGTGTATGTATAGATATAAAGATGTACCTCTAGGGTAAGAGCAAACTATGTATATAGTAATTAGTTAGATACTAAGATCATGTACAACTTCAGAGTTAAGGTCCTACTATTTTTTTCCTTTTTTGTACCTCACTTACCAGAGCGTCATGTGTGTTATTGGAGAATGCCAACGATTTTGGCAGCTACCTAAATCGTACTTTTGTGGTCCTGTGTCTAATCCCACTAAGATATTGTTATATTAAAAAACCTTGTTAATTATATATATATATATATATATATATATATATATATATATATATATATATATATATATATATATATATATGCAATTGTTCACTGGTAAATATATTTTATATTTACCCGAGTGCAGCGGGCTCACGTTGAAGACGCGACCGTGCCCGCTGGCCCATCGACCGGCGGAAGGAGGGGGATACCGGCCAGCGTTAAGCCGGTCGCATGTCGCAGAGAGGAGTTCAGTAGCTCCACCGCCGTTCGCTGGTTGTGTACGTGAACTGTTGAGATCGAGAACATTCCGCTAGCGTAACTGATTTACGCTATTCCTCTATTACTAGGTACCGAGATTGCATCAAAGTGGAGGGCCGGCCGTGCAACGGTAAAAGTAGAATAGCAGGTGCACCAGGTCGCGTGATATTAGCCAAGGGGCTCTGTTTCATTCCATTAGGCCCAGGTATCCGGCGTTTATGAACAGGCCTGCAGAACTAAGGAACTGCATTCCCGAGTTCTAGTTCCCCGGCATCGCAAGGATAAGTAGCTAAGCTAGAGGGATTTATGTCGGTATCGTTGTGGTGAATGCACTATCGGTCCCAGCTAAAAACAGCCCTCCGGGTGGCCACCCCCTGCGTTGCCGTCAGTGAGTAACTTTCTTTAATAGATTTTCTTGCTACCCCGAACTGCGTATCAAGACCCCGACCGTTGCAGAAGTTGTCGTGTGACCTACCCTCCGTATCATCTGTAAATATCTTTGTTAAAGTCACCGAACCCCCTCTGCCTCTGGTTCCCCATCACTACTTTGTACATAATTTCTAGTAAACGTAAATAGATTCTCTTTTAATTTACTCTATATTTCATTTATTCTCTCCAGAATATCCACCCAAGTGAATTTTAACAATAGCTCTCTAATAAAGACCATAACCAGAGTCCCGGGGACTTCGTCTTAACTTAGGAGGACCCTGTCTCCACTAGAATCTACCCTGGGCTTGTGTGTCCATCGACAGTGACTTGGGAGCGGGGTGAATATCCCGAGGGAACACGCCTACTCCCTGAAATAAACTCTATAGGCGTTGGCGCTCGAACAGGATCCCGTCGTAAAGCCGTGTCCCGAGAGTCCCGAAAATTCCCCATATTAGGGAAAACTAGTAATAACCCCCGGCCACCCCAAGTGGCCGTCACAATATATATATATATATATATATATATATATATATATATATATATATATATATATATATATATATATATATATATAATTATGTTATATATAACTAATAATAATTAATAAATATAATATAAAAGTAACAACAAAATATTATAAATAAGCTTTTAGTATTAGTATACTTAGTATAGCACAATTTTGTCATTTCGGGTAATAGAACAACAATGATGTCATATATTATACGCACGTATAACTCCGATTTGTTGCGTACATCCTCTTTGGTTACCCCCCCCCCTTCATTTCTGCCTGTCTCGTACATCACACACAACACATTACAAAAGAGTTCTTAAATGAGGTCGGTACTGTTTTCTTTTAGAAAATTGTTATCTTGTTATCTGAAAATAATACAGTTATTTTAATGGTGTGTACGAGTTGTAGTTAAAAAGACCGAAAGATGTACATAAATGTAAGTTCTAGCTGATTAAAAACTTTAAACAACAATTTTGGATCTTGCGAAAAGCCAACTGGGCTAGAAGATTTCATATAACAAGAAAATTTAATAATATGAATAGCTATAACCGATAGAGTGAAGCCTCTTATTCAAGCCTAGGTTTGATGCGTAGAATCAATTTATGGTATTTCACATTTGTTCTAGGTTTTAACTCAAAAGGGTATTCTTTAGGACATTTATTATATAAAAAAACTTTAATGCGGGGTCTTCCTTACGTGCTTTTTTTTTGATTTACATTCGTTATCAAAGATGCTCTTAAATTATTTTGAAATATATAAATACATCGTGCCTTGAACGTGCTGGCTGCTAACTGTTGTCCGTATCGAGAAAAAAACTCCACCACTCAGGCCAAACCAGTCATTTAATGACAATGGACGCAAGGTTTACAACAAATCAAAGCGTGACACATACCCCTTATGAGACTATGAACATAATTATATCATTAACCTATAGCATATATCTTTAGGTGTCGACACATTGAGGCCATTTCCGGTGAGAACTGGGGCAGAGTTTTTGTCTTAAGATGTGGTTCATAAAAGGCGAGGTCTATGCGCCTCTAAAAGATCATGAACTTGATTGTTATGCCACAAGATAGGTATTTACTCGCTTCTTGAATAGTTGGAGGTTATATTTCTTCGGTAATATGTCTGCCAGGAGGGCATCTCAGAGCTTAGATGTTCAACGATCAAGGAAAAAACAAGGATTCGTAACGGTTCGTTCAACAGGTGGGTAATTTAGATACTAGCCTATGCTTGTAGACTAAAACGGGTTGGACGAATAAAGGTACCAAGCAAAGGTACTAACGAAGCCATTTCTAAGGAGCAATTTCGATCATAATATTGATAGAAGGGACTGGGATTCAAGCCTTCCTTTTATGGTCGAGGGATATGAGATTGACTGTGATAGATAAATCTCCTATAAGGCGAATAGCTTGTTTCTTAATAGAATGTAGGAGAAAGAAGGTCGTTTTTGAGGCAGCACCACAGACATAGGGAACAATGTTTCAACTGTGAACGTATCTGTACTTCACGCAGTGTCAAAAGCCGCTGTGATGAAAACAAACTTTTAACGTGAAACAGAAACTAAAGCTTATTTGCTGGTGCTTTTGCAATATTAAAAACATGTAAGTGCCAGCAAAGATCATCTGCAGCAGTGATGTAATGTAGAGAGTGTGGATTTTTTTGGCAGTATTTTGCCAGTTATTGGAACGTCTGAGCCCTGCACGTCACTCTTCGTAGAGAAGAGGCCATTCTGTGTTTTTGATAAAAAATTATATTTGCAGAGCTCTAATTAAGAATTTTAGGCAGGTCATCATTTTTTTGCAACTAACATTTTGGACAAAAAATACCTTAAAAAACTTGCTAGGTAACCCAAAAGACAAGGATAGCAGGGCCAGAATGTCGAGAGTTTATGAAATAAGCTGTGAAGATTAAGTACGTCGGGCAAACAAAAAGATCGATCGGAATTAGATTCAAAGAACACTTAGCCCAATTACGATTCGGTACTATAGATTGATCTTCCGTCGCCCGACATATTGGTGATAATAATCATCACGTTGATGAAGATAATCTGAAATTAATAAGAAATGTTAGATAACCAGGACAGCTGAACGCGTTCGAGAATGTATATATTGCTAAATATAGTTACAACAACAAAAATTATGATCGTTTCTCCACCGCCGATTGCAAGTCACCTGATCGATTTCTTTGTAAAATAAATTCCCACGTTTCAACACGTCCTAGAGATAACATAAGAATACAGTTATTTCCGCCAAACGAAACTATCTTAATTTAGTTGTCGTTGAACCTTCCCAAAATTATTAAAGATCGACACATTTTATATAAGGTAATAAAGACAGTTAAGATCTCGTCCCGCGAGAAAAATAGAATATACTGCAGAATTTGCCTGCGACTAGTTCCCCTCTCGGTTCCGTTTCTTCACCTAAGATCCGGTATGTAAGGTTTTTAAAGTAGTTAAAAAGTTTCATCCTTTGATGACACTAACTTGGTTAGTGAAACGATCGTCAGGTCTTTTAAAATGTGTTGTGGTGATTTGGGTTCTCCAAGTGTACTTATAAATTTAATTTACAAACGCTATTACCAACCAACCTATCCAGCTTAACGTAAATGTTGGTGCTTGTAGCAATTCAGTTGAAACTGTCAGGAGAATTTAGTTGTTCCTCCACAGATGATTGTCACTAATTCTGTAAAATGGGTGTTTTCTATAGAAACGCGTTTCTGTCGCAATGTGACACACTCGTATTGTACGTACAAATGGATACTTCATTATAGTTCAGACAATAGTTTGATTTACTCTGTAATCTAGTCATGAACATACATCGTCTATTTAAACCTCGTTTTGTTATAATATATGTATAACATATGTAGATACGTTCTATTACCATGATTATATAATCATGAGATAAAGTAGAATTTCCCTTTTAGTGAATTTTCTTTAAAAAAATTCAGTAATGGGGGATCTCGACTTTTGAATTTTGAAAAAATTTGTTCAAATGAGCGCGAACTAGGCCCTCTGAAACACATATCCGGGGTCAGTTTAAATATATATATATATATATATATATATATATATATATATATATATATATATATATATATATATATATATATATATATATATATACAGAGCAGAAAACTCTAAGGATATTTTTGAAAATCCACCTTTTTTTTTTCTTGATATGAAGAAAACAAAAAATGTATTGTATAAGTAAGTGGTCAATATTACATAAAATGAAATGTTTTATTTAAGGAACCTAGAAGATTATTATATATATATATATATATATATATATATATATATATATATATATATATATATATATATACTGAAATACAAATGTTAAGAATTTTTCAAAAACTTCTGAGCATGTGAGAAAAGATTTTAATACAAAGTATGACCTCCACGTTGAGTAATTACAGCTCTACGTCTATTGGTCATAGACAAAATGAGATTGTCACGGTCTCCTTGTGGTAAACGTGCCCACTCTGCTGTCAGAACTCCTGGAATGTAAACGCATTGTGGATGTAGCCCATATGTGGAGTAATTCTTCGTTAAAGCATATACTGGACATGTTCTGTCGGAATTAGATCCGGGAATTATGCTGGCCATGGTAAAACTTCAGTTCCCGCGTTATCCAGCCAGTTGGTTACGATGCGCGCGGTATGTGGACGGGCATTATGGTGTTACAAATTTCATTAAAGTTACAAACGTTTTTCAGGAAAAAAATAATTATTTACAAAGGGAATGTACCTGTCGAATTATAAATATGGCAGGTATTTTTCCTTGTTAAATGCTTGGATGGTTTTGTTTTAGTCAAGCCATCCAGTTTTCGCAAACAATAAACAACAAAAAAGGTTTTTTATGTTATGGTAGAAAATTTTCGTAAAAATATTTCAAATTCGATAGCTCAATAAATTTCCCATTAAGCCAGAATCTTCAATCTTGAACCTTAGTAACACCTATGTAAACGCACGTGGGTAATAAATTAAAGTAAAATAACCTATTGAGCTTCGTTTTGTTTTAAAAAACCTTTTTTGTTGTTTATTGTTTGCAAAAACTGGATGGGTTGGCTAAAACAAAACCATCCAAACAATTAATAAGGAAAAATACCTGTCTTATTTCTAATTTGACAGGTACAGTCCCTTTGTAAATAATTAATTAATGTCATTTTTGGTCTCTTACAAAATTTACAATTTCGGCAAAAATATGGGCAGTTGAGAAAGATTACAGTTGGAAAAATATTATGGAGTGATTAGTATGAATTGTAAATGGAGCTATCATGTGAAAGATTAGAAGAAGAAAATGAAAGAGAAAGGAAATTTTTTGGAATGTCAAAATTTTTAGGTTGTTGAATTCGGAGTATTGTCAAACAGTTTTGGATGCAACTATGTATAAAAAATTATGTTAATATTCACCACAAGTCTTAGACTTATTGAATAAACATGTTGTATGATATTAAGCAATAAAGGTAATAATAATAATAATAATAATAATAATAATAATAATAATAATAATAATAATAATAATAATAATAATAATAATAATAATAATAATAATAATAATAATAATAATAATAATAATAATAATAATAATAATAATAATAATAATAATAATAATAATAATAATAATAATAATAATAATTGTTTTCTGAAAAACTTTTGTAACTTTTCTGAAATTTGTGACACAATTTTTTTAAAGACACTTGCAGTATTTACATATTATATCTAAGACAAAATTTGAATTTATTAGCTCCATATGAAACATAATTTTTTTCTAATTATCGCTAACTAGGACTCTAAAACTGATCTCAAAGATCCATTTAAATTTAAAGAATTAGTTTTAATAGTATATCTTACTAACAGTGTACAATTCTTATTAAAATTCACTACTATAACGCACTTGCTGCGTCCTGAATTTTTTTCTTAATATGTAACCTAACTCACTCAACATTTATTAATATTAAACGACATTTAATAGATGGATTAATTTATTGTGAACTTTTATTTGTCATCAATAAGTAGTACAAATATGTGTTATGACCACATGTTTTACATTTTAAGATTCAAATGAAATTTTATATCTGGCAACCCGGCTCATTTATATTTAATTGTCAGGTGACTTGGTCGATTTTGAATTATCTACTTAGAATAACACATTCACAGTCTAACCATGCTTGAAAACATTCACCGTGTGAAATGCCTCATGTATTTCGAAGTGATATCTTAGACTGTTTATTACTTTAACATCTTTATTTTCGAATAACTCATTTTCTCGTGGGCCATTTAATTTGAATTTTGGCTAACAGGTATATTATCACGTCTCCTATATATGTGCAAATTTTCATTCGAATCACTCCAATATTTCATAAAAATATTGTGTTTTCAAAATTTTCTTTACATTTTTTTCAAAGAAACATTAGACGCACGGTGCCCATCTACCAACTCATCCAAGCCATTAACACAATCAAAGTAATTCCCAAATTTGGTCCAAACCGGTCAAGTATATATATATATATATATATATATATATATATATATATATATATATATATATATATATATATATATATATATATATATATATATATATATATATATATATATATATATATATATATATATATATATATATATATATATATATATATATATATATATATATATATCAAAACCGACCTTGGATATGGGTTCGAAAGGCTCAAATTTGCGCTCATTTGAGGAAATTTTCCAAAAGTCTTACCATCGATACTTCTCTATTAGTGAATTGGCAGGAAAATTCACTACCATAACGCACTTGCTGCGTCCAGACTTTTTCTTTTCTGAAAGTGGTAGATTCCGATAACATTTTCTTCGTTTTATGTTTATTGACCAATTTTTCCAGTAAGCAGGCAGAGTAGCAACTATACCTAGCTATGCTGTTAATATATTCCAGTTCACTGTTGTAACTTTCTTTACTTAAGGAAAAGTGTATTAATCTGTGAACCAGAAAATTCAAACTACCTAGCTTTTTTGGTGAGAAACTTTGGTGTCAGTTAATCCAAATGTAACTCAAAATAGTGGTTTGCTTTCTGTGAATGTGTCTCTTATTTTTAACGACTAATATATTAAGAAAAAGTCATTTGTTATTAATTTCTATTTCATGGGTGAATTCAATGGAGTCAAATTTACTGCAAAAATATCGTCCGCATAAAGAAACCTACTCATAAAAAGATCTGCAATGAATGTGAAAAGGGGCTTAGCCATTTCTGTGCCATTAGTTTGTTCAAAAAATTCATTACTAAATTGAAAAATATACTGATTCATGCAAAGATTTTTCAAATTTATCTATTCTTTGCAGACCTCTTCATCGACGTTGTTCAATATTAACAAATCGTCCAAATACATTACCGTATCTTTTATGGTAGAGCCTCGGTGGTTCCGTGGAAAGAACGTATGCCTCTGAACCGAAGGGTACTGAGTTGGATCCCAGGGTTCTCCTTTCACTTTGTCAGTACCCACTGTAACATTAACATCAACCCAGCTTGTGGCATTGGATTTAAGCAACTTAAATGTCTGCACGTTCCGCCCTTCGGAGGGGACGTAAAGCCATCGGTCCCGTGTCCAAGCGATGTTGGTCATGTTAAATATCCCTACCCTTCTTACACAAATGCGGCGGTTCGGCAACATTTGCTGGATAGTGAGGTGAAACTGCTCACTGGCGTCGGTGATTGGCCATAGTCGCGGAATTAGACCGACGTCAAAGAAACAAAAAACACACAACACATGTTTTATGGTGACAGGGAAATAACGAGGTTACATCAAACGATATTAGAATTTCGCCTTCAAATTTAAGATATTTAACTCTATTAATAAATTCAGGTGAATTTGGAACTCACAAACTTTTTTGTTTCAGAGGCAAGTCTTCAAAATCGGTTGTTAACCAGTTCCCTGTATTGTATGTGGGGGAATTTATAGCTGTAACAACAGGTCTAACCGATTTTACAGGTTCATGAATTTTCAGGAAACAATACTTTGTTGGGAACTTTCGGATTTGAAACCTGTAACTTTTTCCCCAAATCTTTTGTAACAAGGTTTTTAAATTGTTTTTAACTCCAGAAATCATTTTTGGGAGAGGATTTCTATTTAGTTTTTTATACAACCCTGTTTCTATTGCTTTATATACTCTATCTTTATAATCGTTTTTGTCTAAAATCGCAACCTTATTACCTTGATCTGCTTTAGCATAAAAAGATAGTACTTAGTAGATTAGGCATACGCATAAAACAACCTATTATTATTATTGCTGTTATTATTATTATTATTATTATTATTATTTAGAATTATTTGTGTTTTTACAATGCGCAATACGGAAATACGTCCAATTGCCAAATCCTTATTTTTACCGTCGCTAAAAAAATTGTTAGCCTGTCTGTCACCAAAAATTTCACGATAATCTGGGGTATTAATTTCCCCTTTACAAATTTTGTGCTTACTATCCACATTTTTCCAAATTATAAACGATTAGTCAGCATGAAAATTTTGACATTGACTTGACATACTATTCATTTGAGCTAATGTATGGAAGAAGTTTTTTGATTATCGAAACCGACTATATATATTTTTTTTATTTCAGATATTTTCTGTGCTGATTCTTCTTTCCATGTGGTGATTTAGGTAAGTTAAGTTTTTTGTTTCGATCTCTTATTTATTAGCGAATTTTTTTTTAATTCGCTAATGGGGAGATCTATATATATATATATATATATATATATATATATATATATATATATATATATATATATATATATATATATATATATATATATATATATATATATATATATATATATATATATATATATATATATATATATATATATATATATATATATATATATATATATATATATATATATATATATATATATATATATATATATATATATATATATATATATATCAAATTTGGTGAGTACCTTCCTTTTGCAAGTGGCTTGGACAAGTTCGTTAGCCAGGAAAATCGAACCAGGTTTTCCCGGAAAATTTTGTGTTTTATTTCTAAAAAAAAATCATATCTCTTTAAATAACAAAGTAAGGGCAACCAAGTTTGGTACGCGTGTTTATATTATAAAGAGTGAACTCTATACCAAAATTTAGGTCTCTAGATTTTAAGACCACGAAGTTATGGGCAGTTAAAGAAACAAATTTTGGAGTCCTCCTCAAAACGTCAAACTCGCAATTTTAAACGATTGGCAATGTTTAGGCAAGGAACGTCAAACAAATACCGATTGTGAAAAGAAAATGTTGCAAGAAGAGTGTTCTGCAAACCCTTAAGTTTCATATTCAACCGTCATTGCCCTTCATTTTACTAAAATATTTACAAAATATTCATTTCAAATAGACCCTTTCTTTGATGCTTTAGCTGTCAGTTTAGTTAAGTTATGCTTTTTGGATCTTTATTTGTAGGTTTAGTGAAGTTTATGGTTTAACGGTCTATAATTTTTTAGCTAATTTTCGTAGAACAAATTCGTTAATGCATTTTGCATTTTTATCGAAACATGATGCGTTTATAAGAAAAAAATCTGGACGCAGTAAGTGCGTTTTGGTAGCGAATTTTCGGTAGATTTGCAGATTAGCTCCCGAACGCTTTTCAAAAAACTGTTTTCAGAAACTTGCCTAGGGCCCCCCTGGATGCACAAACCCCAAGAAAAATTTCTTGTTCACACCCCCCAAGGAAGTTACGGGACCAGGAGTGAATAGGGGTGCTGGGCGGCGTAGGTAGTAAAAAGGAAATATGAGCAGAAAATGCGAATAAAACTGGCTTGAAAGTTGTCTTTTTCACATCTTAAAGCCATATCCCCCTTAAACCCTGCCCACCCCGCACAGCACCCCTATTCCCGTAGGTGCCGTAACTTCCTTGGCGGGTATGAACAAGAAATTTTTCTTGTGGTTTATGCAACGAGGGTGGTTGTATGCACGTGAGGGGAAAGGAAAATCTCCACGGCGAAGCAAGTCGAAGCGGGGGGGGGGGGGGGTCTGCTTCGTCGTAGTCATTTTCCTTCCCCACTCGTGTAGGCGGGGTTTAATGGGGATATGGCTTCAAATAGACAGCTTTTAAGCAGTTTTCTTCGCTTTTTCTGCTCATATTTCCTTTTTACTACCTACCCCGCCCAGCACTCCTATTCACTCCCAATCCCGTAACTTCCTTGGGGGGTATGAACCAGAATTTTTTCTTGTGGCTTGTGCATTCAGGTAGGGTCCTAGTAATATTTCTGAAAACAATTTTTTGAAAAGCGTTCGGGAGCTAATCTGCAAATTTACCGAATTTTCATTAAATCCTTCAAATTTCAATAACCCAATTGGCTATTAACGTAAGCTTTGTTGGTTAAGAAACCAACATTTAAGTTTATTTTCGGAAATTTTTTGTATATTTTCAAACCATAAGTAATTTTGATAAAATATAGTACATTGTTTCTACTACATAGGCTATACCGATAATCAGATTGATGCCTGCTCGCATTTGCTATTAAAAACATTTTTATGGAAATTCACTTTCATAACACATTTGCTGCATCCAGACATTTGAAAAATGTTAATATATTTTCAAACAATAAATTTATTTCGATGAAATATGATACATTGTTTCTACTATATATGCAACCAAGTTTGATGCCTGCTTTCATCAAAGAAAGACATTTGCTATAAAAAATATTTTAAAGAAAATTCGCTACCATAACGCACTTGCTGCGTCCAGAGATTTCGTCGTTACGTAGCTACTATTTATAAATGGCTACAGATTTTATATACAGGTTTTTACGATAATAATACCCTTTTAAACATGTAAATTCATGATGTTTTTCCAGACCCTACTTCATAAAAAGTAGAAGGATTTATATTTGCCAATGCCTCTAGATATACTAAATCAGAGCTTAAATCACCACAATAGGAAGGGAAAGAAACAAAAACCAATAAAACAATCTAATCATGGCTATCTTCTAGTTTTTCAACGTTTGTTAAGTTACAATTTCACTTTAGTTTATTAAGATTTAAGGGCCAATAACATATATTTTAATACTTCTTATATCTAGGTCATGTGGCATATTAGTTTTCAGACAAAGCAAATGGAAAAACTCTATTAACCTACCTTTAATCCCAGAGCAGCCTCAATATTCCAAGACATTTGTTACCATTTCATAAGTTTTCTGTCGGGATCTAAGCTCCAGTTTTCCTGTAGTATCTATCTGGAAGATTTAGATGTAATAAGGGCTGCCTGATCAAATATTTACCCAGAGCATTCCACCTTGAGCTTTTATATTCCTGGATGTCTCTCGGCATTAAAGAAATTCAGGCAACTGGGTTTATTGCTGCTTCACTTCGTGCAAGCTTGGTCGATTCGTCGGTCCAGCAACGGTCGCAATAACGTAGTCAAAAGTAAAGGAATCCGCAATACTGAAAAGGCTGAGTGTTTCCTGATATACAGGCCGTTTCAAAAGTGTGGGATAAAATCACTTTCTCTCGTATTAATAATTTTGAAGGGGAATGCTGAAAAGGGTCAGGTGAGAAATTTGAAATGTCACTTTTTCAGTAAAATTCTTTCTACCAACCGCAACTTTGTTTGAAGGTCAACTACGCTTACAAAATTTTAAAAAAGAAAATTGAACCCTTTTTAACACTACAAAAATGTTCAATTGGGGCTTGAAAATTAATTTTGGGGGAGCAAGGGATATACTTAATGACAATTAAGTTTCGTAAGTAGATTTAGATTATTTCGGGACGCAGCAAGTGCATAATCGTAGTGAATTTTCATAATAAGGTACAACGTATTAATAAAATTAATACTTAATTAAACAGACCTTGAATTTAAAGTTCCTAATATACGCTAATTTGAGGAATTCTTTCGAGCGATATTTTCCTACTATCAAAACAATATTTTGATTTTGTGTTCTAGCTCATTTTGAGACAAATACCCAAAACTCAATTCTCCTTGAAGTTACAAAATTAAAACTTGGTATATCTAGATACAGTAAGTCTCTTTAAAAGAAACTTGTCTATCAAACTTCATTAAAGTTACAAAAGCTTCCTAGATGAAAACTTAATTAATATTTAGAGAAGGACAGTATATGCCAAATTATAAACGTGGCAGGTACCTATTTTGCCTTATTAGTCGCTTGAATGATTTGGTTTTAGTCAACCTAATCAAACAGATTCCTCCAACAACTACAAAGGTTTTTTTTATTGACACATTCTCTGTTAGTGAATTTTTTTAACAAATATTCAATAACATCAACGGTAAAAAAAATGTCACTTAAATTTTTAAATTTAGGCTCGAAGGCGACGAAGTTATCACGGCGATTTAAACTAAAATAAAATCTTGTTACAATCGTATGAAATATGAACACTATTGTTTCTACCAAATATTAATGTGAAGCAAAACAAAAAGTTACATACAACGGGCGGAACTCGAACCCGGGCCGCCCGCGTGGCAGGCGAATATCTGCCCCGGAACCAGAGATTCGCCGATAAATAGTTTGTTTACGTGATACGTGGAGTCGATTTTGTTTATATTTATTTCATTCATTTGTATCTTGTTGATATGAAAGTTACTAAGTCATTGTTTAACAAAAACATCATGATAAAAATATAATTGTTTCTGCTTTTCCCTTATTTTATATTTTATAAATATCTTTTTTTTTCCACATAAGTCTTACTTTACTGTGATAAATTTCTCTTTTTTTTTCTTTCTTCTTCCTTTAAGCCCCAACCCATCCTCTTCAGGGGGTGCTTTTCTTCTGGAGTGTCCGTTAATATTGCTGATTTTCTTTTTTGGCGATGTTTGTTTACATGTGCGTTATGTTTTTGGAATGAGGTCTTGAGTTTACGGACTGATTAATATGCAACTTCTTAACGGCATTTCTTTATTTAGCTTCGTTACTTTCGCCACAGTTCCATTTGTTGATTCTATGTCATTGAGTTCACAACAAAAGAGTCTACTTCGGGAAATATACCGAGATTGAAGGTTGTCATTCCGATAGCTTTGAACTCTGCAAATATGTTTCTGTAAGCTATAGTATCGGGTGGAGTTTTCTTTATGCGATTGAATGGATGTCGTAGACAGAATTGGTTTTTCCGGAAATGCTGGTCGTTCGCCTTTCACGTGCCAAAAAATGACTCTTAGAAGGTCTAAATAAAGATCGGTTGAGTGGCTGGAGTTGATGTGTCGTACGCGGAAGAAATGACAAAAGTACTACTCCACTTCCCGAACAGTACTCCAGTAATGAGGTTGCTAGGTGCGATGCATCCTTATCCAAGACAAGTACTTATGGATTTTCTTCGAAGCACCTCAAATGGCTTTCGAAATGTTTTATAAATGTCAAAATGGTCTTATTGATAACCCAATCGCCAGGATGAGCAGCTTCGATGCTAATAGGATGATAGTTATTACAAAATGTTATTTGAAAAACACCATAAGACATATGAGCTGACCTGACCTGACCTGACCACCCTTGTGTACAGTCAACGGGTCATACTAGGTCTCCGTCTCCATGTTTTTCCATATAGCCGCCTAGTGACGGCTAGGGTCATAACTGCCTTGCGCAGTATTTTTTCAACGTGGCCATTCCAGGTTAGCTTAGAGTCGAATACGACCCCAAGATAATTTTACCTCCTGGCCAACGGGATGTTTCTACCATATAGAGTGAGAGTTCTGTGGCCCTCCCACTTCCTCCTCGTAAATGGTATGATAATGGCTTTCTTGGGGCTGACCCCGAGCCTTTGGCTAACCGTCCACCTTTCCAGTGCTGTCTGCATGCGCTCCCACACTGACTGTGTACCTTTAACCTTTCCTCGGTCTATGATGACAGTGTCGTCCGGATAGCCCTATACCTCGTGTACCCCCTCCCGATAGCCTCCTTAGCAGGCCGTCCACGACTAGGCACCAGAGCTGGGGAGACACAACGCTCCCCTGCGGCCACCCCGCCGCGACCCTCGCCAGCAGAGCCCTCCCGGCGAGTGAGGTAAACACCGCCCTGTCCCTGAGTATGGAACCGATCCACTTGCAACAGGTATCCTCTATTCCCCGCTCCCTCACAGCTGCCAGCACCGATCCCAATGAGGTGTTGCTGAAGGCCCCCCTCAATGTCTAGGAAGGCCCGCAGCGCCACCTAACAGTTCTCCAGCGTATTCTCCAGTTTCAGCACCAGTTGGTGCAGTGCTGTTTCTGTTGAGACTCCTGCTCTGTATGCGTATTATCCGCAGTGTAGAGGATAGCTTCCAGTACACCGCCCCTAATGTACCGGTCGAGCAGTTTTTCTATTGTTTTTAGCAAGAGTACATGAGATTTATTGGCCTCAGGGTCTTTGTCTGATCTGTTGGAGGCCCAGGTCTAAGAATGTATACAACCCTGGCCAGTCTCCATGCTCTCACATGGCTTTCGAAATGTTTTATAAATGTCACAAAGGTCTCATTGGTAACTCAATCGCCAGTATGAGCAGCTTCGATGTTAGAAGGATGATAGTTATTACAAAATGTTCTTTAAAAAACACCATAGTACATATTAGTATCGGCGGGATTGAATTTCCACATCCGTTGACGGTCAGAATCATGGTCACAGTTTTGCCTCTTTCCACCGATGTCGCCATTTTAGTCTCTTTTTTCTCTTCTGCTACTATCGTTCCAGTTATCTGTACAGTTTGAAGGCCTGTGTCACCAATGTCCCAAATTGATGCACAATCAAATTTCTAACGATTCGGGACAGCTTCCAAATTATTTAAAAAAATGATTTATTGAACCTTGTCGGTCTACTTATCCTGGTTGTCTGTCCATGTGTGGGGATTGCTAACCTGGGAAATATTTTCATCAATAGAGAAAACCAGACAGCTGAAGCCAACTTTTATTCAGTCCAGTTGCTCGAAATTTTCACTTTATTTACAACACCATAATCAGAGGCAAGTTTCCATATTTCTTTGCAAGATAACCTATGGTGAATTTGCAAGCAATGTAAAATATATTTACAAGGTTGGCTTTCTTGGTTATTTGTAAATATCTGCATGGCTTATATATAATCAATGCTTGGCGGCATCGTTAGCTCGGTTGATATTTCTTAACAACGTATATCATAAATATAATTTTGACTATGGAAGCATTTGAAACTGCATTCCTAAAGATAGTTCCAAAAGCAAGCTCTGCTGCTGCTACTGCTGCTCCAAATTTAAATTTAGAAGTACATATAAAGAAAAATAGATTACCATGTTCTGGTTGCTGTTGGGGAGATGCTAGAAAATAGGAAAGATGTTGCGTAAATATTTAAAATTCCTTTGAGATGTTTTCTAGAACGTGTGAATGTATCCAGAGCGATTTACTAGAAGACACTCGTAAAAAGGTATTCCCAAAGACATGGTTGTTCAAAAAACTTGTACACCGCTTTTAGGAAATACTTTTGCGCTGAAGCATTTGAAAGTACACCTATCGTTGCAGAAGAACATCTGATAGATATTGCTTCAAGCAACGGAAACAATCAGATTTTGTTATTAGCTCGTTAACAAATTACTGAAGTGAACTGTCTTGTCTAGAACTATCATCTTATTAAAGCAAAAGCGCTTTTTTTGCTCTAGCTTCTTTAAAAATCTAAACATAGAGACAAGCTTCAAATAGAGAGGGAGCTAAGCCTGTCTTATCTCGAATATCAAACCAAATTTTTACAGAATGTGTACTATAAAGCAGGCACAACGTAGTCATTCAATCTACGCTTTAGAAATGTTTTATTGCAATGTTAGTTACACCGTTGTTATTGTGATTATATATTTGCAAATTTAAGTTTGAAATAAAAATTTAAGAAAATAATTCTAATGTCTAGTGCATTTATTCGAATCCGTCCTGTACAGCTTCGTCGCCCTCCCAAGGGGGTGCGCCCCACAGTTTGGCAATCGCTGGTCAATACAATAGTTTTTATGTCATAGTGTTTTAAATACTGGTAGATGATTGGTATTAAAGTTTTTCGATTAATTAATTTTTGAGAACATTTTATATTTTAAACTTTTTTGATATTTTGTCTTTCTAAAATTTTCTGACAAACCTTGTAAAATTATAAAGTTAATATATAATAAATAAATAACATAAAACAAATCACATATATTTAGCATTAGTGCACGATATTAGCTCAGGCATAAAGCAGAAAATTTTTCAAATACCTCTACTTAAAAAATATCTAGCCAACTATAAATTTTATCCATTCGCAAAAGCAGTGGGAAAAGCACAGTGATATAGGAATAAAAGTAAATAACTAATCGATATAAATTCAACCACATATTCAATTTAATGTTGTCGAAAATTACAACTCCATAAAGGGAGATCTGCAATAGCGGGGTATTATTGTTTTGTGGGTTGGCAATACGTTTATTGTTCTCCATTGTTCAATTGATTTAATTTGCCAATTTATCATTGTCGCGGTTATCCGATGCATACCAATATTGGGATTGTCACAAAATGTAGCTGGTAATGAACGTTTCATTAAAGTCTATGCAAGCTACATTGTTGCTTTATTAATAAATCTGGACGCAGCAAGTGCGTTGTGGAAGTGAATTTTCATTAAAATGTTTTTATAGCAAATATGTCTTTAATACAAGCAGGCATCAGTTTGGTTACCGGTATAACCTATATAGTAGAAATTTTGGTACATTGTTTCTATTAGTGAATTTTTATTTAAAAAAATTTACTAATAGAGAGGTATCGATGGTGAGACTTTGCAAAAATTCTTTCAAATATGCGCGAACTAGGACCTCTAGAACCCATATTCGGGGTCAGTTTTAATTTATATATATATATATATATATATATATATATATATATATATATATATATATATATATATATATATATATATATATATATATATATATATATATATCCGTCTGATAACTCAAAAATTAATTAACCGATATCGATTAAACTCGGCAAGTGCCTTTCTTTTATTAATGGCTTGGAAAATCGGACGGGGTTTTCCAGGAAAATTAGGAGTTTTCTTTCAAAAAAAAGTTTTTCTCCGAAAATTACAAAGCTGTTCTAATGAAATTTAATGGATATATTGACTTAGGAGAGACTTTACTACGTACCAAAATTCAACTTTTCAAGTTTATAGAAAATTGAGTTATTAAAATTTTGAATTTTCTATCGAAAAAAAAATTTTTCTCTGAAAATTACAAAGTTATTTTAATGAAATTTTGTGGATATATTGCCTTAGGAAAGACCTCACTAGATACCAAAATTAAACTTTCTAAGTTTATAGAAAATTGAGTTATTGAAATGTGAAGCATTTAATAAAAATTCACTACCATAACGCACTTGCTGCGTCCCGTTTGTTTTTCTTTATATCATGCTATTTCATCAAAATAGCTTATTGTATTGTGTGAAAATGTACAACAATTTTCCGAAAATAAACTTTTAAATGTTTCCTGGAAAACTGGTCTCCTAACCAATGAAACCGTAGGTTAATGGCAAATTGAGTAATTGAAATTTGAAGCATTTAATGAAAATTCGCTACCAAAACGCACTTATTGTGTCTCGATTTTTTCTTACAAACACTCATCATATTTCGATGAAAATGCAAACATGCAATAATATAAGGGATGTTAAAAAAATGAAAATCGACAAATTTTAGGTATCACAGACGACTTATGGGTCATCCCGTCTTTGTCAAAATAATTTTATGAGATGCAGCTCAAGACACCCTAAAATTAACGTATACAATTCTACTATTTTGCATAATAACAATTATATTGAGCTTTACGTAAAAGTACGTCACCTGTATATATGTGAACAGATAAAAATTGAAACTAAACCCGGATATGGATTCTAGGGGCCTTAGTTTGCACTCAGTTGATTATTTTTAAAATTCAAAAGTAGCGGTTTCCTCAATAACGAATTTTGTCTACGAAAATTAGCTACAAATTATAGACTGTTAAACAATAAACTTAACTAATAATACTGCCAAAGCATCAGAGAAGGGGTCTATTTGAAATGAATTTTCTGGAAATATTTTAGTAAAATGAAGGACAATGACAGTTGAAGCTGAAACTTAAGGGTTTGTAGAATACCCTTCTTGCGACATTTTCTTTACATAACCCGTATTTGTTTCAGGGTCTTTGCCTAAATGTTCCCAATTTTGACGCTTTGAAGAAAACCCTAATTATTCCTTTCTTTAAATGCCTATAACTTTTTTGTCTTTTAACTTACGGACAGAAATTTTGGTACATGGTTCACTTTTTATAATTTTTATGATACAAACACCCGTGGCAAATTTGGTTACCATTACTTTGTTTTTTCTGGAGATATTTTTCTGAAATAAAACCCAAAATTTTCCGGCAAAACCTTTTCCGATTTTCCTAGCTAACGAACTTATCCAAGCCACTTGCAAAAGGAAGGTACTTACAAAAAAAATTTAAAAAAATCGGCCCATAATTTTTTTAGTTCTCGATATATATATATATATATATATATATATATATATATATATATATATATATATATATATATATATATACAGTATTAAGTTTTTGTGGCGGTAATAGTGTTTTTTACTTAAAAAATTGTGGGAAGGCCGTCAGTTGCAAAATAAAACTCTTTATTAAATGCCGAGCTTTCGGAAAAGTTTATTCCATGCTCAAGGCTACAACATGGAAAGAAAAAAGTTTACAATTTACATAGGAAAAATATAAAAGTTTAAAATACTTACGTATAACGTGAGTTTTACTATAACTAATTATTCAATAACAAACATGAAAAAAACCTTTTTATAAATTTGAGTGAAGTCGAAAAGTGCCAAACTGACATGTAAAGCCAACTATTGTCTAATTGAATTTGTTTTTTGTTTTTGTCTAGGAAATATAAATAGGGGTTGTGATTTCTAAAATTATTATCTTTCTTTAAGTTTATTAAATTTCGTTGAAAGTAATTTCAAATTCTTCTAAACATATTATTTTATTACTTAAGATTTCACAGTGTAAAATAGAAACATTACTAAAATTTATATTGTGGCCAGTGTCGAGTCCTTAAAGATAGATTAACACAGCACAAAAGTGCCATACCTTTACAAAAAAGAACTTGCGCTCTGTCAGAACATAATCTCGACACTGGCCACAATATAAATTTCTGTAATTTTCTATTTTACACTGTGAAACCTTAAGTAATAAAAGAATGTGTTTAGAAGAATTTCAAATTACTTTTAACGACAATTTAATAACCTTAAAGAAAGATAATAATTTTAGAAATCACTACCCATATTTATATTTCCTAGACAAAAACAAAAAACAAATTAAATTAGACAATAGTTAGCTTTATATGTCAGTTTAGCACTTTTCGATATAACTCAAATTTATAAAAAGGTTTTTTTCATGTTTGTTATTGAAATTATATTAAAACTCACGTTATATGTAAGTATTTTAAACTTTTTTTTTAAACTTTTATATTTTTCCTATGTAAATTGTAAACTTTTTTCTTTCCATGTTGTAGCCTTGAGCATGGAATAAACTTTTCCGAAAGCTCGGCATTTAATAAAGAGTTTTATTCTGCAACTGACTGCTTTCCCACAATTTTTTGAGTGTATGTATATATATATATATATATATATATATATATATATATATATATATATATATATATATATATATATATATATATCTGTGTGTGTGTGTGTGTTCTGGGGGGCCTAGTTCGCCGTCATTTGAAGACAATTTTTCAAAATTCAAAAGCCGCGATCTCCTCCGTAATATTTTTTTTAAATAAAATTCACCAAAAGTCTGAATCTTCTCTTTAGTGGGTTTTTTCTACGAAAATTCACTAAGAGGATAAACGGAAAATTCAAACACCCTCCTGGGTGCTACATCGACATTTATTTAGAAAGAAAGAATTTTTGTTTTTCAAGCAGGTGCTTCTTGACGGTTTAGAAATTTTTTAACGGTTTCTTCAACACCGTGTATAAAATTTATGTAAATTACCTGATGTTTTACAGAACAACGGGGTAAATGTGAAGGGCTCCTACTTGCAAATGCTTTTAACAGAGTTCAATTTGGTCGCGGTAATCGAATGTTGTTACATCAAGTTTGAAAAGGAAAAAACTTTCGCGGGCGATGCTTTAAGTATTGAGTACTTATTTGTTACAACGATCACAGCAGCACAACTGTCGAAATAACCGAATTTTTTATCAAATCCAGATACCACCACCATTGAGATCCAGAAATATTACACAGTTTTTGAATTTCAAAGCGGTTATTAGCATTTCAGCGTAACCTTCTTTGAACATTAATGTAATTTCGTTTAATTATTTGGATTACACGCCGAAATGAAGCGAGTCAAATCCTCTGTGAGAAAAGCTCAACAGCTCGTTGGTGTTTATCTTAATAAGAGCCAGCTTCAAACGTTTCATCCGTTTATATTTCCATGTAAATGCCTCAGATGTTCCACTTTTATATTTAAGTTATAAAAGAGCGAGCAGACTCAAATAAAACAAAGATACCGTGTAATATTGTAGGCTCTAAAACGTTTCCGCGGGCAATGCAAAACTACGTGGGCAAGTACATTTCATTCCTGAATGACCTAGTTTTGGCGAATATTACTGACGTTATTAATATTGTTATTGTTATATTCTGTAAAAATAACACGTGTTTAATTTAATTCAAGTGATACTAGAATCATTGTTTCAGTCGTTTTCTTTTGTAATATGGATAACGCAGTATGTGACTAAAATTATTCAAATTTTTTATTAGCGCCTTGTCATTTTAAAATATCACTTATAGATAGGTAAACCACTTTTGAACAGCTTCTTTAAATG
This sequence comes from Tillus elongatus, assembly GCA_964006375.1. NCBI lineage: Eukaryota > Metazoa > Arthropoda > Insecta > Coleoptera > Cleridae > Tillus > Tillus elongatus. Next base: position 55,061,610 of record OZ023264.1, on the reverse strand, counting down.
AACGTAAATTTAGAGCCCCTAGAATTCGTGTCTGTTGTCTTTTTATATGATTGTATTTATAGACCTATATCATTTTTTTTTATTTGGAAGTTTGAAGTGTCTTAACATCTAAGGTCATTGATACTATCGGTACATTTTGGTTCACTAATTAAAGTATCTGTAATCAAATGCTATCAAATAGTGAGGATTGTCTTAAAAAACAGAGTAAATTAGTCACATTTGGCTCACTCAAGTCAAGAATTTAGGCTAGTGTTTTCCCATTTAGCTATTCGAGTGGATTGATATATAATGGACATCCTTGAAGCACATGGTTAACAGTAATCACTCTGTCACATATTTCACATTGAGGTTGTTGTTGCTGGATAAGTAGGTATCCATGGGTGAACTTACAATGGCCTATACGAGTTCTTCTGATAGCGACTTCTTCCCTGCGTGTTAGACTTGGGAGCGTCTTTGGGGTCACTGATGTTTCGATCTTGCAAAGTTTATTGTCAAGGGATAACCAGTGGGTTTGCCATTTGGCTTTGGAACTTTCTTTAATATTGGCAATAAGGTCTGAATGGGTTTGTATGGGTATTATTGTATTTTCTAGTATCGCATTCCGTGAGCATTCGTAAGCATTTTCATTGCCCACAATGCCACTGTGGGAAGGCGTCCAGATCAGTGTGATTGACTTGCCAGCATGATAGAGACCGTGGACGCTTTCTTATATTTGAGTTACTATAGGGTTTCTTGCATAATGCGATGCAAGTGCATTAATAGATGTTAAAGAGTCTGTGCACACTAAAGCATTTTTGTATGGGGAGTCGATGAATGTGTGGACTGTCCTCTTTATAGCAAATAACTCTGCTGTGTAATTGCTACACTCTGATGATAGGTGATACGCCTCTGTTTTGAGGGGAGATATAACACCGCTTCCTACACCCCGTGTGCTCTTTGATCCGTCAGTATACATGATCAGGTCAAATTTATATTGTGATAACCTATATCATAGATAAGTACTTTAGCGAAAGTTTTTCAGTCTATTGAAGACACGAAAAATAAATATCTAAATAAATACGAACTTTTGTCGAAAAAACAACTTGACTTCAGAGAAAAACTCTCCACACAAGATTAATGAAACCACGAGAAATATCTATTATAGCCTAGATAATTTTGAAGTCATTATTTATACTAGTAGACCTGAAAAGGACGTTTGACACTGTCGATCATGTTAGGTTATTGAAAGTGTTGGATGGAGTAGGATTTAAAAGAAAGCAATTGCAGTTGTTGAAAAGTTACTTGTCTGGCAGATGTCAGACAGTCAAGATGGGTGGAGTGCTGAGTAATGCGGTGGAAATTGATAATGGTGTTCCTCAGGGAACCATTCTGAGGCCCCTGTTGTTCAATATATACATAAATGATCTATTTCGTATTGAGACAGTGGGGGAGATGGTGGGATAATCGGATGACACGGTAATATTTTATAGTGCAAAATCTTCGAATTTTTCAAAACTGACTGTTGAAAACTACTTGAAAGGTATATTGGAATGGTTCCGAGTTATATTGTTAACGGTGAATATGTCATTTATTTCTTTTACTAGTTACAAAATTACTTACCATCTTTTGGAACACTTAATATTGACGCAAGCCTTGTTATAAGGACTGTAACCAAAGCGTTGTATCTGGGTGTAACTATTGCTCCCACATGAGATAGGACCATCACATACCTAACCCGATAAAAGAATTCGTGTTATGATGGTCAAGTTTAAAGTCCTAAAACAAGTGCTAAACATCTGTGATCTGAAAATATTGCATTACTGATTAATAGGAAGTCATTTGCGTTATGGTGTTTTGGCTTGGTGTGGTGCAGCAAAGTGCCACATAGTCTGCTATATATCTATCTTAGTTATCGTTTTTATCGAAAATTGTGTATTACTCCAGACACGAAGGCAACAAGTCTCTGACCTAGGCGATTGTCTGGTTAAACTTCTTATTTGTTTAGTTCTATAAATAACACACACTTATATATATATATATATATATATATATATATATATATATATATATATATATATATATATATATATATATATATATATATATACCCACACACATTGCTCAACACGTAATTATTTAATACCTATCAAACTTAGAAGATCAAAATTTTTTGGAAGGAGGCAACTAAGTATGCTTCCTCAAACGGTATAACAATCTCTTTCCTGCGACTTCCGGTTTTGCCGAAGGTAGAGATGAGTTAATAATTTCAAATGGATTACCTAGTTCGACTTTTATACAGGGTGCGTAAATAGTATTGCACCAAATGGAAATATGCACAACCGGTTTGACATTTGGATTTGATATTTGGTGGGGCTAAATTATTCATAAATGTCCATATTTTGACATTCTTTAAATATGCCGAGGCAGTGTTCGCGATCGCAATTCTAAATCGAGCTTCTAATTCATTTACTTTTGTTGGCCTATTGGTATATACAGCACTTCTCAAATATCCCCAAAGAGAAAAAGTATATGAAGGTCATGTCTGGAGACCTAGGAGACCATTCAATCGGACCCTTTGTCCAATATATTGTCCTGGGAAATTGTGTTTAAATATACCAACTTTCCTAATCTTGTTAATACCAAACATATTGGTGCAAGGCCTGCAGATTTATTGTATTTGCTTTAATCTCCCACAAATGTTAATGTACCATGCATAAAGAGTGGGCCGATAACGTTTCTGTCCAATATTTTACACAAACATTAAATTTTTCTGGTGTGACTTTCCAAGTTAACATGGAGATTTAGGGGATTTTGTAAGTTGTCAGTGTCTACGGTTATGCCTGTTTACAGAATTACTTAACGTAATTGTGACTTCGTGTGAAAAAATTATTATTTTCTCACAAAATTTGGTTAATTTCAGTTCTTTCCGTCATAATATCTGCAAATTACAACTTGCGATCAAAATCGTCTTGTAAGGATTCATGAACTAAATGTGGTTTGTAGGGATGACGCATAAGACAAATTTTCTAATTGATCCTTCACACACATCATGATTAGTGCTGGCAAAGCTTCTCGATTAATCGAACACCGCGATTTTCACATTGGAGAACTCTGAAAAATCGATTAATCGATAACCATAATAATCGATTAATCGATATGATCGAATATCTGCAATGTGCAAAATCGCGATTTTCGATTAATCGATTAATAGAATAATCTAATAAAACTGATCATTAAAAGGCAAACAGGACACTGAATCAGTGAATGATTGCTAATTATTCCTGGAGTAAAAATGTACAGGTGTCCACGATAAAATAGTATTACTTAGCATCTTCTTCGTTAACATTTTGAGATAAACAGTGTTTTAAGTGGTCAAAGTTGTGCTGAATTTTATGCTCAGTAATTGTTCATGGAACAGGAAGCTATGCAGGAGGGCATTCTTAGGCGTGAGAATATATTTTTAATATCATTCAATTTATAATTAAAAATTAGTTATAGGAAAAGTCGCTACAATAATTAATGTAATATTTCATGTAGAAGTAGAGCACATAGATATCATAAACATTGGCAGTGAAATAATATTACATATTTATCTAAATAATAAACAAGTTGGAATTGCAGAGTACAGTACAAGGAATGCTGACTGATGACAAATTGTTAATAATGTAGAACAAGAAGGTTATAAATACTGGTGTTGGTAAACATTAGCGAGACTTTTGATTTTAATTATGTAGAGATAAGTAGAGACTTTTAATTAAGATTTCATTATGTAAAGATTTCGGTTTTAAATTCATTTCGGTTAAATTAGTTTGTAAAAAATTGTTAATTTATTTTTATTGTTAAATTTTACTACATCGTTACTATGTCCATATTATCCTAGTTATAAAAATTATTCCCTAATTATCCTCCGTTCCCTAAACATGGTCCTTCGAGCCGGATCTGAACCAGCGACCTATGGAGTTTTGCAAACAAACCAAAAGCATTTCTTCAGATTCGATTGATTGTGTCTTATTAATGACACAAATCAAAGTAAAGCAAGTCGAACTATCATGGATAAAAGCAGGGTTAGATACGGCCCTTCGGAAGAGGGTTAGAAGCGGAATCCTAGGACAACTTCTAACATCCGTATTTGGGGTCAATGACGACGTATACAAGGATATACATCAATTAGACAAGAACCAACATGAGCTAATTGCAGCATCTCATCATCAAACGAGGCTGATGCTGCAATCACTATCCAAATTCAATGACACCGAGAAGAGGATATACCATACGCTAAGGCAGTTCGAGTCCAAACTGAACCAAGGTCTGGAAGCCATCAACAACATGAAGCCTTGGTACAAAGCAGTAGATAACAATTCATTAAACATTTACATATTGAGTGTTTATCAGATAGCTGATCGATATCTAGATGAACTTATCCTCATTATAGAAGCTTGCTAAACATACATGTGAACCAAGCTAACATTCGCGATTTTCTGTCACCAGCACACATTAATCAAATCATAAGCACAGCAACAGTAGCTATAGCAATTATAGCCGCTATCTATATACTACGGAGGATTCAGAAGAAAACTAAGAAAAGGTCAGCACTGCCGAAGAACAGAAGAACTCGTGCCGAGAAGGCCTACCCCGACGTCGAACGAATAGATATGGCAGAGTTGAGCAGATTACCAGAAACAACTGATGATTCCTACAGCCCATAGCTAGCCAGACGAAGTCGTCCTTTGTTGACTCGGCAGAATGTTCATGGAACAGGAAGCTATGCAGGAGGGCATTTTTAGGCGTGAAAATATCATTCAATTTATAATTAAAAAAATGTTATAGGAAAAGTTGCTACAATAATTAATGTAATATTTCATGTAGAAGTAGGTCACATAGATATCATAAAGATTGGCATTGAAATGATATTACATATTTATCTAAATAATAAACAAGTTGGAATTGCAGAGTACAGTACAAGGAATGCTGACTGATGACAAATTGTTAATAATGTAGAACAAGAAGGTTATAAATAGTGGTGTTGGTAAACATTAGCGAGACTTTTGATTTTAATTGTGTAGAGATAAGTAGAGACTTTTAATTAAGATTTCATTATGTAAAGATTTCGGTTTTAAATTCATTTCGGTTAAATTAGTTTGTAAAAAATTGTTAATTTATTTTTATTCTTAAATTTTACTACATGGTTACCATGTCCATATTATCCTAGTTATAAAAGTTATTCCCTAATTATCCTTCGCTCCCTAAACAGTAATACTTTTCACAAAACAATTGAATTTTCACGCGTTACGCATTTATTTCTAGAAAACTAATACTGATAGAACGATATAAAAAATAATATCCACAATTTTATATTCATATAATTTTGACATAAAAATGCTGAATCCAAATTCCAAATATGAAAAAATCAAATATGGCAGCCATTAAAAAATCAAAGTCAATGCAAATATTTGGAAGCTCGATAAATCGATTCATTTAAATATCGATTGATGGGAAAAAATCTAAAAATCGATTAATCGACGTCAAAAATACAATAACGGTTATTTAGATTCTCGATTATTCCTGAAATCGATTAAGCCATAACAAGTTTTCGTGATTTGTGCCAGCCCTAATCATGATCTGCTGCAAGTTGTCTGATTTAGGTTTGTGGTGTATCAGTTACATCCAGTAAAAAAAATCATCATTTGTTGCTGTTTTTGGTATTCAAATCGTTGAACTAGTACCGCGATACTGTAGATCTGCTGATTGAAGGTTTGTTTGGGTGACACATGACAAGCTGGAAAAGAGGTCCCTTGTGATCACCAAATCCAATAATTATTAATAATTCAATGCGTTCAATCTCGGGCAAATTCATTTTCATTTACATATGTCAACTTACGACAGACAGTTGTATTATAATCTTTGACAGGAAGTAAAAGCGCACTTATTTCCACAGAAACAAAACCGTGTTTTACATGTGACTTGATATAAGAAAATCACTTATTCGAATTGTTTTACTAGAATGCATAATGAGGCAGATAAGGAAAATTAAATGTTTTGTCCTTGTTATCACTTCGAATTAAAAGTTGCTAAAATTGATAACAATAGGTAGGTAACACAAATCTTACTTTTGAATTACATTTAGAATATATGTATTCGTTTAACGTCATTTGTCCAGAAAGTGCGCTCTACAAAGTGAATTTGTCTTTGGTAATTGTAGCTACCCTTGACATAAGCGATTTTGATAAAATTTTGCAGAATCACGTAATTTTGTGCGTAGATGACAAAAATGACTAAGAAGATTAGGGCACACACGTATTTTCCGAGGTATCGTCATTTTTCAGACGGAAATTAACCATTTACATTATTGTCTGTTTCGCAAATGGCTTTGCTATGACATTATATTCATTGCTCATTATCACTCCAAATACAGTATATCTTACAATCGTAATATACCTGTTTGAAATTTTCCATTTTTTTTGTACATACCTTCCTAAAAAAATGTAGCTAAACCACATTAAAGTGCACTTGCTCTTAATTCTAATTTGCACCCGATTTTTACGTCATCAGTATTCGTGCCGTGACGTTTTGCCGACATAAAAGACCTGGTTGAGGTGCTTTTTAATAATAATTTTGCCTGAGCTGATCTTCCTCACCTGCTGCCCTGACCTTCCTGACCTGCTGCCCTGACATCAGTTTGCCTAATGAAAGCTAAAAGAAGGAAAACGAACCCTGCCAAACATCAAGGTCATCTGAGCATAATGTGTACATTTTTGGTGGTTTCTTAAAAAAATCAGAAAATAATGGACCGATTTTGATAAAACTTGGTAAATGCCTTCCTTTTGCAAGTTGCCTGGGTAAGCTCGTTATCCAGGAAAATCGGACCGGTTTTCCCTGGAAAATTTTGGCTTTTCTTTCGGAAATTTTGTGTATCTCCGAAAATAACAAAGCTATGGCAACCAAATTGTGTACTTAGGTTTACACTGTTAAACTTACCCTACGTTCCAAATTCAGATCTCTCAGTTGAAAGGAAAAACATTATAGACATTAAAAAAAATTGGTGCCACTGAAAATGCACAAAACCAAAATATTTTCTGTGGTTCACAAAATTTATTGTATATTACAGACAAATATTAGACTTTCTTGGCGCAAAAAGGTCAAGAAATAACTGAAAAATTTTATAGGATTTGTTCTTAAAATGTCAAAGTCGCGATTTGAAACGTCAAAATTTGAAATTTTTAGACAGAGAACCTGAAACGAATACGGGCTATGTAAAGCAAATGTCATAATAAATGTGTTTTACAAAGCCCTTAATACAACTTCAACCATCGTTTTACTCAAATATTTGTAGAAAATTAATTCCAAATATACCCTGTCTCTGATGATTTGGCAGTAGCTTCAGTTGTAGAGTTTGTGGTTTAGTAGTCTATACTTTTTCGCAAATTTTCGCAGAAAAAAAATCATTATTGAGAAGACCGCGACTTTAAAATTTTGGAAATATTTCTTCAAAGGAGTGCAAACTAGGCGCCTCTGGGGTCAATTTAAGTTTTTACATATTTAGATATACACTGGGTGGTGCATTTTTACTGTAAAGCTCAATATATCCGTTATTATACAAGATACAGGAAAATATTATTAAAGTTATTTAAAGGGTTTTTTGAGCTGCATCTTATAAAAATATGTTGACAATTACAGGATGGCCTATAAGTCGCTGATAATACAAGTTTTCTTTTTTTTTTAATGGAACAGCCGATTTATGGTAGTATTATTGCATTTCCATCCAATTTTAATGCATGCTTGTAAAGAGAAAACACTTTTATTATTATCACTCATCGTTTGCTAGTAGTCCCATGAAAATGACGCATTTAGGGAGGTTTTCAATTAGATTTACCAATACATGGGAGAGTCTCATGAAAGAGACGCATTCAGAGAGGTTTTCGTTTCTAATTTTTTGCATTTTAATATTTTTTAAACTTAGTTACAGATTAGGTACATAATTTGAATTTTATGTACTCTTTAGGCAAATTTTTTGTAAGCAAAATTAGTTAGAAAATTATCGCAAAAAAAAATTTGTGTTTTCCTAGAAATCATTGTTTGTAAGATTTTTGTGACATTTTGGTAATAAATGTTTAATAAATATTGCAAAACAATTATTTTAGGATTTTCGTGGAAAAATTGTTTGCAAATTGTCATGTAATTTTTTTTGGGAGTTCTGTCGGTAAGGTTTTTGTGAATAATTATATCTTGCTTGGTGGGTGAAAAGCTTGAACAGGTTCGTTGGCCAGAAAAATCGGACCAGTTTTTGGGTTTATTTTCGGAAATTTGTTGTATCTTTTCAAACAATCAAATGTTATTTTGATGAAATATATTACATTGTGTTTACTATATAGGTTATACTGGTAACCATATTTGACGCCTGTCTTCATTAAAAAAAGTTCGGGGCGCAGCAAGTGCGTTATGGCAGTGAATTTTCATTAAAAAAATTTAATAGCAAATATGTTTTTTTTTTTTCAGAAAGCAGGCATCAAATTTGATTACCAGGATAACATATATAGTAAAAACAATGTGCCATGTTTCAAAAATAACTTTATTGTTTGAAAACGTACAGAAATTTCCGAAAGTAAACTAAAAGTGTAACCGAAAAAATCCGTTTCTTGGTCAACCTTATAGGTCAATAGCAAATTGAGCTTTTCAAATATGAAGCATTCAAATAAAATTCGATACCATAACGCACTTGCTGCGTCCAGAGTTTATTAACTTACAAACATGCATAATATTTCGATGGAAAATGCAAAAAGATTAGGCGTTTTCGACTAAAAAAAATATTTGTATCACCAACGACTTATGGGCCACCCTGTGATTGTAGCAATATTTTTTTAAGATCTAGCTTAAGACACCGTATAATTAATGTATACAATATTTTTTTCATATCTTGTATAATAACGGATATATTGAGCTTTATTGATTTTTTACGAAAATTCGACAAAAATTATATACCATTAAACGATAAACTCTATAGCTATGGGTGGACTAATACTAAGGGTATGCACAATCAACCAAAGGTTGCAGTGCTATCGGGGCGGCAAGGCCGCGGACGAGACCTGAGGGAACCAAAAAAAAAAGCCTACTTCCAAGCATTAGAAAAAGGGTCTATTTGAAATGAATTTTCTGGAAATATTTTAGTAAAATGAAGGACAATGACGGTTGAAACTAAGACTTCAGTATTTGTAAAACATTCTTCTTGAGACATTTTCTTTCCATAGCCCGTATTAGATTCAAGTTATTTGCCTAAATGTTGCGAATTTTGACGTTTTAAATTGTCACTTTGACGTTTTGAGGAAAACCCCAATTTATTTTTCTTTAAATGCCCTTAACTTTTTTGTCTTTTGACCTACAGAGCTAAATTTTGGTAGGTAACCTATAACGACATAAACCAGTGTACCAAATTTGGTTGCCCTTACTTTGTTAATTCCGGAGATATATATATTTTTTTTTAAAGAAAACACAAAATTTTCCGGGAAAACCTGGGCCGATTTTCCTGACTAACGAACTTATCCAAGTCATTTGCGAAGGGAAGGTATTCACCAAATTTAATCAAATTCGGCCCATTCTTTTTTGAGTTATCGGTGTGATACACACACACACACAAATATATATATATATATATATATATATATATATATATATATATATATATATATATATATATATATATATATATATATATGTATATATATATATATATATATATATATATATATATATATATATATATATATATATATATATATATAAACAAAAAAAATTGAAACTGACCCCGGATATGTGTTCTGGGGGGCCTAATTAGCGCTCATTTGAAGAAATTTTTCAAAAAATCTGAAGTCGGGATCTCAGTGAATTTTTTGAAAGAAAATTCACTAAAAGGACATATTTGTTATTAAAAACATTTTTATAAAAATTTACTACTGTAACGCACTTTCTGCGTCCAGACTTTTTTACTTAAAGTAAATGTTTATTTACGCTTATTCAACGCCAAACTTTCAAGAGTCGTAAAAATTCTCTAAAACAGCAAGACCTGAAGTCTTTACAAAAAAAATTACGGGACGCCCCTGATTCTTAATTGTAGAAAACTCGAGCCGAGTCTATTTCCATTTTCAGTGGTTCTAATTGTACCCAAGCTTGCCGTATTACATTTGCCATTTAATTGCTTTACTACTTTGCTAATTGAACGCAGGAGCAGATTACAGCCTCCGACGGTTGTGTTCTATGCGAGCTCTTCATTTTATCTTGCATTTCATTTGACTCAGAATAGAGTGAGCGACTACATATAAGACATATACTTTAAATTGTTATATACCTGTTGATACAGCCAATTAACTCCTTATTTGTCTGCTAGTTGAACAGGAGTAATTTGACAGAAATAAAAATGTGTAGAGGTAATAATCAACTGCATTACTTACTTTAATATGAGGATTCTACATATTTACTGTGCACAGGTGATTCACATAAGATTTTACCCTCTTTGGTTTTAGTGAATTTTCTTAAAATACATTCACGAATGAGGAGATCCCGACTTTTGAATTTTGAAAAAATTTTAAATAAGCGCTATTTAGGACCTCTGGAACCCAAATCCGAGGTCGGTTTCAGACTTTATATGTTTTTATATATATATATATATATATATATATATATATATATATATATATATTTATATTTATGTAATTATTTACTTAAGCCCGTCCAAACGGCTAAGTCCTCGCGCACTAGAGTTTCGTCACTAGAACTCAGGCGCTGTTGCCACATCCTTCTCATAGTAGAAAGAATTTAAAAGATCGAAGAATTCATGAAAAAAATATGCACGCATCTAGTACGTTATTGCGTTACCTATATTGACGCGTAGCAAGTGTGTTACGGTAATAAATGAGAATACAATTAATCCATGTGCGTTATGGTAGGGAGTATGATTTAATGTAGCCAGTTGCACGGAAAATTTTAAAATATGCATATATTGACGCAGCAAGTGCGTTACTGTAATGTATATAAAGACATGTGTCTTATGGTAGGGAGTCTGGTATAATTTAGCAAGTGAAATGTAAAATTAAAAAATATACGTATATTGACGCAGCAAGTGCGTTACGGTAATGAATACGAATATAATTAAGACATGTGTGTTATGGTAGGTAGTCTGATATAATTTAGCAAGTGAAACGGAAAATTAAAAAATATACTTATATTAACGCAGCAAGTGCGTTACGGTAATAAATACGAATACGAATTCATTAATACATGTGCATTATGGTAGGGAGTCTGGTATAATTTAGCAAGTGAAACGGAAAATTATAAAATATACGTATATTGACGCAGCAAGTGCGTTACTGTTATGGTTGAGAGCATGGTATAATTTATTAAGTAAAAGTCTGGACGCAGCAACTGCGTTATGGTGGTTACCATAACTTTTCTAATTTTTGAGAAACACTTTTCCCAAAAGAAAACCCATAATTTTCACGAAAAACCTTGTTCGATTTTCCTATCTTACGAACGTATCCAAGCCATTTACAAAAGGAAAATTTCACCAACATCGGACCGTTATTTTTTAAGTTATCACACACACACACACACACACACACACACACACACACATATATATATATATATATATATATATATATATATATATATATATATATATATATATATATATATATATATATATATATATATATATATATATATAGATAGATAGATAGATAGATAGATAGATATATAATAATTGAAAGTGACCCCGGTTATGAGTTCTCGGGGTCCTAGTTCGCGCTAATTTGAGAATTTTTCGTTTTACTTGCTACGTTATGTCATACTCCCTACCATAACGCACATGTATTAATTGTATTCGTATTCATTACCGTAACGCACTTGCTGTGTCAATATAGGTATATTTTTTAATTTTCCGTTTTACTTGCTAAATTTTATGATGTGGCAACAGCGCATAACGAAATTCTAGTGCGCTGGGGCTTTACCGTTTGGGAGGGCTCAAGTAAAGGATTGCCTTTATTTATTTATTTATGTGTCACACCTATAGCTAAAAAAATAATAGACCGATTGTGATAAAACTTGATGAGTACCTTCTTTTTGCAAATGACTTGGATAAGTTTGTTAGCCAGGAAAATCCGCCGATGTTTTCCTGGAAAATTTTGTGTTTTCTTTCGAAAAAAAATTATATCTCCGGAATTAAGAAAGTAAGGGCAACCAAATTTGGTACGCGGGTTTATATCATTATAGGTAAGTTATCTACCAATTTAGCTCTGTAGGTTTAAGAACAAAAAAGTTACAGGCATTTAAAGAAAAATAAATTTGGGGGTTCCTCAAAACGTCAAAAGTCGCGATTTTAAACGTCAAAATTTGTAATATTTAGGCAATGAACCTGAAATTAATATGAGCTATCAAAGGAAAATGTCTTAAAAATAATGTTTTACAAAGCCTGAAGTCATTGTCCTTCATTTTACTAAAATATTCCCAGAAAATTCATTTCAAATAGACCTCTGATGCTTTGGCAGTAGTGTTGGCTATAGAATTTATCGTTTAATGGTATATCATTTATGTCGAATTTTCCTTAAAAATCTTTAAAGCTCAATATATCCGTCATTATACAAGATACGAAAAAAAAATTGTATACATTAAATATAGGGTGTCTTGAGCTACATCTTTAAAAAATAATTCTACAATTATAGGGTGGCCCATAAGTCGTTGATGATTCAAATTTTATTTTTTAGTGAATTTTCTTTAAAAATTTACTAATGGGGAGATCCGTGTTTACATATATATATATATATATATATATATATATATATATATATATATATATATATATATATATATATATATATATATATATATATATATATATATACATACATATATCGTACCAATAACTCAAAAAATAATAGACCGATCTTGAACAAATTTTGTGAGTACCTTCCTTTTGCAAGTGCCTTGAATAAGTTCGTTATCCAGGAGAATCGGACCAGGTTTTCCCGGAAAATGTTGTGTTTTCTTTCTAAAAAAATTCATATTTCCGGAAATAACAAAGTGAGGGCAACCAACCATTTGTATGATAAAGAGTGAACCATGTACCAAAACTTAGGTCTCTAGGTTTAAGGACAAAAAGTTAGGGGCAGCTAAAGCAACCAATTTTGGAGTTTTCCCCAAAACGTGAAACTCGCAATTTAAAACGTCAAAATTGGCAATGTTTAGGCAAATAACGTGAAACAAATACGGATTGTGAAAAGAAAATGTTGCAAGAAGAGTGTTCTGCGAACCCTTAAGTTTCAGATTCAACCGTCATTGTCCTTCATTTTACTAAAATATTGACAGAAAATTCATTTCAAAGAGACCCTTTCTCTGATGCTTTAGCTGTTGGTTTAGTTAAGTTGATGCTTTCGCTGTAGGTTTAGTGAAGTTTATGGTTTAACGGTCTATAATTTTTAGCTAATTTTCGTAGAACAAATTCGTTACTGCATTTTAGCATCTTTTTATCGAAATATGATGCATGTTTGTAAGAAAAAATCTGGACGCAGTAAGTGCGTTTTGGTAGTAATTTTCATTAAATCCTTCAAATTTCAATAACTCAATTTGCTATTAACGTAAGTTTTGTTGGTTAGAAAACCAACAATTAACTTTATTTTCGGAAACATTTTTGTATGAACGCAGCAAGGGCGTTTTGGTTGCGAATTTTCATTAAATGTTTCAAATTTCAATTACTCAATTTGCTATTAACCTAAGGTTCATTGGCTAGGAGACCAGTTTTCTCAGAAACATTTAAAGTTTATTTTTGGAAAATTTTGGTACATTTTCAAATAATTATTTTGATAAATAATAGTACATTTTTCCTACTACATAGGTTAAACCGGTAACCAAATTGATGCCTTCGCGCATTAGAGCGATATATCTGTAATTAAAAACATTTTTTTGAAAATTCACTTCCATAACGCACTTGCTGCGCCCAGAGTTTTTACTTTTTTTACTACTACCAGCCACGTCATTCCAAACCAATAAGCCCGAAGTCGTTTTATATTATAACATATATCAAAATAATTTGTACAGGCATATTTGCATCCAATGCTTATGGCAGCAAATTTGCTCCGCGCTGCTGTTTGTGGTATAATTATTGGCGCTGGCGCTGGAGGGTTAATACCTCGAATTAGCCAATGACTCATACCGTTCTTTCAAAATACTCCACAGCTTCCTAGCTTTTTCCAAGTCTTCAAATGCATAATATACTTTTTTCCCACATTCAAGCATTTTTAACTACCTGCTGAAGTGAGAATAGTTGGTTAGTATAGCCTCTTCCTGTCATGAACCCACCCTGAACATCTTAAATCATTCCCTCAGTCAGCTGTCTCACTCGTTCTAATAATAGTCTCCCAAACACCTTCCCTATAACACTTAACAAACTTATCGCTTTGTAATCTTTGCATTCGCTCTTGCTTCTTTTACCTTTAGAAAGGGGCAAATAGAAAAGTTGTAAGTAATTTACTTTTGAGTTTTGTCCAGGTTTCAGAAAAACAATTAAGCATCGCGTTCTTAAGATACAAAGTAAATTTAAGTGCCACCAACACTGAGGGGGATAGTATGACTAGTGATGAAAGTTGATGTATTATCAAGGTAATATTACTGTCAATTCAAGTGATATTAAAGTTACCCAGTTTTTTCTCATAGCGGAGGTGAATGCTATAACGCAGGCCGGTGGCGAGCGCTTCCGCAATCTGACACCAACCGGCACTGTTGTGACTCCCCTTCCCTCCAGGTAGGGACTACCCCTTGACACCTATAGACGTGGCGCGAACCACCCGCTGGCATTGCTTCACCACGTTCCTAAATCTTGTTGTTCTCAAAACTTCTTCGATCTCTCTCTTCATAGTATTCCACACTCTTTCACTTCCCAGCATATGCTCCACCACATTATCTGCTGGTAAATCTCAGCCACACTCTTACACTGTACATTTGTTTTCTTATTTGCGACGATCTTGCTCGCTCAAAGACCGTGTATCCTGGCGTATCTCTATCACCACAATACGTACAGTCCGCTTTGTCACATATTTTCATTTTACTCAGGTAACACCTGAGACGCCCATGACCTGACAGAAATTGGGTAAAATAATAAGCCACCTCCCCATGCTGTCTCGATATTCATGTCTGTATGTGTAGAATGAGCCTGTTTGTCCACTGGGATGTTGAGATTTCCTCTTTCCATTATCGCTGCCACTCCAGCATTGTTTCGGTCTTGCCTTCTTTTTTCTTCTTCTATTTTCGTGTCTTTCTTAAGTTACCTCTCTTGTCAATACTGTAGGATATACCTGCTAGTACATACTTGTCGAGCGTAGCTAAGTGGGCTAAGCCATGTATAATGGAATCCTACATGACGAGTTCTAATCCTAGTTAGTGACTTTACTTTTTACCAATTTTTTAGTCTCATTTCACTTTACCGTTATCTAATCAGATTGTAGTCATTCCGATGAATTTTTTACTAAGTTTTTGTATAAAAAAAATTTGATAAAGAGGAGATGAAAGTTTTAAGACTTAATTCAATTTGGATATCATATCTGGTTGTTTGTTCTTTCCCTAACTTAGTGAAACCGTTCCATATTTAATACATTCGTAGACTTTTTCCGTGGCTTCACAAGTGCTTGTTTTAGTGAATTTTCTTTACAAAAATTCACTAATGAGGAGATCCCGACTTTTGAATTCAGAACAAATTTCTTCTAATGTGCGCGAACTATGCACCCTAGAACCCATATCGAGGGTCAGTCTCAATTATATATATATATATATATATATATATATATATATATATATATATATATATATATATATATATATATATATATATATATATATATATATAGGCATCTAAAGAAAAAAAGGGGGGTTTTCCCCAAAACGTAAAAAATCGCGATTTGAAACGTCAAAATTGGCAACATTCAGGCAAAGGACCTGAAAGAACTACGGATTATGTAAAGAGTGTTCTACAAACCCTTTAGTTTCAGCTTCAACCATCATTACCCTTCATTTTAATAAAATATTTCCAGAAAATTCATTTCCAATACACACTTTCTCTGATGCTTTGGCAGTAATTTTAGTTAAGTTTATGGTTTAACGGTCTACAATTTGTAGCTAATTTTCGTAGAAACAATTCGTTATTGAGGAGACCGCGGCTTTAGAATTCTAAAAAGGTTTCTTCAAATGAGCGCAAACTAGGCTCCCTAGAATCCATATCCGGGTTTACTTTCTGATTACATATATACAGAGTGATGCATCTCAACGGTAAAACTCAATATAATTGTTATTATGCAAGATACGAGAAAAAATTGTAGACGTTACTTATAGCGTGTCTTGAACTGCAACTTATAAAATTATTTCGACAATCACAGGGTGGCCCATACATATGCTGCCTGTTTGTAAAAAAATCGAGACGCAGTAAGTGCGTTTTGGTAGCGAATTTTCATTAAATGCTTCAAAATTCAATAACTCCATTTGCTATTAACCTAAGGTCGTCGGCTAGGAAACGAGTTTTCTCGGAAACATTTAAAGTTTATTTTCGGAAATTTTTTGTACATTTTCAAACACGTTATTTTGATAAAACATGGTACTTTGTTTCTACTATATGGGTTACACCAGTGACCAAATTGTTGACTGCTTGCATTAAAGAGACATATTTGCGTTGAAAACATTTTTATG
Organism: Tillus elongatus; assembly: GCA_964006375.1. Lineage (NCBI taxonomy): Eukaryota > Metazoa > Arthropoda > Insecta > Coleoptera > Cleridae > Tillus > Tillus elongatus. The sequence goes on along the minus strand of OZ023264.1, from coordinate 55,044,918 downwards.
AAAATTCACTTCCATAACGCACTTGCTGCGTCCAGACTTTTTTAATTTTAATTCTAACCTTTTTTGACCGTCCTGTGTTAATAATTAATTATCAAAATATCATAGGGAGTCTACTAAAACATGACTTTTTCTACAAGTAAACCGACTCTTCTTAACTAATCAAAGCTTCCGTATAGGAAAATTTCATAATTATGTTGTAGCCTGCAAACATCATTTTTGACATAAAATTTGAAATATGTCAAAAACAGTTATACTAAGGTATAGGACACTATACATAAGATGTCCCCGCAATTTGTCGTAGAATCTATAAATGCAAGCATATATAGGGGTTCCATTTGCGGTATAACCACAAATGCCACCATTTTGACAATACTTTAGTCGAGTTGACATTACTACATGACCGAATTTTAAAAAATTTTCAACGGTTAATTTTTGAGATTTCAATCGATGTCATTTCCGGTGGGATGCCCTGTATTTATTTTTACTTATTTTATTGAACTTTATAATACACAGTAATGTTTTTTTCTGACAACAGAGCATATATGTTGCGGCATTTCTCAACTTAAGGTATAGTTAAATCCGGAAAAGCTCGGATTACAATTGGTCTACTAAAATTAAATTTGGAACATTGAATCTGTAGTTTGATGGCAATATATGGGTGGAATTTTGTAAAAATAAATTAACGAGTTTTAAAGATATACCTAGCAGTTTTGAGAAGAGAATTTATAATTTTTCGTGGAGAAACTTGACTAAGAGAACTGGCCAAAACTAACTTAGCCTCCGAAGAGATATCTAGTGTAATGAAAAAAAACCTAGGTCTTCAGGTGGCGTAGAAGCTTCGCAAACCATGTTGTATATACATATATATATATATATATATATATATATATATATATATATATATATATATATATATATATATATATATTTATTGTTACACATTAGTTACAAAACAATACAAGTTACAGAAATATGCAAAAAGTAAACAGGACAAATAATTCTTAGTAAAATGAATCACAACAATACATAATTTAAACAATCCACTGGAGGCGAACCTTGTTAGGGGAAATACTTAAAGTTCGACACTGTTGTCCCCTGATTCGCTCGCTTGACCCTGCCGTCAGCCGTACATGTCCCACACATATCAGTACGCCAAAGGCGGCGTGCACAATGAACCTCTCTTTGCAGACATAAATGCACCTGAAAGCGTCCAGACAAGCATACAGTTACACAATCATACTGACGCGTAAATACACGCATATATATATATATATATATATATATATATATATATATATATATATATATATATATATATATATATATATATATATATATATATACAAGCTTTCATTAATTCTCGAACCCCACGTGACCGGATTCTGTCTCTCTCTTAGTGGAATATGATTTTATGAGTTGGCAGTCCAAAAAGTAACCAAAAAACCACTAGACTAGGAACCCTAAAGTTACTAAATCAATTGACAATTGACAGTGCAGTCCATTGGCGCTCATTTCCTTGTGACGGTTATTTTGTATGTATATTGTGCATTTTCCAAGTTCGACCAGTGTTTACCTTCTTCAAATAATTTTCTATCTGTTGGACAATAAAAATATACAGTTTTTATCAAAACTTAGCATTTTCATTCCGTTTTTACGTAAGTTAAAAGTGTAGGTATGTTAAGGTTATGTTGTTGACGATATTCAACATCGCATGGAACGAAGCACTACCAAATCTGTTCGTCGGTAATCTGCCCAAATAGGTACATATTTGTTCGATGTTACATAATACACATTCCCAAAATCGTAAATTAGAAGTTTAAATAATCGGACCTCAATTTGTTTACGTACATTACAAAATTTTGATATCTATACAAAATAAAAGTAATATTTTATTGTTTTCAATTTATTTTTTTAACAATTAATAACAGTAAACCATACATGAACAGACTTGCTGTTAAAAATACTAAATAATTAATACATTTAAGACATTTACTGTTTCACCTTATTATAATTTTATATTTTTTATAAATCCCCAAGGAAATATGAGACAACACTGGCATCTTAGGGATTTCATTAATTCAGGTTGTACAACCGTGTATGCCGGGTTGCCTATATATATATATATATATATATATATATATATATATATATATATATATATATATATATATATATATATAAGTCTGAAACTGACCTTCGATATTTGTTCCAGAAGCTCTAATTCGCACTTATTTGAGGAGTTTTTTCGAAAATTTTAAAGTCGTTACCTCTCTACGGCGAACTTTTCTTTATGAAAATTCGCTGACAGACCTTCAATGTATGTTCTAGGGGATGTGGTTCGTGGTCATTTAAAAAAAAATCTGAACGCTTAAAAGCGATGATCTCGTCATAAACGATTTTTTCTACAAACATTTTTCAACCAGATACGAAAACTCATATATGTATTAGTTACAGCTCTCGCGAGATAAATGGAGCCCAAACAATGGCCCATTATAATACAATGTCGCCTTCCCACGGTAAGAACCGCTGAGTCAGCCGCCGTCTGAACGGAGCCAAGAACTTGCAGTTCCAAAGTGCAAGTAGAACGGAATATCACTGTGAGAATCAACATCAGCAGATTCCTTGTGATCCAGAGACAATAGTGCCACGCCTGGAGGAAAGACTATAAAGAGGCTAATCACAGTGGGAGAACCGTTCATTCTTGTTCCGAGTTAGTCCTTCGCACATCGAGTGCTGAGACTGTAGATCACATGTAGGTTGATCGTCTTATTTTTAGTATTATATATTATTCATTTTTGTAACTAAGTAATTAATTATTGATTGTTCAAAAGTATTAAGTAAATTGTTTTAAAAATTCAAACGTCTTAACCGTGAAGTTAAGTGGCGCAGTCGTTAGTATTGGTTAGAAAACCGAAAGCATATCGATTTTTAAGCGTATCGACGCCTAATAACCAATTCGAACCAAGCAGAGCCAAGTTAAAGCAGAAGTAGTGGCCAAGCAGAGTCAAATGGAAGCAGCAACCATCGTATTATGGTAAGTTTACTGCTATCCCATTTTACACTTCCAATTTTTTATATGTGTTGTATTGTAACGTTATATGTCTGATTCAGAGGAAGAATCACAAAGTTTATGTAACATAGAATATAGATTTAGATCAATCAGCATTAGCGACAATAACATAACAGTAAATCATTCTAATATTAATAAGAGTAGTAACAGTAGCAATATGACAGACCAATTCAAAGAATTTTTCTTAAAAGCTATTCCCGAGTTCGACGGGCAACCAGCCAACGTAGGCAACTTTTTAAAAGCATGTGACTTGGTCATGAACCAGTTCTACGTGCCAAATGAGAATCTGTATATGAATCACTTCTTGTTGAATTATGTTCAAACTAAACTAACGGGAACAGCCCGGCTTATAGTAAATACAAAGATAATTAATACGTGGGCAGACCTGAGAGAGGCCATTGTTCAGAATTTCAGTGACCAAAGAGATAGTCATAGTTTATTAGCGGAAATGTTAACCTTGAAACAGCGTAATGCTGAAGACGCACTGTCGTTCGCGAACAGATGCCGTCATATAGAGCAATTGCTCATCTCGAGTTTAATAGCCAACGAGCCAAATGAAGGCGTGCGATTAATTAAGAAAGACATATACCAGAATCAAACGTTAAAAGCGTTCTTAGGAGGAATACGCAATCCGTTAGGGCTCGTCTTGCGTAGTCAAGCACCCACGAGCATAGAACAAGCTTTGAAATTCGTATTCGCAGAGGAAAATTTCGATTATAGAGATAAAACAATAAATAAGAATTTCAGTAATAGTAATAAATTAGAAGGACAAAACCGTACGTTTTTTCAGAGACAAAATAACCCACCTTTTCAGAATGTACAATTTCAGAGACCGTTCGAAAATAACTTTAGACCATTTCAACAACATAACAATCAAAACAATCACACAAATTCCCAGCCTAGACAAAATCAACACTTTGTACCAAGGCAAAATTTTTCGAGTCAATTTAGGAGACCTAACTTCAATAATCAACCGGGTCGACCCAATGTAAATCATAATGCTAACAGAAATTATCACGAACCAATGGAAGTAGATAGTTCTAACACTAGACTGTCATTACCAAGGAGAGCAGCTCACGTAAACAATATAGAATTTAATGAAAACGAAATAAATGAAACAAATTACGATGTCAATTATGTAAACGAAGAATTAAATTATGAAAATTCGCCAGCCGAGGAATACGATATCCAACAGCGAAATTTTCCCACGGCAGGGCCCTCAACGAGAGAACCGTAATAGATATAAATAATATGAATACATTATGTAAATTACCGTATATAGAATTAAATGAAATATCAGGTAAATTTTTGTTAGACTCAGGATCTTCAAAAAATCTTTTAAATCCTGCTGTAGCATATGAGAAGTTCCCTAAAAACATATTCACGCATGATTTTACCATACGCACAGTGCATGGCATTTCGAAACACTGTAAACGTGCACGTATTAAACTTAAATCGATTTCAGAGGAAGTACAAGAGTTTTGCCTGTTTAGCTTTAACACCTTTATTTCGGGATTGATTGGGATGGAATTTTTGAAAAGAAACGAAGCTAAAATAGATTTTAAGGAGCACAAACTGTATATAGGCAAGAATATTATACCAATAAAATTCACAGATCTTAGCGTAAGTCGATCGGGACAAACAGAAGCCAACGCAGATGGTTTAAAGCTACCCGAGACTCGTTTACATTTAAACAATATAATAACCCAGCAGTATTTCATACGTAATGAAGAACTTGAGACAATTAATCACGTACTAAATAATAACCAAGCTTATAATGTAAGAGATAGGCCATTCAGCAGATTAAATAAACAATATGCATCGGAAACCAGATATAGCCACAGGAGGAGTTCGTTTGCACCAGTAGTTATACAAAATAATAATTCGAGTACAACTCATATTAATAATTTAAACACTTACGATACGGGGCGTAATCAAAAACGGATTAATAATGAGAATATCTTAATTGAACAAATAGATACAGGAAAATTAAATGACGAGGAAAAACAATTGTTATTTAGTTTATTATCAGAATATCAGGACATATTTTTAAATAAAAACGAACCATTGACGCACACAAATGCAATAAAACATAGAAGGACAACCGATAAAATACCTGTCTATGCTAAATTAAATAAACAACCAATTCCCGAAATAGATAAAATATTGGACAAGCTTGGGAGAGCCCAATACTTTTCAAAGATCAATTTAATGTATGGATATCCGCAAAGCCATCAGAACGCATTAAAAGGCTTAATTGGACAAACCTGCCTTGTATATATGGATGACGTCATAGTTTTCTCCACATCTTTACAGGAACACCTTGAGAAACTAAAACTAGTATTCGAGCGCTTCAGGCAAAGCAACTTAAAGATCCAGCTAGACAAAAGCGATTTCCTAAGGAAGGAAGCCGAGTTTTTAGGACACGTGGTCAGCCCAGACGGGATCCGTCCGAATCCAAAGAAACTGGACGCAATAAGGAAATTCCCGATACCTAAAACCCCAAAGGAAATAAAATCGTTCCTAGGATTAGTTGGATACTATCGTAAATTCATAGAAAACTTCGCACACGTTACGAAACCACTAACAAAATGTTTAAGGAAAAACTCGAAGATAAACGTGAACGACGAAGAATACATTGCTGCCTTTAACTCATGTAAAGACATATTAATGAATTCACCTGTACTTATATCACCGGATTTTTCTAAAGACTTTATATTAACAACCGACGCTTCAAACGTAGCAATAGCCGGAATATTAAGCCAAGGCGAACCCAATGCGGATCACCCGATAGCTTACGCCAGCCGGACATTAAACGACACCGAATCCAGGTACAGCACAATCGAAAAAGAATTATTAGCCATCGTGTGGGCAACTAACTATTTTAGACCATACTTATACGGAAGGAAATTCACTATATACACGGACCATAAACCTTTAAAATGGTTATTTTCGTTGAAACAACCAAATTCAAAATTGCTCCGTTGGAGATTAAAATTAGAAGAATATGAATTTAAAATTGAATACAAAAAAGGAAAACTAAACTGCGCAGCAGATGCACTGTCCAGAGTAGAAATAAACCCACTAGACATAGATAATCAGTCAATGGCGAATAATATCGACGAAGAGGAAGAAATCATAGAAATTGACGATGACGACACAGCAAACTCGAATGCGGACTCGTATTCGGCACCAGGCATACCTATACTCGAGGAAGAAATCGTTAACAGCAAAACCAATCAGATAGTTTTTAAAAATACGGATAAACCGGACATATTCTCAGTCAGAAGAGATAAAAGAAATTTCATCTATGCAAACTTCAATTTAAATAAACCGGATCAGATAGAGAAATTTATAAAAGAAAACTGTTTACCACAAAGGAAATATTATTGCATTTTTGTAAATGAACAAGATTACGAACTAGTAAGTTCGGCAATCAATAAAAACTTTAATAACGTAGAATCACCCAAATTTTATAGATGTCTGGAAATTAGGAATGAAATTAACGAGGACGAATTAACCGAGACTATAACTAAATATCACGAGGGGAAGAGTAATCATCGCGGGGCTGATGAGACTTACCTAAGAATGAAGAAAATATACTACTATCCCAACTTAAAGAAGCATATAGAGGAACATGTACGAAATTGCGAATTATGCAAAACGTGCAAATACAATAGGAACCCGGTACAAATAGCCTTGGAGCACACCCCCACAGCATCTAAACCATTAGAGATATTACACATGGACACATTCCAAATTGAACAAGCTATCTTCCCAACAATTATAGATCCATTTAGTAAATTTGGCCAAGCATTTCCAATAAAAAGTAAAAGTGCTACGGAAATTGCAAAAAACTTGATCAAATACTTTTCACAGTATGGAGCGTGTAAAATAATAATCGCAGACCCAGGTACTGAGTTTTCAAACCAGGTAATTAAAGAACTATTAGAAACATATCAGATAGAGTTACATATAACAACACCGCAAAACCCAACATCCAATGGACCTATCGAAAGATTTCACAGCACGATTATTGAACATTATCGATTATTCAAAATGAAATTTAAAAATATGAAACCCATAGACTTAATACCATATTGTATATTCGCTTACAACTCGACAATACACTCACAAACACTAAAACCACCTTTTGATTTAATATTTGGCTACATTCCCGAAATGTTTAACTATGACCCGGAAGTCATAATTACACAGGAATACAACGTACAACATAAAGATTTAATGCAAATTATTTATGAGATAGTCAGAAGCAGGATAGAGAAATCAAAAATAAAAACGTTACAACGGGCAAATAAAAACACGAACCAACCGTTCAAGGAAGGTGATATTGTCTATAAAAAGATACCACCAGGCTTTCATAAAAAACATAAAAACCCATTTTCAGGACCGTACTCAATAATATCCCTGTTAGAACATAACAAAGCTATTTTAATAAATCATAAAAATGACGAACAGACGATAGCACATTTAAGAAATTTACGTATTGCAGGTTCCTTGCCACGGGAATAACAGCCCAAATACAAGACTTGACAGACAACCCAGGCATGTTACCAAAGAAATTAGGCACAGCATACACTGAGACTAGCAACTGGAATCTGATACATATACATGACTTGACACAATTACATAGAGACTACAACCAAATAAAAAGACACTACGCAAATACAGTTACCTTCATGACAAAAGATTACCATTCTGAATATCATAATTTCATATTGACATTGAATTTCACCATAGATAATGTAGACGATATATTTTATAGGATTTTTCCGAATAACAATATTATTAATAGACGAAAACGTGGCCTAATAAACGGACTAGGTTCTATATTTAAGTCAATCACGGGGAATCTCGATTCACAAGATGGGGAACGCATTCAACAAGCATTAGAAGTCTTAACGACAGATCAAAATAAAATTCATGAACTTTTTAGGTCTCAAAATTCAATAATGCTCGAGGCAATAGTCGAGTTTAATAACACGATAGTAGGATTGAGTCATAACCAAGGCACGATAGTAAATAGGATAAATGAATTAAGTAATACAGTAGAAAGCCTGCGAAGTGAACAATTAACTCACTATCATCGCATTAAGATCCTAGAGTTACTCGTACAGCTAGGACAATTATTAAACAATATTCAAGAAATAGCACTAACAACAGAAAATGCCATCACTTTTGCAAAATTAGGAATCTTTCACACATCCATAATAAAACCAACATTTATAATAAAAGAAATCAATAAAATCCAAAATTATGCAACTAATGCTAAAGTAATAACAACCACTGATCTAAATCTATACGAAAAAGTCTTTAAAATAAAAGCCGTCCAAAACAATTTCAAAATTATATTTCAAATAGAAATACCTCTGGTAGATGAATCAGAATATGATTATTATCAATTATATACATTACCTGTCCCTAGAAAGACACACCTTTTTACCATGATACTTCCTAGAACCAAATACCTTATCCTAAGCAGTAAACAATATGCCTATCGTAATGAAGAATGTCAAAATTTAAAGAACCAAATATATTTTTGCAAAGACGACAATCCAACAACCATGAATGATCAAAACCCATGTGAAATAAAGCTAATAAAATTTCAAAAACCTATTAACAATTGTAATCAAGAAGTAATCAAAATTAATAGAACCACAGTTTCGAGATATGGAACCAGTCAGTATATAGTTATAGCACCCGAAGAAACTAACGCCAGAATAACTTGTAAGGAACAGGAGTGGACCAACATCATCAAGGGTACAAAATTAATCAACCTGCAACCAAATTGCCAATTAACTATAGGCAACAAAAATTACAAGACCGGCCCAGCAACAGCAGAAACACAACAACTATTCAACCTGCCTACACTAGAACCCCCCATTCAAGAAGATCAACCAAATCCAGGACCAGTACCCGAAATATCATTAGAAAACGTACAGCTACACAACATCAATCAAATCCAACACCAACTTCAAAAAATTAAACAAAATATACCAGGACCTATAACAATACCAATCCATCACCTGAGTATATGGACAATATTACTGTACATAGCTGTCTTAATAACCATCACAACGATAGCCGTCCGAATGGGGTTGAAGAAACGAAGAACCCGCAAGGAAGATAAAGAAACAAAAACAGGAACCACCGAGTCCGGATTTCCGTTGAAAATCCGGAACGAACCATAGCTTCGTCTTCAAAAAGGGGAGGAGATAAATGGAGCCCAAACAATTGCCCATTATAATACAATGTCGCCTTCCCACGGTAAGAACCGCTGAGTCAGCCGCCGTCTGAACGGAGCCAAGAACTTGCAGTTCCAAAGTGCAAGTAGAACGGAATATCACTGTGAGAATCAACATCAGCAGATTCCTTGTGATCCAGAGACAATAGTGCCACGCCTGGAGG